>CM031596.1:88867366-88892366 GCA_018398815.1 Conus ventricosus
GACTGGCTCAAAGGTTTCTTTAAAAACTGTATTGACAGTCTGCTCGGAAAACGTCCGAAGTTAATGTTCAATGAGCATTCCTACCAGAAAATCTGAATATCGAAAAAGCAAACCTCGTGATAAGCACACGTGTACTAAGAGCGCTCTAAAAAGACTGCGTAGTAGACATTCGAACGCTTGAAAGGAGCTTATAAGACAATAATGCAATGTGAAATGCCTTAAGAAATGTAGAGCATTCTCTTGGGACACATGCTGAAAATTCAGCTTGAAAAATAAAAGTACCACATCAAGAAAATAGTAAGACAACCGTGCATAACTGTGTGGAAGGTGCTGGGATCTTTAGCTCTTTGTCTTTCACCTAAAAAAATTCTCCCTGAGAGGTAAAAGGGTGAAACACCAAATAGCTTGTTCTCCTTCCACCATGAAGTCATTGTCCTTCTGTGGACTTTCTTCTTTCTGCACGCACTTGGCTATCTTTTTTTCTTGTCCGATTCAATACCTTACCTGAATAGCATTCGTTACTGTCAACTAACACTTAATCTCGAAGACTAAGACAGAAAGAGGATGGTCAGGTAAGGGAAGAGGGGTAAGGAGGCGGGAAGAGAGAGAGAGAGAGAGAGAGAGAGAGAGAGAGAGAGAGAGAAGAGAAGAGAGAGAGAGAGAGGACAGACAGACAGACAGACAGACACAGACAGATAGAAGCAAGATAACGCCAATCAAATCAAAAGAAAACTCAGCTAGACAAACACCTCTTGCATCTTTTCCGTCGTAATCCTGAGAAAAAGGAGTAAAGAGAATGCTGACAGCCCCATCTCCTCACATACACACACCTTTTCCCTTCCCCACAAACAGCAATTCCCCCCCCCCCAAAAAAAAAAGAAAGAAAAAAAAGAAACAAAAAAAAAAAAACGCTAACACACTAGCTCCTCACAAGCCCCACTGACCCTTTCCCCAGCCTTAAAGTGGACCCTGGACAGGTTGGTCATAACTCTCTCCTCGTAATCCACGTTGACGGTGGCGCTCAGCTGACGAGTGTAGCAGACGACAGAGGTTGGGAGAGTGAGGTCCCCTAATCTGAGAATGGTGGCGTTCACTGTTCGGTTCTTCTCATCCACCATGTAACTGTCTTGTTGGAACGTGAAAGTGGGCACTGAAGAAAGGAATCAATGTACAATTTGTAACACACATGCATATGTAGGCATAACGCTGAACGATCCATGCGCAAGTATACATAACACTTTCGAAAACATCTGACTGGAAATAATCAATATGATTATTCATTTCAGTTCAGAAAAAAAAACCCAGATCAATTATTTTGAAGTCAATATTCCCTTCTCTCCAAAGAAGCAACAATTAAAAGCACTTATATGACAATTATATTTATGGTATATGCGTATAATATTTTGAATTGAAAATAGTGTATATTAGTGATCATAGGTGCGCCCTGTGTGTTTGACTGAGAGGGGGTGAAAGGGATGGGGTAGGTAACTGTACAGATGGACTGGATGCGGTGCGAGTGTTTGATGGCAGGTGCATTTGGTGCGCTGCTGTTTGTTCTCATTAACTTGCAGTGTTTAGTACGAGTTCGAGTGTATTTCAAACGTCCAATATTGACTATTTTTAAAACAACAGTAGTAAAAATAAGAACGATGGTTAATAAACAAATAACAATAATCGTAGTAAGTACTATAATGTGATACACAAGCTGTGGAACTGTTCAGCCCCAGCCAAAGGTATAAAAAGGGAGGGGGCAAGAAAAATTTATAAATTATAGGGATATCTTGATCACAGGAACACGTCACCATCAAGAATCATGGACACTTTTTTGATTAGACATTACGTTACTAACTGTAGCCAATATCCTTTTGCTCACACACACACACCTCTAAAACAAAACTGCACTCCCCCCTTTCCCTTTTTTTTTCTTAACCCCCACACCCTCCCGACCAAAATGATCCGTCCCTGACCTACTATCCTTACACATGTCCAGCTGGTTACTCACTGTCCAGTGTGTCATCCCGGATGACCACTGTGGAATGGTAGGGCCTGGCCAGACTGCTGCCAACAGCCGAACTGAGGAACACCTCAAAGGTCTCCCGGCCCTCCACCCGGGGGTCGAACTCGTCGTCCAGCAACGTCAGCTGGCATTTCTGCAGAACCAAAGACACACTGATTATAGACTTGAACGGATCACCGCACAAGAGTTGTCGTTATAGCGAGTAAAGCAATTTCCAAAATTTAAAAAAAAAATTGCGTCTTCAATCAAAAGCTTTTCTTGATGTAATAAAATAGCGTTAACGAGAAAAAGGGAACAAATCTTTTGTCCCTTTAGTCCCGCCTAAAATTACTTAATATCGGTAGACGTTTACAACGAAGAAAAACAATACAACACACACACACACACACACACACACACACACACACACACACACACTCACTCACTCACTCACTCACACAAACCCTCACACGTACGCAAGCGCCAACACAGAAAAACAGACAGAACACACACACACACACACACACACACACACACACACACACACACACACACACGCACGCACACACACACACATGCACACACACACACACGCGCGCGCGCGCGCCTGTTGGCGGTCAGACCTGCCGATCTCTCTCTCTCTCTCTCTCTCTCTCTCTCTCTCTCCTCTCTCTCTCCTCTCTCTCTCACCCATTCCTTCTTTCGCTATCTCTCTGTTCACCCTTCTCTTTCCTTCTCACATTTCAGTCAGTTAGTTCCAGACCTGAGAAATCTGTCCAGGGGTAAAGGTAAGCTGGCTTGAGGATGGGAGTAGTCCACCCCGGGTGTGGCGGAGGGCGGGAAGGACAGGCGGGTGGCGCACCACACGGTGCTGGTGTGGCTAAGGTCCGCCCCCTCCCTCATCACCTCCACCTCCACCACCCCGCTGTCCTCTAGGAACTCGTAGTCCGGGGACGACAGCAGTACGTGCGACTCTGACAGAAGACAGCGATGATCGAATCGTCATGAACCAACCATGGTGACACAAACGTGAGGAAAAAGGAGAAAGAAATGGGAACGCCCCAGTGTCTACACGATGTGTTTTCTTGAAACTGACATCAGTATTGACCCATACGAAAAAAAGTATTGGAAATGCAATGTGCGAAAAAGGAGAAGTAAAAAAAAAAGAGCTGCGAGTCTACATAAGGTATTTTTCCCCAACGCAGACATTCGTACAAAATTACAAAAGTGATTGAATGGAAGGGAAAATGAAACAAAATTAAATGAAAATTTACTTTACGCAGAGAACTACAAAGTGTAAATACCAACAATTACACACATGAATAAGTATAAGCTGAAATGAACATTTAAAAACATGCATTCGTTTAAGCACACACACACATGTTATGAGAGCAGCAAAACATCATATTAGGTGTAGCGACGACTGTCTAACAAAACATACACAGTTGCATTGGCTACACTCTGCGTTGAATAGTTACAGCAGACGATCTTCATAAATATTTATGACACTGGAACAAACATCGAAGTATTACTAGAACTGCACAAAAAGGGAAATAACAATTCCCCGAGTTTGTCTTTCTTTTTTCGTTTGTTTGCGTGGTTTCCTTTTTTTTCTGAGAGCAGCCATACACATTTGATGTTCTCTTGCATTGAAGAACAGAGAGTTTGTCCCATCCTGAGGCACTGGCATGAAAAAAGAGCATGGCAGGGAAACGACATGTTATGGATAGAATAGTACTGAACAGGAACTTCTCTGTGCCGTTTGGAAAGCCTTTGGTATCTGTGACAAACGGATAGAATAGTATTGAACAGGAACTTGTCTGTGCCGTTTGGAAAGCCTTTGGTATCTGTGACAAACGGGATAGAATAGTATTGAACAGGAACTTGTCTGTGCCGTTTGGAAAGCCTTTGGTATCTGTGACAAACGGGATAGAATAGTATTGAACAGGAACTTCTCTGTGCCGTTTGGAAAGCCTTTGGTATCTGTGACAAACGGATAGAACAGTACTGAACAGGAACTTCTCTGTGCCGTTTGGAAAGCCTTTGGTATCTGTGACAAACGGGATAGAACAGTACTGAACAGGAACTTGTCTGTGCCGTTTGGAAAGCCTTTGGTATCTGTGACAAACGGGATAGAACAGTACTGAACAGGAACTTGTCTGTGCCGTTTGGAAAGCCTTTGGTATCTGTGACAAACGGGATAGAATAGTACTGAACAGGAACTTGTCTGTGCCGTTTGGAAAGCCTTTGGTATCTGTGACAAACGGGATAGAATAGTATTGAACAGGAACTTGTCTGTGCCGTTTGGAAAGCCTTTGGTATCTGTGACAAACGGGATAGAATAGTACTGAACAGGAACTTCTCTGTGCCGTTTGGAAAGCCTGGTATCTGTGACAAACGGGATAGAACAGTATTGAACAGGAACTTCTCTGTGCCGTTTGGAAAGCCTTTGGTATCTGTGACAAACGGGATAGAATAGTATGAACAGGAACTTGTCTGTGCCGTTTGGAAAGCCTTTGGTATCTGTGACAAACGGATAGAATAGTACTGAACAGGAACTTGTCTGTGCCGTTGGAAAGCCTTTGGTATCTGTGACAAACAGGATAGAATAGTACTGAACAGGAACTTGTCTGTGCCGTTTGGAAAGCCTTTGTTATCTGTGACAAACGGGATAGAACAGTATTGAACAGGAACTTGTCTGTGCCGTTTGGAAAGCCTTGGTATCTGTGACAAACGGGATAGAATAGTACTGAACAGGAACTTGTCTGTGCCGTTTGGAAAGCCTTGGTATCTGTGACAAACGGGATAGAATACTATTGAACAGGAACTTGTCTGTGCCGTTTGGAAAGCCTTTGGTATCTGTGACAAACGGGATAGAATAGTATTGAACAGGAACTTGTCTGTGCCGTTTGGAAAGTCTTTGGTATCTGTGACACACGGGATAGAATAGTATTGAACAGGAACTTCTCTGTGCCGTTTGGAAAGCCTTGGTATCTGTGACAAACGGATAGAATAGTACTGAACAGGAACTTCTCTGTGCCGTTTGGAAAGCCTTTGGTATCTGTGACAAACGGGATAGAATAGTATTGAACAGGAACTGTCTGTGCCGTTTGGAAAGCCTTTGGTATCTGTGACAAACGGGATAGAATAGTATGAACAGGAACTTCTCTGTGCCGTTTGGAAAGCCTTTGGTATCTGTGACAAACGGGATAGAACAGTATTGAACAGGAACTTGTCTGTGCCGTTTGGAAAGCCTTTGGTATCTGTGACAAACGGGATAGAATAGTATTGAACAGGAACTTGTCTGTGCCGTTTGGAAAGCCTTTGGTATCTGTGACAAACGGATAGAATAGTATTGAACAGGAACTTCTCTGTGCCGTTTGGAAAGCCTTTGGTATCTGTGACAAACGGGATAGAATAGTATTGAACAGGAACTTCTCTGTGCCGTTTGGAAAGCCTTTGGTATCTGTGACAAACGGATAGAATAGTATTGAACAGGAACTTCTCTGTGCCGTTTGGAAAGCCTTTGGTATCTGTGACAAACGGATAGAATAGTATTGAACAGGAACTTGTCTGTGCCGTTTGGAAAGCCTTTGGTATCTGTGACAAACGGGATAGAATAGTATTGAACAGGAACTTGTCTGTGCCGTTTGGAAAGCCTTTGGTATCTGTGACAAACGGGATAGAATAGTATTGAACAGGAACTTGTCTGTGCCGTTTGGAAAGCCTTTGGTATCTGTGACAAACGGGATAGAATAGTATTGAACAGGAACTTGTCTGTGCCGTTTGGAAAGCCTTTGGTATCTGTGACAAACGGGATAGAATAGTATTGAACAGGAACTTCTCTGTGCCGTTTGGAAAGCCTTTGGTATCTGTGACAAACGGGATAGAATAGTATTGAACAGGAACTTCTCTGTGCCGTTTGGAAAGCCTTTGGTATCTGTGACAAACGGATAGAATAGTATTGAACAGGAACTTGTCTGTGCCGTTTGGAAAGCCTTTGGTATCTGTGACAAACGGGATAGAATAGTATTGAACAGGAACTTCTCTGTGCCGTTTGGAAAGCCTTTGGTATCTGTGACAAACGGGATAGAATAGTATTGAACAGGAACTTGTCTGTGCCGTTTGGAAAGCCTTTGGTATCTGTGACAAACGGGATAGAATAGTATTGAACAGGAACTTGTCTGTGCCGTTTGGAAAGCCTTTGGTATCTGTGACAAACGGGATAGAATAGTATTGAACAGGAACTTGTCTGTGCCGTTTGGAAAGCCTTTGGTATCTGTGACAAACGGGATAGAATAGTATTGAACAGGAACTTGTCTGTGCCGTTTGGAAAGCCTTTGGTATCTGTGACAAACGGGATAGAATAGTATTGAACAGGAACTTGTCTGTGCCGTTTGGAAAGCCTTTGGTATCTGTGACAAACGGGATAGAATAGTATTGAACAGGAACTTGTCTGTGCCGTTTGGAAAGCCTTTGGTATCTGTGACAAACGGGATAGAATAGTATTGAACAGGAACTTGTCTGTGCCGTTTGGAAAGCCTTTGGTATCTGTGACAAACGGGATAGAATACTATTGAACAGGAACTTGTCTGTGCCGTTTGGAAAGCCTTTGGTATCTGTGACAAACGGGATAGAATAGTATTGAACAGGAACTTGTCTGTGCCGTTTGGAAAGTCTTTGGTATCTGTGACACACGGATAGAATAGTATTGAACAGGAACTTGTCTGTGCCGTTTGGAAAGCCTTTGGTATCTGTGACAAACGGGATAGAATAGTACTGAACAGGAACTTCTCTGTGCCGTTTGGAAAGCCTTTGGTATCTGTGACAAACGGGATAGAATAGTATTGAACAGAACTTGTCTGTGCCGTTTGGAAAGCCTTTGGTATCTGTGACAAACGGATAGAATAGTATTGAACAGGAACTTCTCTGTGCCGTTTGGAAAGCCTTTGGTATCTGTGACAAACGGGATAGAACAGTACTGAACAGGAACTTGTCTGTGCCGTTTGGAAAGCCTTTGGTATCTGTGACAAACGGGATAGAATAGTATTGAACAGGAACTTGTCTGTGCCGTTTGGAAAGCCTTTGGTACCTGTGACAAACGGATAGAATAGTATTGAACAGGAACTTGTCTGTGCCGTTTGGAAAGCCTTTGGTATCTGTGACAAACGGGATAGAATAGTATTGAACAGGAACTTCTCTGTGCCGTTTGGAAAGCCTTTGGTATCTGTGACAAACGGGATAGAATAGTATTGAACAGGAACTTGTCTGTGCCGTTTGGAAAGCCTTTGGTATCTGTGACAAACGGGATAGAATAGTATTGAACAGGAACTTCTCTGTGCCGTTTGGAAAGCCTTTGGTATCTGTGACAAACGGGATAGAATAGTATTGAACAGGAACTTCTCTGTGCCGTTTGGAAAGCCTTTGGTATCTGTGACAAACGGGATAGAATAGTATTGAACAGGAACTTGTCTGTGCCGTTTGGAAAGCCTTTGGTATCTGTGACAAACGGGATAGAATAGTATTGAACAGGAACTTGTCTGTGCCGTTTGGAAAGCCTTTGGTATCTGTGACAAACGGGATAGAATAGTATTGAACAGGAACTTGTCTGTGCCGTTTGGAAAGCCTTTGGTATCTGTGACAAACGGATAGAATAGTATTGAACAGGAACTTCTCTGTGCCGTTTGGAAAGCCTTTGGTATCTGTGACAAACGGGATAGAATAGTATTGAACAGGAACTTCTCTGTGCCGTTTGGAAAGCCTTTGGTATCTGTGTCAAACGGGATAGAATAGTATTGAACAGGAACTTCTCTGTGCCGTTTGGAAAGCCTTGGTATCTGTGACAAACGGGATAGAATAGTATTGAACAGGAACTTGTATGTGCCGTTTGGAAAGCCTTTGGTATCTGTGACAAACGGATAGAATAGTATTGAACAGGAACTTGTCTGTGCCGTTTGGAAAGCCTTTGGTATCTGTGACAAACGGGATAGAATAGTATTGAACAGGAACTTCTCTGTGCCGTTTGGAAAGCCTTTGGTATCTGTGACAAACGGGATAGAATAGTATTGAACAGGAACTTGTCTGTGCCGTTTGGAAAGCCTTTGGTATCTGTGACAAACGGGATAGAATAGTATTGAACAGGAACTTGTCTGTGCCGTTTGGAAAGCCTTTGGTATCTGTGACAAACGGGATAGAATAGTATTGAACAGGAACTTGTCTGTGCCGTTTGGAAAGCCTTTGGTATCTGTGACAAACGGGATAGAATAGTATTGAACAGGAACTTGTCTGTGCCGTTTGGAAAGCCTTTGGTATCTGTGACAAACGGATAGAATAGTATTGAACAGGAACTTCTCTGTGCCGTTTGGAAAGCCTTTGGTATCTGTGACAAACGGGATAGAACAGTACTGAACAGGAACTTCTCTGTGCCGTTTGGAAAGCCTTTGGTATCTGTGTCAAACGGATAGAATAGTATTGAACAGAACTTCTCTGTGCCGTTTGGAAAGCCTTTGGTATCTGTGACAAACGTCATAATATGGCAAAAACATAAAGATGGTGCTAACAGAAGTGAAAGCCAGAAGTTAAAGTTTCCGCATGAACATTAGATATCAAACAATCGTTTGTCGTGTAACTTTTAACAATAAAGGATCGTTCAACAACATGATCCATCAGATTCAGGAGCAGTATGTACTTTCCGGAAAGGAAAAATAAGCTGCCAAACGTATTAATTATCAAATCAACATCCTCATAATTGTCATTGTCGTTTTTAAACAGACATCAGTTGAACGAGAAAATTAACGAGAATCAACAAAACTGAATAGTGAATGAATGCGGAAGTGTGTGTGTGTGTGTGTGTGTGTGTGTGTGTGTGTGTGTGTGTGTGTGTGTGTGTGTGTGCGTGCGTGCGTGCGTGCGTGCGTGCGTGCGTGCGTGTTGTGTGTGTGTGAGACACAGCAGCGGGGTGGGGGCGATGGTGAGTGAACTATGATTCAGTTGCTAAATAATGAACAAGACTGCAGCCAAGGCACACACACACACACACACACACACCATCATTGGGCCCTTCAATGACGACCACGGCTGTAGCCAATGGCCCCAACACGGCAGGTAAGGAAGGCTCGGACAGGTGCAGTTCAAACTGCTCGGCACTCTCATACACACTGTCGTCGATTACCTGAGAAACAAACAAATGTGTGATCATTCATATACTGCATCCTGGAGACCGTGACAAGAGAAGTGAGGAACTGAGTATTATCCCATACTGCTGGCTGACGTTCAAACTGAAGAATCTTTTCATCAAAACATCATCAATATAAAAAAAACACCCAAACATGTTAAATAGATATGGCGGGTGAGACACGGAGAGAGAGAGAGAGAGAGAGAGAGGAGAGAGAGAGAGAGAGAGAAGAGAGAGAGAAAGGGTAGGCAAAGAAGTGAGATAATTTACAGAAAAAAAGGAGGCAGAGAAGTGAGATAATTTACTGAAGTACGTGGAAATAACAAAAAACAGAGGAATGATTAAAGAATTATTTTTTTGAATGGTCACTAAATTAAACCAAGGAAACGACAGCTTGGAAGTGAGCGTAGAATATTGGAGGTATTTATGTTCTGCGTGAATGTAACTGTATAAGGCAAATAGTTGTATAAGCTGTCAGTGACAAGTAATGCTTTTCCATCCATTCCCTTTCGTCTCACTCCAACTTGCCTAGCCCTTCAACGCCTTGGTTTAACAGTCGTGTGGTTTGTATACTACATGTTCACTACCTGTACCTAAACCAACTACACTATCGCCATACAAATTGTTGAAAATATCAATACATTTTTGTACAATTTTGTAAAATATAAAGTGGCATTCTACATAAAAATTGTTTTAAATGACGTAATGATTCACAAACCTATTACCTGATTAGCTTGGACTGCTGGAGTAGCGTGGATTATGATCAAGTTATGTTTGAACACACAAACTAGTAGTAGTGCGGCACAAAAAGATTTATTTTCACAATAAAGAATTTCACAGAACTGAAGGTACAACGCATCAAATAGTTATCCAGTTCACATAGATTGATAAGCACAATCGATCCCATTCAGCAAAATCTTCAACCTGACGAAGTTGCCTGACTAACACCAGTAAGAAGAAATACTATAAACGTCAATCCCTGCTTCCATTGCCTTTTCTAGGGTCGAGGAAAGATAATGAAATGAAACCCTTGGCCATATGCATCATGTGATTAACGGGAGAATATCATGCTTGTTGGCCATATTGCGTCCATACAGATATTGTATAGTTTTGAATTCTTGTGTGTCAATTTCTGTGTACGTAGTGATTATGTATGGATAATTTTCGCTTGATCTAAGATTTTATGGAAAATATGTATGGTCTGAATCCTTGTTAGCATGTTTACAATAGCCTTCTTTCTTTCGTTTTGGACATGCATATAAAGAATCCGTTTTGACATTGGAATACCCCTGGTATCGCCCCCTCCCCCCCCCCCCCCCCCCCCCCCTCTTCCTCTGCGGTCTACTGGGCTTCAAACAACATAAATTCAAAGTTTTATGATATCGTCTGTTGTTAACACACACACACACACACACACACAAACACACACAATGTCATCACAACCAGCATTAACTTCTGATAAAAGAAAAAAAAAAACGGACCTTGACGTCACAAGTTGCGGTACTGATGCCGGCAGGGAAGATCACTCTGAAGGAGTTGGAGTGACCCCTGCTGATGAAGTCGGAGCCTGACTCCAGTCCGGTCAGACTGCTGCCAGTGGCCGTCAGGGAGGACGTGGAGCAGATCACCGACACTGTGCTGCTCAGGTCGCCTGTCCACGTCAGCACAATGATCATGAAAGGAAGTTGGTCGGGACACGTCACACAAGGAAAAAAAAAAGTGTTCTGCTTTGGCGTTTATCATAACAACACGAACTTACTTACACAGTGCATTCATACATATATACTGACTAAATTTATATTTGTACATGCGACTTTTAAATATGGCCATTCGAAAATGTTTTGCGAGAACGTGTGGGCGTGCAGTGAGTATATACGTACATACATACGTAGGTACATAAATTTGGGAAGGGGGGGGGGGGGTGAACTGAAAAGGTGTAGATTCTTTTTGGAGCATTTACACAGGATAATTGCTTGGCTATTGCAGACTATTTTCATTTCTTGAGGGAAAAAGCAGTTCAATCAACCATGCACTAAGTGAGGGACAGAAGGGGAGAGAGAGAGAGAGAGAGAGAGAGAGAGAGAGAGAGAGAGAGAGAGAGAGCGAGATTCAAATTTAATATAGAGGCGTCACAAATGCGGACTAGTCACATCTGCTAAGCTATGAGATCACGTTGCCTAAAATTTACAGCTGGTGAATAAATTAATGATTCACTAAGATGACAGGATTTAATATATGGGTCTCATGTATACAACCTAGCAGATGTCTGACCTGCGCATTAGCTCAACGCGCTGATCAGATCTTGGGTATCTAGCTAACATGGTTTGCGCCACTATTATTGTGTGTGTGTGTGTGTGTGTGTGTGAGCGCGGAGAGAGATGTAACTCACCTGTTCTTTTGACAGTGGCCATGACGTAGACATCAGTTTCATTGACATGGACTACTTCCTGCTCAAACTGAACAGTAGGAACTGTAACAAAGCACGTCAAGGCTGTCAGTGTTGCACACACATCCAAGGTTGTCCATCATTTGTTCAACTGACGTATTGGGTGTTAGCAAAGAACAACGTCCTTTCGGACTTCTGCCGTCAATGACGACACGTGTTTGTTTGCATCAACGGCAAGGGTGATAAATAAACGGTCAGAAGCTATACGGAGCCTCTTTCTCTTACTCTGTAAATACATTCATGTAAATATTTAGGGGCTGGGCTACGAGACTGGTTGGGTGCAGCAAACGTTCTTGCGAATGGTAAATACTATCTTAATTGTAGAGTAGAAAGACGATGAACACATTCAAAGTAAAATCAATGGTCAAGGTTAAAATCTCGTGGTCAAATAGCCGTAGGGCGTTGAACTGTCATAGAATCATCGTATTTGAGGCACAGTATTATAGAAAACGGAAACCATCCCTTTTCTTCCTAAACTGAGCACCTTCCACCGCCTTCCTGAAAAGAATCAGGTATCCGTTCACTGCTGGGTGGGCAGGCACGGTTTCAAGCTGTAAAATTCCGACCCCACGGGTGTTTTGAACTAAGGACTGTCAGCTCCGCAGAGAAATGCTCTAACCTTTCGCCCATAGGTCCCTCTAAGTAAAGTCAAGATTCCAAAATAAGAAATCATGAAAAAGGTAAAAAGGTTTGGAGACTTATGAGCATAACATGATTTGTTGCAAAAGATTACCTCTCTTCTGAAGAATGTGGTGTTGATGAGCTGTTAATTTTACCGTCGTATACGTTCATACTGTTGATGGTTTAAAAATAATACTTTAAAACGAGGATGGCAAAAAATTGAAGCCACACAACACCCACAAATTAGTTGCAATATTTCGATTCATTATAACTGTTTTCAAGCAACACTGGCCTTCTGACAAAACAAAACAGCATAGAATTCTGTGGTTCTGTGACTGAAAAGAGTTTACTGGAAAAGAGTTCACTGGCAAAAGAGTTCACTGGAAACAGTTCAAATACTTTAAAATGAACGTGCTTTGATACATCCAAACAAAGCTGCTAAACCGACTATTAGCAAAATGCCTGTTGAAGTTATACCTCTAACAAAGCTGATATGATGACTGTAAAGTGGCGTCTGATTAGCTGGCTCTTTAAAGATGTTTTCTTTGTGGTTGCTTATTACTATCATTTTGTTGTTGTTGCGATTTTTAAAATAATACAAATCAAGCATGCTCAATCTTTCTAATTTTGCGCCCAATTTGAGGAGATATGTTATTGTTCGTTCTTCGTTTTCATTGTCTTGAATGTTGCTTTTCTTGCCTGAAGAAGACAAAGAGGTCGAAACGTGTCGTGTTTTGTCTTGTAAGTTGTTTGTCTCTTTCGTTCAGCGGAGCAGTAAACCTTCTTGTAAGTCTGTTTCTGAATAAGAACAAATTCACCAAGAATTTTTCCATAACAAATACAACATGGTCAGGTTTAAAAGAAAAATAGCGGAACACATCTGAAAATATACTGTGAATTAGTACATCCGCCGAGGAGTTATGCTGTCATCCAAGTCTGCTGGTCAGTCTGTCTGTCAGCAACATAACGCAAAAACATCTGAACCGACTGCAATGAAACTTGACTGAAAGATAGAAAGTGGCGCAAGGACGAACCCATTTAAAACTGCGGACCTCATCCGGATCAAAGGACGGATCCAGGATTTTCATTTCGCTTTCAACAACATTGCACAATAGGTTTCTTTTTTTTTACATACTCGTATGAAATAATGTATTAATCTAAATGAAGAAACATTAGGCTTAATAGATGTAATGAAATGTGGAAACTACTACAATTTGCAGCAGATCGGAATAGCAACCCGGATCCGGTGAGCAAAGGACTGTTAGACCTTGGTGGAAGCCTGCGCTCTCCCTGCTGCGTTTCCACTCACATATACATTGGCCTTGATAAACAGAGTCCACTGAAAATTCACACAGTATCTAAGCTCATTGAATGACATATCCGGCTGTACGTTAAATCCCTTCTCTTCAAATAATGAGCAAACACTCGTTGATGATCTGGTGTAAATACTCATCATTGTGTGGCCATAGTGGAGTGGATAATGATATTCATCTAGGAAGTAAACGAACCACAGCTTAGTGGCACAAGTTGTGCATTTGTTTATCTCCCGTTCGTTAGACCGTGACACCGCAGTCGATCTCAGATTTGTTTTTTCTTTCAGTCTGCACGCAGCCTGCGACTTCCTTCCTTCCCCTGCCCACCCCCTCACCGTCCTCCTCGTCCAGTATGGTGACGGAGGCAGTGACGTCATCCCCCAGCAGAGCGTAGGTGGGTGATGTCAGCTGTACGTAAAAAGCCTCCGGCCCCTCGTAGATGGAATCGTCGTTGATGAGAATGGAGCACATCTTGGACTCTTGCCATTCATCAAACTGAACCTGGGAGAGAAGTAGCAGAACAAACGAGCTGAAATTTTGATCACTATTCTCAGTGCGATCCCACCCCGATCACAACACTTAATTAAAAATTGACGTTGCGTCAGTCTACTCTTCTGCTGCATCTCTAGGACATAAATCATACGATCTTAACCCCTGTTCATATCCCCATCCCGCCTCGCTTTCTGTCCCGGTGACGACAGTCACCAGGGAGTCACAATCTGTGAGTGATCAACCATAGATTTCACAGTTCTGCCGAGTCACTTTGGTGTTTTGTAGTACCTATTGTGGTTTAACATACATAGGACACTTGGTATTTAGCGTCAGGTTGATAAGCGCCTCTGTCTGGGGTGGAGTACGCTATGGCCCTAAAACGACAGTCTTCGTAAACTGTTTGTTTTTCATTTTACTTGATCCACATTTTATCCGTTCTTAAATCTCTACACAACGAGGTTACGGGGCATGGAACTATATTAAACAGGAGATACACAATATAAAATAATCATGTTAGAAAACGCAAAGGGATAAAGAAATTACCTACATTTACCGGCCATCTAAACAGAAATCACTCCAGGAAAACAAAAATGCATAAGACGAAAAGGGAACACACACACACACACACACACAAAACACGCGCGCGCGCGCGCGCGCGCGCGCAGCGATCACACACACACACACACACACACGCATACAAATAAACACACACACACACACACACACACACACACACACAGTGAAAGAAACCAGAGACGAGCTTGGACTTACCTGACCCGTGAACTGCACAAAGTCGAAGAGCCCTGGTTCAGCCGAGTCTTGCATTGATACTGCTGTCGCTGGTTTGGTCTGGCACTGCACCACAGTGTACTGAAACATTGGTCACAAAGCTAGGGATGAAAACCACCTTTGGCGCACTCCTACCCCTAAACCACTAGCAGTTGTAGCAGGAGACAATGGATAGGATACAGGGGGAGAGAAACAGAGAGAGAGAGAGTCTGGGAGAGAGAGAGAGAGAGAGAGAGAGAGAGAGAGAGAGACAGGCAGACAGTCAGACCGAGAGGCACGCTACACTTGCAGTTCGAGTCAACTCCCATCATTTTTAATGATCTTGGTCCAAGGCCCCTGTTTCCGCCAAGTTCAGTTTTGTCCATTCTTGCTTGTACCCCACCCAAGGTTTTTTTAATATGTTCCCTGGTCTTTTCTTCTCTTCACAGTACTCAGCAGATTGTTTAGGACAGTCAAGCCCACTATGCACTGTGCCTGTAGAATTTAAGTTTTATCCATTTTGCGGTCAGAAAAAAAAAGCAGAAAAAAGGGTCTGAGTGGGAAAGGGAGGGGGAAGCAGACTTTTAATGATGAACATCGGAATGGATGGAAGATTACACGGTCTTATATACTATGGAATTCTATTGCTCCAAGTGTCTAATATTATTGCCTGTAAAATAACTTTTTGCTATCATCGAATTTATTGGTAATACCTTTATTTGATTAGGAAATCAGTTCCACTAAAAGTTTTCTATGGATAATGTGCCGAGATAATGCGCTGGTTTCTTTAAGATACAGTGACCTTGCTTCTCTTGAACAGTCACTAGAAAAGGAAAATGTCTCTGATGCGAAACTGAGTAAAACATACACGATTTCTTACAATTCTGAGTAACAATGCTTTTTTTCTTCAACATCTTTAAGCACGTGAGCGCACACTTGTAGGAGTGTGTACATGTGTGTACCACACGACGATGTTTCCAAATGCAACCAGCTTTTGAAGGGAGACTCTCCAAACATTTTGGAAGAATATTTCGGAGCTGTTTCTTACAAGGTTTGTCACAAAACTCTGTCCCATGCCCGTGATAGGTTCGTTCAGTTGCACGAGACAGCCGACGACTGCCTGACTGGTGCACAAAATGACCTGTCTGCAACGTCTTATCTCTTGGTTCTGGGTCCGTGTCTTTCCGCCAGTCCTGTTTTGCCCAGAAAGTCGACAGTCCTTCAAATAAATCGATAAAAACCGAAGCTTTTACTAGGTCAAGATTTTGAACGGGTTTTTTGTCTGCCATTAATGATCATTCAAAGAGTTGCCACCAGCCCTGAAAGGAATCATTCCTTTCTGTTTGGTCAGCTGGGCTATACAAACCAATGAAACTAAAACAGAAATAGTTATCACTCGTCACAGTAACATCGTTGGTTGGTTGACGACGCCAACTTCATAAAGCATGTCTGCCAGTCTGTATCTCACCATATGTGAGAAAATACTAAAAATGACCAAACATTATCGCATGCTAAAAGCTGTGCTGCCTTCAACTGTCAGCGGAACAGCAACGAGCGAGACTGCGGGATGCACAAGGCACTTCCTTGACAGTGGCGTCTTCCGCCGGTGGGCTCTGCAGTCATGAAATATGGCTGGTACACCCATGGGGACGCTCCCGTGGAGGTCCTGTCGCGTCACATCCAGTGGCCATTATATAATGGCGTCTGCCAGGGTACAATCATATCCCTTGATGTCTTAATAGCACGCTCTTTGCGTGTCTGCACCCTATGTGAACATACCGCAGGCTAAGGATGGTGCAGGATTGCTCCCAGCTGGTTGATTCGGCAGTTAGGGACAGCGCTTCTCTGGGTCCTACTCGCACCTTCAGGCTTTTTTTTTCTTGTCTGCCTATTGCCCTGCTCTTGGGAGAGGCACAGTGACGGTGATGAAAGACCCGCTGGCTACAGAGAAAGCCTTGCTGACTGCAGGAAAGATTGTAACCTGGGATCCTCTTCAGAGGGCACGTGGGACCTAATGTGACAAAACCTTGGCCGTGTTTGGAGTTTTGTTGTCTGCAACTATCAGTGGAAGAGCAACAAACGAATGCACGCTTGACAGTGGCGTCTTTCGCTGGTGGGCTCTGCAGTCATGGGCTGGTACAACCATGGCGACGCTCCCGTGGAGGTTCTGACGCGTCACATCCGGTGGCCATTACACAATGGCATCTGCCAAGCAGCAGTCATGTCCTTTGACATCTTAATGGAATGCCCTGTGTGTGCCTGTGCCCTATGTGAACCCAGCTCAGGTTTCCACGGATGGTGCAGGATTGCTCTCTGCTGCTTAGTTCGACCGTTGAGGACAGCACTTCTCTGGGTCCCACTCGCACCTTGGGGTGTTACCTTTTTCTTTTCCTGTCACACTGAAAAGACAGGAGATACGCAGATACTGTGTCGTGACTTTTGCGTACCATGGGCCTTATTCCCATTTGGTTTCAATGAGACTCTCATTGTCTGGGTGGACTGAACCCGAAATGCAAGAAAATCCAGCAACACTGACAAAGAAAATCCATCAACACTGAATTTCTATTTCAGAATATGTGATACTGTTTACGGCCCTTTATACAGTCATTCTCTTAACATTACATTTTAAATGACAATAACCTTCACGTTTTCACATGATGCAGACCAGCAATGCTGTCATTTCATCACACGGTATTTCCTGCTAAAATTGCCAGAGTAGTATAAAAAAAAACGAACAGGCCACTTTACCTGTTTGAGATTGCCGTATCGCACCACGGGAACTTGCAGAATACCGGCTGTCTCGGACACGTTAAGAGCACGTGCGGCCAGGCTGACTTTTGACCAGCGGATGTGGAAGGTGTTGCCCTCAAGGACGTTTGGCTTGGCGTCCATCACGTCAAAGTGGAAGGCATCCTGAAGGTCTTCGCTGATGTCATCATGCAGCATGTACCGGATCAGGCCGTTGTTGACATCATCTGCAACGTAAGAAAGAGCACGTCCAAGAAACGAAAGCAGAACCCTGCCCGTTTAAGCCCTTCCTTGCACCAGTGCAAACGATGAGTTCTCCTTTTACACCTAGTGTAAAGTTGTCTTGTCAGTTGAGGCGTCTTGCGCGTCGAATCATCGCATCCTTTGAATTCGCGTTGAGAAAGCAGTACACTGGCACAATTTTAAAACTGTCTATAATTTATGCAGTTAGTTTTCTTCCAGCAATAGGTCAGCTTTGAAGCTAGTCAGCTTGAATGTTAACTCTGCATCATAAAAGGAAAACTCGAAGCTTCATGGTTAAGCATCTGTTTCGGCCAGTCAAATGCACGCTCACACATACAGAAAGAACGTGTACGCGCGCGCACGAGAGAGAGAGGGAGAGAGAGAGAGAGAGAGAGAGAGAGAGAGAGAGAGAGAGAGAGAGAGAGAGAGAGAGAGAGAGAGGAAGGGAGGGAGGGAGGGAGGAACAGAAAGACAGACACAGAGACTTGGAGATAAAGACACTGACAAAAAGACGGAGACAGAGAGACACAGAGAGAGTGAAGGAAGAGGGACGGGGAGAGAGAGAGAGAGAGAGAGAGAGAGAGAGAGAGAGAGAGAGGAGAGAGAAGGATAGAGACAGAGAGACAGAATAAGTTGATGTCACTCTTGGTTTCCATAGTCTTCATAACTGGGTCACGTCCAACTTTCACACCAAGATGTAAGAAAAAAATTATGTATATGTATTCCTGCATTGAATATGTCCCAGTGCAGACCATGAGGGCGATAATAAAGATATAACCCCATACATACACACACTCTGGCGTGCGCACCCTCAAAGTCTCTCTCTCTCTCTCTCTCTCTCTCTCTCTCTCTCTCTCTCTCTGTCACACACACACACACACACACACACACACACACACACACACACACACACACACAATGAAACACTGTACGTATAAGAATGTATACATTGTGAACGAGTATGCGCCTGCGTGTATGTATGCTTGCATGTGTTCATGTTTGTATGCATGTAAATGTGGATGTGTGAGTGCGCGTGCACGCACATGCGTGTGCGAGAAGAAGCGCGGGCGTGGGGTATACCTTGAGTGAAGGAGTCGACTGGTTGCCCTGGTTCATCTGAATGTTCCACAATCCCATGTAGCGGAGGCTCGGTGATGACGTACACTATCTGTGAGGCAGGGGAGTCCACGTCTGTGGACTTCAGCTCTCGCTCGGTGATATAGTTCCCTGCCTGTGTTGACAATTCTCCCATTAGCTCATGGCATGTACACATGAAAGAAACAATACCGACAGCATTCAAGAAACGAACATCTTAACAACAACAACCATGATGCTTAAACAATAATTATGAAACTAAGCTTACTATTACCTTGGCCCTGACATGGCCCTTCCAAGAGCTAAGTGAATGGGAATACCGGAACTAAGCAATCGAATTTCATCTATTTAATGGATATGTCTGTGAGTGAGGTTGTTGCTTAATTTTTCTGATTAACATCGCACGAGTCTGTCTTTGAATCGGGCCAGGTTGACGTTGGGATACACTGGGAAACGGTAGTGCAGTGTAGTTTCTGTTCAGAATGGCATTCCATGGCATAATTTTCATGATACTCTTAATAAAGTCCTGCCCCATGGGTCATATGGAGAAACCAACGGAGAATGAGAATATAATCACGCAAGATATATAAAAAATCATAATCTAAAAATAGTAAGACGTTTATACTGGAGTAAACGAAAAATATTCTCAGAATTTTCGCTGAAATTATTTTTCCAATTAACCAAAATCGCACCATTTCAGTGGCTCAGAGTAATAATCCTTAAAACAGCACAACAGTAATAATACTAATAATTGCTGATAATGAAAATAATACCCACAAAACAACAACTGCAACAACTAAAAATACTAATGATAATAATAATAATAATAATAATAATAATAATAATAATGATAATGATAATAATAAGGCAGGTACACAGAAGAACACAGGCCTACGTCAAGGTCGAGCAATCGGTTCTTGGAGTCAGGTTACATGCAAAATGCCACGGAAAATTGGTAACAAGTTCATCAAGTATGTGACCAGAATCTGGATTAGGTGTTTTGGAACAGATCTACAAAAAAAATTTGATGGAATGATTCTTGGGCTACATATCATCTTTCCACCACGTTTCGTTGAAATAAGCCTCAATTTTTTTTTTCAAATTTTTTTGCTGTTGTCGTTCCCTGGCTAAAAGACTCCAGGGATCATCCGAACAGCCGAAGTATTTAAACACTATGGTACAAATGCATCAGCTAGGGATGAGAACATTACGTGTGTGACCGTTTTTGATTGCCCCGCCACGTCGGCAGCAACACTCCGACTTCGAGGGATTTTGAAGACTGATAACGTTACGCCAGGAGCTTGTCACGACTGAAGACAATCCCCGCATAACTAAACAGAGCATAACAATATTGTGGGCCAAGGCGGGTGTCAAGAAATAAATATTATCACAATCTTGCTGAACGACGCTGTATCGGCTGTTTTATCCTGATCCACACTAAAATTGAATGGGATCGATTGTGGAAAACGTTCCATGTTCTGACAAGGTTCGGTGGTTTTTGCGTAAGTGAATCATGTTGACAGACAGACGAAACAAATAAAGAAAACCAACCAACGGACACAGGCGAAAACGACAGCTTCTTGGTGGAAGTGACAATCACACATAGCTATGGACGCAGGTAACAAAATGACCAGTAAATTTTCACTGACCACCTGAACCCACTGTCGTTGCAATGGAGTCAGTCTGCAGTAGGACAGGTTCCACTTACGTCCCCCCTCTCCTCCACTCTCCTGTCATGGTTATCTATGATGGCATGTCATCAGAGGTGGGTGCTGGCGGTAAATGTGAAACAAACCAACTTTTATCCCCGACTTACCAACGATTCAAACTTTTCCAGGTACTCAAGCCCCAGGTTGGATTCAAGGACTGGCGTGCCGTCATCCATTGGCAGGATATCGATGTGGAATTCCTGCAACAACAAAAGATGTTCTTGGCATCATGAATCACTCATGAGTGGACAATTGGCATGAAGCAACGAAAATTGTTTGATTTCAATAGCTCTGAATGGTGACGTTCCGTCACGAATTGAGAGTTAAGCTGAACATCGCATCCCCTTAGTTGTTTGTTGCAATCTCTTCTGGCTTAGACTGCTGTCCGCAGCTTATGTTTTGGCAATCACTTTGCCCAAAGAATCAGTCAGTCAGTGCCAAGGGAGCGAGCTACAGTTCTACCGCTCTTCATCACCATATAGCTAGCTCAGCCGACCATGCATAGCCTTTTCAGGGCTGTCACACACACACACACACACACACACATACACACACACACCACGTGAAAATTTTTCTTTCATGCGGAAAATAAGTTACATTCTGAAAACAAGAAGCAGTATACAACAAAAGCAATATACAATTATTGATATGGTAGCTAAACTTTAAATATCCCCACAGCGGAAAAGACATAGCCATGCTGACAGCGCCAGGCATTCCCCTTAATATCATGGTTACAGATTTTAAAATATGATGGAAAACGTTTAAACACAACAAAAAAGTGAAATATCCTGTTCAGTAAATACGATACTGCAGGATGGACACCTAGAATGCATTCTGGACATTGTTTACCTCTTCACTATCTAGTAGCCATGCGCCAGATTAAAAAAAAAAGTTGGTATGTCGTAAATAGTGACCTGAAAAAAAAGTGTAAGAGTTTCCAGAAGAAAGACAGGAAAATGGTCTTCAAAGGCGTAGAAACAGTAGACAGCAATGAAGAAAGACAAAAATTAAAAAAACGCAGTCAAGGACAGAGAAGAAAAAAAGAAACACCCGAAGGTGCTGGGGAGGACCCAGAGAAGCACTGTCCTCATCTGCCTTTAGAGCAGTCCTGTACCACCCTTGGAGGCCTGCGCTGTGTTGACGATGGGTACAGGCACGCGCATGACACTCCATTAAGATATCAAGGGACGTAACTGCTCCTGAACAGAGGTAAATCAGACTACAGGATGCAACTCATAACAGCCTTAAAGTAGCATCCCCATGGGTGTACCAGCCCGTGTTTCATGACTGCAGAGCCCACCGGCGAAAAACACCACCCTCCAGCTGCCGAGCACACCCCACAGACCCAACCACCCCTGCCCACGGACAGATGAAGACAGTGCCACTCCAGACACAGCCAAGCTTTCGCCATACGGTCTTATGTGCCCTCAAGAGAGAATCCAAAGTTGTAGTCTTTCCCACTGTCAACAGGTCAAGTCAAGGACAGAGTCAAATTATAAAAAAACGCAGTCAAGGACAGAGAAGAAATTACCAGCACATAACAATGCAGTACAATGCAAGACAGCAGAAGGTGACCTACCTGAGGGGAATTGACCAGATGCTGAGGGTCGAGGGAGGGCTGGTCGCTCTGCATGGCGAAGACGGGGTTGGTGCCGTCACTGACGGTGAAGGTGAAGGTGTCGGTGAAGTGCTCCGTGCCACTGTGCTGGTAGCTGACGCGGTTCTCGTAGATGTCGTTCATGGAAAACCGCGTGGCCTGCACGTGATCCTTGCCCCGCTCCAACTCCAGGGTGCCGTGAACTGGAGGCTGCATCACCGTGAATACGACATCTTCCTCCTGGAAAGCCAGAGAAAGCACCCGCAATGTTAGAGTACAGTGCTCCTTCAGCTTGCTCTACTGCTTCCTACTGTTCCTACGTTTTTTGTGATGGCGCCTGATGAAGAGAAGCAGCGAGTTTGCAAGCACATGAGCAGTTCGAATGAGGATCTGTTATATGTTTATGTTGTTGTCTCCTCTTCCCAGCATCCTCACTCAGTTCAACTTATCCGTTCACATCCGCATCCTGGCTCTCGTCTTGTCACAGGCTTATTGTACACAAACGCCATTTCATAAAAGAAATATAATTATCTAGTCCAAAAAACGGGAGATGTTCGCAAAAATACAACAACGAAAAAGCCTATAGAAAGGCAAATGAGTTGTTATGCAAAAAGAACAAATTCTTTCATTTATTCATTATCCTGTGTCCATAAATCGAAGTTATACTGTGGACAAAAATACACCAGAGCGCTTAAATCCAAGAAAGAAAAGTTGATCTCCAGTGTCTGCAGAAGTAAACACTTCCCAGATTCAACGGATCTTTTCTGCATTCGAATTACCATCCTCCTTCTCCACTCTCCATACAAGCATCAGCAGTGGAGGAGGGGGAGGGCTGTCCCAAAGTCAGTCCAAAAAGAGCCCTGGATGGAGAACATGAAGGATCAAACGGGTATGCGGTCTCTGCCCTGTTGTGTGCGACTGGGAACAGAAAACTGCGATATCCCTCACCGTTCTAACGTCTGTCATGTCATCGCTACGTCTACGGTCTCTGACACTGAGGAGGGTTCCCTTTTCTGTCGCAGCCAGTCTTTTTATACTATCTTTCAAGTTTACAGGACACTGTTCAGAACAATCAATTAGTAACACAGTAAACAGTAATGTCAATAAGCCGAGGTGGCTTTTGGGGAGCCAAAGACATAAGGGAAGAGATCACAACATTTGATCATATTCATCAATACAGTGACGCGTTAATGAATTGACTGACCTTGGTGTCCAGGTCCACAGCCTTGAGATCGAATTCCGTGATCAGTTTCCGCACCCCTTCCTGCACCCTCAGTCCATTGTTGGTCACCACCGGTATGGCGTCATCCACCGGCGTCAGCGTGACGTAGAACGTCTGGATGATCTGGTCACGGAGAAATACCAGCATTTCAATCCCTATTTGTCATGATCTAGCTCATCACGACTTGAGTGGATAAAAAGAAAATAACGCTAATACTTCAATATTCGCTAAATTTCAGAGGGCCACAGAATAAGATAAGATAAGATAATGTTGCTTATAGCCCAGCCGACCGCAAAGGGCCACATCAGGGCTGTGGGCCACAGAATGCCGCTATTGAGGGTGTCGTGTAAGGGAAAATTCATTGATGCGTCAACATCAGCAACCTTTATCTGGGGTTAGGACACAAGCAGGGCACAACAAATTTTAACAGTTTTCACAATAACGGTAAAACAAAAAAACCCTTCAGTTTTGTTTTTGGTACTCTCCTATTCCTTATCCAATGGTGATAAAATACGCACATTTAAACACGTTCTTGTACAGAAATCTGACAGCGTGTCACACACACACACACACACACATACACACACACACACACACATCCCCACACACTGACCTCGTTGGTGCCATCCGAGACGACAAAGATGAATTTGTCCATGTACAGTTCCTCAGGACTTGTGTGTACATAATACAGACTCCCGGCCGCCAGGTCCGACTGTTTGAAACTGTTCACTGGAACCCCTGTCGTCATAATAATAATAATAATAATAGTAATAATGATAATAATAATAATAAAATGATGCTGATGATGACGATGATGATGATGATGTCACAAATTTATTACTTTTTGTTTTGTTATCAGTTGCTTTTTGATTCGTTACCGGTTGTCTATCTTGATAAATCAACAACTAACCTTTTGCGATGTCCATTAAGAAATATTCCGTAATTTTATTTAAGATCATCTCATATGTTCATCTTTGACCCCCCCCCCCCCTCCCCATTAGCCGTCGTTCTCCCTCCTACACATGATCAAATTGTCCCCTTCTCCCCTGCTTCGCCCTCTCTTTCCCGCTACTGTTCTTATGATATGAGAGAGAGAGAGAGAGAGAGAGAGAGAGAGAGAGAGAGAGGGAAGGAGGGAGGGAGAGAGAGAGAGAGAGAGAGAGAGAGAGAGAGCTCAACACAAGATTGTCCCTCTCAGTTGCTATTTAACACGGGTTTTTCAGGCATCTGGGACATACAAGCCCTCACCTGCCGTCTTTTTCTTTCTTTTTTTTTTGTATCTGCCGTCTCGTAAACTGTAAGCCCCAAGGAGCGTTTCTGTCTACGCTAGACTCTAGGTACATATGCAGAGAGTATATAGGTCTTTTTCTTCTCCTTTTTTATCTGCCGTCTCGTAGACTGTACGCCCTAAGGAGCGTGTTTGTCTACGCTAGACTCTAGGTACATATGCAGAGAGTATATAGGTCTTTTTCTTCTCCTTTTTTATCTGCCGTCTCGTAGACTGTACGCCCTAAGGAGCGTGTTTGTCTACGCTAGACTCTCGGTACATATGCAGAGAGTATATAGGTCTTTTTCT
>CM031596.1:88902366-88909866 GCA_018398815.1 Conus ventricosus
ACATCGTCATGACCAACATCATTATTTTCATCAGCACTGTCGTCATCACCACCATGTTTTTTTTTTAAACTGCCGCAATCTTTCGGTTGTGTTTCGTTTATACATACTGTAAAGTGTCTTGATCTCAGAGATGAGAAAAATGTATACCTGAATGCTGTGCAGGTTCTTGCCAAAACGAAGCAGATATAGACAAAATACTACGGTTTTTGTTGTTGTTGTTTGTTTTCTTAAGAGAGAGAGAGAGAGAGAGAGAGAGAGAGAGAGGGGGGGGGGGAAACAGCACGGACACACACACACACACACACACACACACACACACACACACACACACACACACACACACACAAGCATATCCATGCGAACACGAGTACAGAAGTGGGCGGAAGGGGTAATGGCAGACTAGACAGAGACACGGATACAATAAAATGAAATAGCAGTGACGAGAGAGAGAGAGAGAGAGAGAGAGAGAGAGAGAGAGAGAGAGAGAGAGAGAGAGAGAGTGAGAGTGAGAGAGGTGGAGAGAGAGAGAGGGGAGAGAGAGAGAGAGGAGGGGACAGACTGACAGACAGACAGACAGACAGACAGAGAGCGATGGTGGGGCAAGGGAACAGACAGCGAGTCCGACCAACGACAGTCACCAACAGGTTAAGAGATTCACCTTGCAATGAAAGTGAAACGACAGTGGAGTACTCACCAGTATGCTGAAGTTGAATCTATACTCCGGGGAAGAGTTCACGCCGTCAGTGAGTGTGAGGAGGAAGAAGTCCCATACAGGCTCGGTCCCCTCGTGCTGCGACTGAATGTAGCTCAGGTGGCCCTCCACTACGTCCCTGGCCGGTATCTCCACCACCTCTTCCTCACCCATCCTCTCTGACCCTGCCGCTGTAAGTATGAAAAACCCATGAGCAAGCTGGAAAGTTATGATGAAATATACATGCACTCTTTAAGACTGACATGAAGATTTTCCTTTTGGTGAGCTTAAAACATAAACAGTTAGAACAAAACGCTCTGATCAACACAGAACACGAATAGTTTTGTTCACTGAAGCAAAATCAGAACAGATCAACACCAGTATATGAAATGAGACACTTGCTTTGGCAGAGAAGACCGTACTAACAGAAATAACAAGTCAAGTCGTGATGTTTGTGGCCATGACGAGCAGAAGGGTAATCTCAGGACTGACACTCCTGATAATCATGAAAAGGTTGCCTTGTGATCCAAAATCTGTTGAGGACTTCTTCATTGTAACTTGCTCATACGAAAGAAGAAACCTAGTTGAACGCACATTATCTTTTGGCTCTGATTGGTTAGTTGTATTCGGAAGAATAGAAGAAGAAGAAGAAGAAGAAGAAGCAGAAAGTAAAGATAATGATGGTGATGATGATGATGATGACGGTGATAATGATGATGATGACCTTGATGATGATGATGATGATGATGATGACGATGAAAACAATGAAGAAGAAGATGAAAATGAAAAAGAAATAATAATAACTGAAAAAAAACCATCAACGACGACGAAGATCTGAATGTACCTGGTTTTCTATTGACTAGGCGACCAAAGGACGGTGGAGATGTGACCTTGACCTTGAGGTCGTCCAAGGGCGTGTCCATGTCCATGATGCTGACCAACGAGGGGCTGATCTGTACCTCTCCGCCTTCTTGTACCTAAGAATAACCACATATTTGATATGTGTACCGCTAGAATGGAAAACGAGCCAAAATAAAACCCATTTCCATTTTTGGCGAAAATCTGAACAAGCATATCAAGAGGAGACGAGAGAGGTAGAAATGGGCATCACATGTAATATGGACATGATCAAACATACAATCAGACAGACATACATTTTATACGACAAGTACTTATAACGCACACACAAACTGACAGACGTCAAATGACGTTCACACACAAAGAGCTAGACGCAGAGAGAGACACAGAGAGAAGAAGGCCACATAAATATGAGCGTGCATGTACATGAAGACAGCCAACACATTAGCACACTTGCAGAATCGCGAGGAATAGCGAGAACAACAAGAGGACGAACAGAATAACAGGAGACGAACAGAATAGTAGAGACGAACAGATGGATAGAAGCAGACAACAAACCTGTTGCCACTGTCGGATAGCGGGAATGGCACGCACGCACGCACACACGCACGCACGCACTCACTGGATTAATCGACTTTTCAACTGCCTTTTTAAGGACATCCTAAATCAGGGAAAGAAGGATATGTTTATATTGACCATTTCGACTGAAAGGTCTTTTTGTTTGTTAGCGAAATTAGAATGTTATAGGACGACTTTTTCAGCTTCGTCAAACATTTAGAAATTTTCCATTTCTTAGAAATCTACTGGTGGAAAAATTACTTTAATTTCCTCTACCGACTATTCTGAAAGTGTGGACCATTTTAAAAGAAATATTTTTAACGCTAGAAAATTGCAAGATCTATGTGAAACGAAAGCGAGTTTCTGGGGGAAAAAACGGTTTCATGACCCCAATTTTCGGGTATCTGAGCAGTTGGACAGCTGTTTTACAGGTTAGACAAAATGCGCACAAGCACACACACAAAAACAATCTCTCTCTCTCTCTCTCTCTCTCTCTCTCTCTCTCCTCACTTTCTTTACACACACGGAGGGACGGAAGAGCGAACGGTTGCAGGCAGAGCAGGGACAGTCAACCTACCTGTGGCACCTGATGCACGGTCAGGACCGGAGGCTGGTTGTCCACAGGTGTGATGAGGACTGCAAGCACCTGGCTGGGCAGGAGGTTGCGACTGCTGTCACTGACGTTAAAATACAGCAATTCACTCACCGCCTTCACCCCGATCTCCCCGTCAGCCACGTACCTGTACAGAAAGACAACTCAACGCTAATGATAGTAACAACAACAATAACAACAGCAATAGAAGAAGAAGAAGAGGAAGAGGAAGAAGAGTACAATAATCATTCGTAGTTTGGCCTTTGGAGCAATCTTGGTTACAGTGTACACACAATAGACCTCACCGGCTCGCGGCTCGCGCGGGCCTCATTATCATAGAGTTGCTAGGGGGCCACAAGCTCTCGCGGGAGGCTGAAACAATGGCGGCTGATACGAACAGCGCGACAGACTTGCTCGAAGGCATCCATGATTCCGTCGGCCCTCATTACCTTCCAAAGTACAGCACGCTCTCAAAAAAAAATAAACATCTGCAGGTAAAATAAATAAATAAATAAATAAATAAATAAATAAATAAATAAATAAAACACATACAT
Source organism: Conus ventricosus (assembly GCA_018398815.1). Lineage (NCBI taxonomy): Eukaryota > Metazoa > Mollusca > Gastropoda > Neogastropoda > Conidae > Conus > Conus ventricosus. The sequence continues at coordinate 88,905,620 of CM031596.1, forward strand.
GACAAGTCTTGAACCAGGAAACCGAGATAGCCCGGCTACCGAGGCGAGACTATAACCACTGGGCCCTGTTTCCAGTTACAGGTGTCCCTGACTAGGTAAACTGACTCTACCCAGACACAACTAAGCCGTATTTACTCCTTCACACACCACACCCCTCCCCCCTTTGTTTGAGCATGTGTGTGTGTGTGTGTGTGTGTGTGTGTGTGTGTGTGTGTGTGTGTGTGCGTGCGTGCGTGCGTGCGTGCGTGCGTGCGTGCGTGCGTGCGTGCGTGCGTGCGTGCGTGTGTGTGTGTGTGTGTGTGTGTGTGTGCGCGCGGTGTGTGTGTGCGCGCGCGTGTGTGTGCGTGTGCGTGTATGTGTGTGTGTGCTCTGAGAGTTGCAATGATTTTGGAGCGGGACGGGGGAGGGGGGGGGGGGAGGAGGGGGTTGTGACTCTACAACTAAGGAGGGACCAAAGTGAAGAGTCTCGAACAGGAACACACCACGTAATAATTGATCAAGAGTCGTGTTGAAGGGAATTATTGTTCAGCAAACACCAGTTTCCTTTTCCTTTTTTTTTCTTTTCTCAATTTCTTTTTCATTATTTCTGTATTTGTTTCTCTCTTTTTCTTTCATTTCTTATCTTTCTTCCTTATACCTTTTTTTCCTTTCTAGTTCGTTGGTTTTCTTCATTCGTTCTCTCCCCCTCCCTCCCCCCTTTTTATTTTCTTTTGATCCATCCTTTCTCGTTTTCTCTCATTGTTTCTTTTGCTCTTCGTTCGCTCTTTTCTTTCTTTCTTTCCTTCTCTCCTTTCTGTCTTTTTCCTCTCCCTTTTGTTCCGTCTATGCTTTCACTTAAAAGAAATCATTTTCTCCCTATCGTTTCCTCTCTCTCTCTCTCTCTCTCTCTCTCTCTCTCTTCTTCTTCACTTTTTCTTCTTCTTTCTTTCCTTCTCCCTTCTTTCCTTCCTTCTTTTTCTTTTTGTTATCTATCTTTCTCTTCTCCCTTTTTGTTCCGTCTCTCCTTTCTTTCACTTTTTAGAGTGAAATTTTTTTTTCTTCTCTCTATCGTTTCCTCTGTCTTTTCTCGCTGTCATTTCATTCTATTTTTCTCTCTTCTTCACTTCTTCCTATTCCGTCTTTCCTTCTCCCTTCTTTCCTTCCTTCTGTTTCTTTGATGTTTTTTGTTGTTGTTTTTTTCCAATCTATCTCGCGTCTTATCCAGTTTTATGTTTCCATTCGTTTTTCACGTGACTATGGAAGTGTTCATCCCTCCAATCTCTCTCTCTCTCTCTCTCTCTCTCTCTCTCCCTCTCTCTTTCACACACACACACACACACACACACACACACACACACACACACACACACATACATACACATTAAGTTCAAAATATTAAGGAAATGTCATATACATATCTTTAATGTTTAGAACATTTATTTGACGTTTAAACTTGATGGTTCACTCACTGGTTGGTTCTCATAGTATCAAGCCAGATGAATTATTCAGACAGGGAAGAAGGGAAGATGACGGTATCAATGCGTGCGTGCAGGTGGAGGGGAGATGGGATAGATCAGAGTGTGTGTATGTGCAGGGAATAGACCTCACCGGCTCGCGGCCCGCGTGCGTTGCTACGGTTGTAGCTTGTGGCCCCCCCTTCTATGCTGCCTGCGACTAGGCGCGCACCGAATGTGACCTATTTTCTGATTGGCTGAAAATCCTTTCTCCGGTGAGGTCTATACATTCTCCGTCGGACAATGGACAGTCCGCATACCAATAAATTTTCGTAATAAACTACTCAACCATAGCGCAATTTGACTATTGTGGAAGTTCCTCTGCTACTGATACTGCACTCTTTAATCTTGGCGGTCGCCAGCGGCGACGTAGTTTCGATCGTGATCGTGTGAAAATACTGAAGAGTTTGATATGTAGACACTAGAGAATACTAACTGAACTACAGAAGTCTGATATGTCCCTCTGGCTTCACGTTCGTAGTCCTGATGACAGAAACACACACAAGGACATTTATTCTTAATTTGTGTGATATGCAAGTTACGCGTACTGCCACTGACGCAGAGAGAGAGAGAGAGAGAGAGAGAGAGCAACAAAAAAGGTCTTTGATATGAAAGAAAATCCGAGCAAAACCTTCTTAGTCTTAAACTGGATGTGTGTTCGTGGGGAGGAGGCCGGCGGGAGTTAAAAAACAAAAGTGTGTGCAAGCCCATATAACACTGACACACTGCAGCATGTTGCCTGCAAACGGAACACGGTGAACAGTCCACGACTTTTGACAAAGGGAGGACAGGGTGGAGAGGTAGACGGGGTGTAGAAGGGACAATGGAGAGGAAAGGGAGCGTATGATGGATGGAGGTATTAGACATACAAGTCAATAGATAACCTGCTTTTAAGAGCTTCATGACATTTTCCTTTTAAAACAAAATCCTCAAAAGACGCTTCTTCCTTTCTTTTGCTCCGTTTCTTTTTCTCTGTGTCTGCAGGCACTGCCTCCTTACCTGACCCGACCCTTGTTGATGTCGTCCTGTGTAAAGGTTTTGCCCGGGGTCAAAGCTCTAGAGGGACCCCCCACCACCAGCTTCCCGTGAGCTGTTGTGGTATTCATGATGATGGTCACTTTGTTGTCCTCATCATCACTGTCGCTGAAGGCTAGATGCTTTCTCTCTATCCGCACCGTGTTTCCTGGACATCCAAGACAAATACATAAGCACACTCCATGATCGAATGTCATCTGCAATATTTTTCTTTCGTATTGCAAAATATGACTACATTACAAACATATTATCACCTGTAGTTTTTTCTTTCTAATAAAGCATAAGCTTATGTCTATCGTTTCCGAAATAGTCGTAAAGAGAGAACTGACTGACACACACAATGAAACGGCTAACAGAAACGCAAAAAGGAAATGATGAAGCTAACAATGAGCTATGAGGAACAAGTCATTTGTTTACAGGTGTCCCAACCACGGAGACATGACCGAGGCTGCACTCAAATTTAAATGATTTGTATCTGTCTACATAATGAAGATGCCAAGACTGAACTTTCTGAAGAACTTCTCTCAAGTCAGAGACTGAACCAAAATCAGGTTTATCACCACCCGCGCTACATCAGGTTAAATGTAAAAATCAGGATTTTCTTTAGAAAATAAAAATAAAAATCACATTAGATGGGACACCTCAGAACAAGATCTTGCAAGCCGCAGTACGATATTCGTACCTTTCATTGAAAACATCCCAACATTCAACATAAAGCTGTTTAACGACAAGACGTTTTTTCGTACAATTTGCACCTTGGGTGCCATTAGAGACCACATAAAAACACGAAAGGCACTCGGGAGATCGCAGACTTCTGCCAAGGCTTACTCATCCGGATCCAAACCTGAGTTCTACACCAATCTTTAAAGAATTCCACCCTCGGCCACATTTGATCTTTCACAGGGTTTTGTTACAATCGTTACAGTGGTGTCAATGACGACGTTCATAATGTCGATGATAAATGACGACCATGATGACGATGCTGTTGGATGATAATGACGATGATGATAATGACGACTATTACCATGACGACGGTAATCGTGATGATGACAATGGTGACGATGAAGATGGTAACAACTATGATGATGATGCTTATGACGATGACGATAGTAATGATGCTGATGGTGATAATGATGACGACATTGCTGACGACAGCAATGCTAACGCCCTGAGTGTGCCCACTACCACACCGCCTCACCTTCAGTGACGTTGACGTGGCAGGTGGAGGAAGGGAGGAGAACGGGGGCGGCCTTGTCCAGTCGAAGGATGGTGAGCGTGACGGTGGTGCCAACGACAAAAACGCCGTCCGTGGCCGACAGGAAGATGAGGTCTGTGGTTCGATCCTCCTTCTCGGATCCCCCATGTCTGTATTGGAACGTGCTGCTGGACAACTCCGTGTAGGGGAAACTGTCACCTACAGCGACGTGCATCGACGGTTTAATTATAATCATTTTGATGTTGTTAGTAGTCGTGGTGCGTTAGGAGTACTAGCTTCTGTGTGAATATCAGCACGTCATACCCGCGGACACACACACACACACACACACACACACACACACACACACACAGTCCTCTCCCTCTCACTCACCCTCTATTTTCCCACCCTTTCTCTCTCCCTCCCTATCCCCCATCTCTCTCTCTCTCTCTCTCTCTCTCTCTCTCTCTCCGTGTCTCAGCCGCTTTTTGTCTATATTTACTACTTACTGCGGTAAACATGCG
>CM031596.1:88914866-88922366 GCA_018398815.1 Conus ventricosus
TGTATTAATTCATCCATGTTCATCTGTGGCCGAGACGTGAATTTTAATAACATGCAAGTTATTTGTGTTGGGGCTAGAAAGAGCCCGATCGTCAGATATATGTTAGTTCTAAAATTTGTATGGATCCATATAACAATTATTGGTGTTGCTTTTCTATGGAGATAATACTGTCAAACTTAATTCTGAATATGAAAGAAGAGATATCCAGCATCTTATTTTGTTGTGTTGTAAAGAAAATTGGCATCCATTGCCAAAATCACCATGAGTACCGCAATTGCTGTCTCAAAATCTGTACATTTATTTGCAAATTTTACCTGATCCACTTCCATGAGTGGTGTGTGAATTAAACACGCATTTCTGCATATGTTCATGCGATAGAAAACTATGTCGGATATGGAAGAAATACATATGATGTGCATCTTAAAATAAAAAGATGTTCGACGTGTGTGCGTTTTTAAAAAAAATCTGCCTTGAACATTAGCTGGATAAAAAGATTTTGTTTACGACTCCTTGTTGAAGTATATTTCATTATGTACATGTTGAGGTATGCAGTCTTTGTCAATGTATGAAAGTGAATGTGTACATAATGTAATGAATGGATGCATTCGTCAATTTTGAAATGATATTCTTTCATAACACAAACATTTCTAAGTCAAGTGTAAATAGCAAATACCAACGATTTTAATGCTAAACGTCACTGCAATACAAGTGACCTTAAAAGAATTGAATGAAAATAGAATTATTGCACTTGGGGCAGCTCGTCGTTGATAACAGCAAAGCTTCTTTCGAAGACATTTAACACAAATCCCAAGGTACATCATGACTACCAACATCCTAGTCGATGTTGGAATTGTGGAATCAATTGGTAAAGACAGCGGGCTGGCTGGGCCACAATTCAACAATAGTGATAATTGAAACAATGCTTATTTAACAGTGAAAAACATTTAAATATGGAACAACTAAGTGAATACAATGTTAACAAAAAGGGAACCAATGTTTCCTTGTCATGAAATGAATCGGAAAACAATTCTTATCATAACATTGAGATCTATCTTGGATTGTCTGTAGACGTTACTCCAGCTAGAAATACACTTTGGACTTATTCATGCTGCAAAAATCTCTTATCCTAGGAATTTACCAGAGAGTCACTTCTGTTCGCTCAGTGTTGACCAGAATATAAAGCTGTTCTGGATCGCAAACGTGTTGGTCTGAATTACATTTTTTTTTAACATGAGAAAAGTGAATAGGCATGAGCCTTAGCCTTATCTGAAAAAACTTGTCATTTTTTGTTTGGCACAACAAAGCTCAACAGACCATATGAGGGACTTGCCTAGTACTTGTGGTTGAATTTCATATTATGTAAACAAAGTTCTGAATCTAGTTTCCGGCCGTTGCAAGAGTAATGAAGCACAGGTACACTGTTGAGAAATACTGAATGAGGTTAACGAATACTTGAGTGTCTGAAGCTTCCACACCAAGTCCGTGTAGGTGTGGGGCAGACCTTTCTCTTGAACTGAGTGTCTGATGAAATAATGCGCTCACTCTGAAGCAAGTGTGACAAGACAGACTGATCGCGAAAAGAGTTCAAAGTAGCATATGAAAATCTCCCGCGGTCTTAGGCTTTTTTTTGCCCTTTGGAAAATACTTTGTAAAAATATTCACTTATTGCTCCTGTCAAAAGTGCTACATATGCACATGACGTAAACATGAAACAATGACCTTTGTTTCTTTTTGCATTTGTGTTCGGGTTTAGTTTAAAAAATGATTTGAACAAAATCGGTGCAAGAAGAAAATACGATACCAAAATTAATGACTGTGTTCGACGGAAACACGAAGACAGCCGTCACGTATAAAACACCTGGATAGAAGACGAGTTCTACCCAACATACCCACACCGCACACTGGACGCTGTTTTGGATACTCTGAGAGCAACTGAAAGCTTATGACTCCTATCACACCCTGAGACAAGCTGGATATGTTGGAAACGTTTATGGACAGATTTTACTGTGTGTGACAAGACAGTGATAGAGCAATTTGTAATACAACACTGACAACAACATTATGCTAGTGCCATCACTATGAAGCTCAGCTAAAACCTTGCGTCAGAGACACGTGGAATTTGTTAGCTCTATGTGTCTCACCCAGCTGTAATGACATATCATTACCGTCATGCCCAGCTCAACGCCCGGTGCCAGAGTGGGCAGGGACATCTGGCTGCTGTCTTCCTGAACCTCCGGAACTTCCGTCAAAACCCGGATGTGGAAACTCTGGTTATAGAGGATGTTAGGGGGCTCCGACATGTCTGCAACCTGAAACATCATTCATTTTGCGATGCATCTAAGAATTGATATCTTCATTCTTTTTTTTTTAGAATAAAAACATATCCTCTCCATACCATATCAACAGACTTCAAACTCGTGAAGTGAAGAAACGCTAGTACGTTTTTCATAGTTCTGAACTCTCACGTGACTGAATCAGTTCGCGACGTGTAAAAACAGGCAGCTATTTCTTCGGTGTTCTGCGCTCACGCACGTAAGGGTTAGCATCAAAGATGTTGGGGTCTAGTTGTTGGATGTGCTTCAATTATTGCCATAAGGTTCAGCAAAATCATCACTGTCTCAACTGAAATTAACTAGGTCACCCCTATATTCAAAGACGGCCGCTTGAAGAAAGGAATAAGATGGGATCTTAGCTCTGTCTTCCCTGAAAGGTAGTGTCTCCACTGCCCACGGTTATGGCAGCACATTATCCATTGTCTTGAAAGGTAAAGATGCCTCCACTGCAAACAGTACTCTGCGCGGAAGATAGTCCCTCTCTTTGATACTGCACTCTGACATACAGCCGCAGATGCGGAAAAATAGCACGTTTACTAAACACGTACCAAACTGTCTTACATGAAAGGTGAAATTGTATCCATTGCTAACAATGTAAACTTGGAAAATTGTCGCTTATTAAGCACCTTACATAATGTCGTATCTTAAAACTACAGACTCTTCATTGCCCATAGTTGTGGATGGAGAATGTAATCTCTTCATTAAGCAAGTAACCAATTGACTCACCTGAAAGGTGAAGGTGTCCCCGTTGCCTACAGAAGCGCTGTTGTGGATGTAGAAGATGCGCCCCTCGTTGATGTCTCTCTGCAGAAAACGGAACATCTTGGCCCCCATGACACCCTCCCCCATGTCCTCCCACCCACTGCCAGGCCCGCTCTCAGGTGTGGGCACCAGCATCATGATTTCACCTATAACCAACAGAAAGGACAGACAACGGGAAAAGGTTGATCTTTCGTTTATACTGTAAACATTATCCTCCCTCCCCCCTGTCTGTCTGTCTGTCTGTCTGTCTGTCTGTCTGTCTCTCTCTCTCTCTCTCTCTCTCTCTCTCTCTCTCTCTCTCTCTCTCTTCCCTTACTTATCTACACAACAATCCTTCACTTTGAGCACTGGACATGACTTTACCCTGACTTATCCTAAATGTCTTGAACGTTTCAAAGAATTTGCTCATACGGGAGGTTTCCTTTGTGACAGTCTTGACTCGTGGACATAATTAGTTAAAATAAAAAACAAACAAACATACCAACATGAACGAAACAGTTATCAGCGGGTAAAGACCTTTTTCACCTTGAGTGCATTTTGTCACACTCCGCTGTATTGTGGATTGTTTTTACCGTTTCCTTTCAGCAGTCCCCGCCAGTCGACAACCCTCTACTTGATAATCCCTTTATGCAAACCCCCTCATGATTTTGTAGTTCTTTCAGCGATCTATCTCCTTGTTTCACTGTATTCCCGGGTAGTAAAGAATCTGGCAACCTTGTAAGTCATGTTTGCAGCGCTGACCTTTCTTGGGGTTGTAGAGAGTGGGCACCAGAGTGTAGATGACGTCAGAGGCAGGGTCCACAGCGTGGACCTCGAGCAGGTCGTTAGAAATCTCCAGCCTCTGGCCCTTCAGCACCTGTCCCCCCGTGTTGGTCACCACCACCGGATCTGGCTGTTCTGTAACAAGTTTGTCAGCAGCTTTCTGCTACATATTATTCTCTCCTCTCATGGTATTACTGTAAAGTCATTTAGTCCCACTCCCCTCCGAACACAGGCACATCAAATCTCGTTCTGTAATAATCCAACTGAACAACACTAAAGAGTACGCCTCCTATTGAAGACTATGACTGATGCCTGGTTGGTCTGCGCTGAATTGAGTCTGTATTCTTTGTTTAATTATGGTAGCTCTTTGTATAAGAAGACGGACAGAGACAGAGATTCTGAGCCAGAGAACTGCACACACACACACACACACACACACACACACACATATGCATACACACACACTCACGCACGCCCTCTCTCTCTCTCTTTCTCTCTCACACACACACGGGTACACCCGCTCCCACATGCACCCCCTTCCACCCACCCACCGACCCACACACATTGAAACAGACACAGACAGCGAGAGAGAGAGAGAGAGAGAGAGAGAGAGAGAGAGAGAGAGACAGACAGACAGACAGACAGACAGACAGACAGACAGAGATATAGAAAGACAGACACAAGACAGACAGACAGACGGAGACAAAGAGACAGACAGTGTCCGACATAGTCCTGTGACCTTCAATCGCAGTCTGATGGGGACGATGAAGGTCAGCTGCTGAAAGCTGTCTGATGCCTGAAGCATCACCATGTCAGACGAGCTGCTACTATTGCCATAGTGACGATACACCACATCCTGGAGGTGAAGGTCATTCAAGGTGAAGGACTGTATGACCTTACCACCCCGACGACTGACCAGCTCGCCGTGACGGGGACCTGAGGACAACATGGACAGAATACGTCACATTTTGGATGTAAAATATGATCATTGTTATAAACAGATATTCTACTTATAGATAAACAATCAATAACAAAAAACAAAATCCAATCTAAACATGTTTCTGAAGGAGCTAACCTAAAGGCATAAAATGAAGAAATGTGTTTCATGAAGAGGAAAATGTGCAAAACACCAAACAAAACGGTTCCCACACATAGAATGAATAGATGTTAATAGTACAGCTGTATACAGTTTTCCCTTTTGTTTATATTGTGTAAGGAGAATTCACCTTGCTTCCAAACTAGAATGCCATGGTCACTGACTGTATGATTATCTTTTTTCCAAATGACTTGATCCTGTTGAGATTGTATACCATGACATGTTCAGGAGCACATCATTTTAAACCTTAATTTTCTTTTCTACCAAAGCGAAAGATTAGAATGAACATCAATATCTAAAAGGACTAGATTCTATGATGTTTACAAGGCAAGAATCCAAACCCACGTATTGTTACGCATCACTACATACTTTGGTTATACATTTAAAGAACAGAGTAAACTTTCTAAAAAAAAACGTCATCCGTTTTCTTTCGAAAGATTATTGCCTACATTAAAGCAGGATTTTTTTTTTATTATGTAAATATTCTGACCATTAATCTCCTTTGACTGGTTAGCATTAACAAAACATTTCACACTGACCTGATCAGTGAACAACAATCCATTAGTTATGTATAGTCCCACTATGTCTTCCACACCCCAAAAGAATCCCAACTGACCTTCGACAACGTGAAGCTTGATCCCCTCCACCACCTCTGTCACACTGAACAGATCCAGGCTCTCCCGCGTCAGCGTGCTGTTACCTCCCTTGACAGCGGTCAGCGGTCTGTGCACAGTCAGCGCCAGAGGGCGTGCAGGGAGCACACTGACCGTTACGTTCATGACGTCGCTGCTCAGCTGACCATCCGACACACGAAAACGTAACTCTCCTGCAACAAGGCAAAGCGTAGGACTTGTTCATGTTTATGCAATTCTTGAGGGATACACGGGTGACCGCAGACCCCCGCGACGGTCGAAAAGATACCGGCTCCACCTTTTATCCAGATCCGCAATAAAATTCAATGGCTTAATTCTCGCGCCACATACCATCTCATTCACCAGCTTCCGGTAACATCGTTACAATAGTTTATGCGCAATCTTGCTGACATGCAGACACACAAACAAACTAACAAATGCAGGTGAAAACATAACCTTCCTGGCGGAAGTAAACATCAACTGGAAAGACTGGACAGATGATGTCACCACTACTTGTGGCAAATGACTGACAGCGGCAAGCTGTCCTCCTCACTTCTCTGGCATCCTTCAGGACATCGTCATGGGATGATGATGAGACCTAACATATCCGGTAGTAGACACGGGAGTTAAGAAACTATATGTAAATAACGACATGTAAACACTTAAGTTCCAAACAATCGAGCAGACCTCCCAGAGGTAGTCTAAGGAAGTCCTGAATGAACGTCAGGGACAAGAATGCCAAACCCCCTACTAACCTTAGCGCATGACTGGGAATCGAGGGCTGTTAGGATTCCTGTCTCCTCAAGTGTCCGTCGAATTAATACATACTGCTATGGGACAAATATATCAATAAATTGTCAGATATACTCATATTTAGACTCGAAACAACCAAAACCAAAATAAAGGACGAAAAGGACAAGCGTCTAAGTGACGTATTTCTCTGTTTCTGGTGTGCTTGACATCTGAACCCGGTCTTGGGCTTGGTGTGTTTGAAACAGTCGATCAATGAAAGAGTAATAACACAATCTCCTGTCTTGGAACTTTCTTATCAGCAAGCTTCCCATCTCTCGGAAATGGCAGATGTGTCTCTAAAGAAATACGAATCTCATGCCTGCGTACGGCTGTGTCAATTGTAGTGAGAGTGAAAAAAATCAGAATGACACCGATTTCGATTGATGTAATGAACCCAGAAATTTACCCCATTCCCCTCTCTTAGTAGAGACTGAGGTTCTGATCAAGTCTTAGTGCACGTCCCATTGATATCACAATTATGGACTAGGACCCTACTCTATACACGTCACATAGCAGTGACTGGTGAGTACTTCAAATTGTATTAATATATATCATCATGATGAAATAGGACCTTCCCCACTTTGTTTCAAATGAATGAAGTTCCATCCAAGACTTCTCTGTCTGGTACCCATTCATTTTATGAACCAAAAGTCAAACCCATTATTCGTTCTTTGCAGCGACTGACTTCTGAGCACAACTCTACTCAATCTGGGACTGATTAATATTGCACTATTATGAACGTAGCATTTCTAGTAGAACCCTATCCTATACCCATCACTTTGCGATAACTGAGAGGATGTATTTTACACGCGTCTTTCTGCAGATAATGAGTGTGAGATGAATATTTTAAATAATTTTGCCACCCCCCCCCCCCCCCCCCATCCACTGATTTGCAATGAGAGAGAGAGAGAGAGAGAGAGAGGGTGATATGACAGATTTGGGGACTGATTTGTATTAAAATGATAAACTTGAAGCCTACACTACACATACGTTCATATTTTTTCTACGTACCCCTGCTACAGTTTGATGGGAATTCTCTGGTAATCTGGTGCATCTCAGTATGTATTGATATTTGTCACACTTGTAAAGTTTCTTTCTTGTTGACCGTTTCCTTGACAATGAT
>CM031596.1:88927366-88934866 GCA_018398815.1 Conus ventricosus
GTGTGGCCTGCTTGCGGCGTGACGCGGGGCAGACGGAAAGGTAGGGGAAGAAGAGAGGGTTGAAGTCAAGCAAGGGGTGTGGTGGGGAGAGGGGGGGGCGTGGTCGTGAACTGGTCAGTCTGCATGGAGTGTGAGCGTCTTGATAGACTTTCAAACTGTTTTACTTTCATTTACAGGTGTAGTGTGACAATACAAACTTTATTTTCAACTTTTTTGCTGTGTGTTCTTGTTTGGATGTGAAGATGTCGTGGTAAATACATATGTTTTTTGATCGTGCAAAAAAATCTATCCAAATCTAGATGCCTAAATACTTTTTTATTATCAAAATTAAAACAAAAGAAGCCCAGATTCAAAATCTTCATTCAATTTCCTTCAAAAATGATATAGATTTCATTTTTCTATCTTTTGTAGTTTCTGAGCAAGAATTTTTTGTTAATTATGACCCCCAAATCATGAGATGTCCCTGGCACCAGGGAACACCTTTGTTTGTATTATTGTGAGGCACTGAACGGGTAACACAGAAGAGAAGAGAACAGAATGAAATAGACCAGAAAAGTACATTGTTAACCATACCATGGATTTGAACCAAATTCAGTGTGTATTTTGCCTAGGCCTACTGTACACGCGTGTGTACAAGGATCATGTTTGGGTAGGTAAGCAGAGAGAGAAAGAGAGAGAGCGCGTGTGCGCGCGTGTGTGTGTGTATGTGCACGCACGTGCACATAAATCAGATTAAGAGTTACAATCAATACAGACATTGTACACAGAGAAGTAAGTTCTTATGGTCGCATGGTATTTGGAAGCATCGGGTTTTTTTTTCTCAAATCAACACAGCACAAGACCATCTTTGCAAACAAGGCTGCATATGGGTCATCAAATATTGTAAATTCATGTCTTGTAACCAGTAAAAGTCTTCAGTGTGCAAACAACACTTTTTTCGAGACAAGGGCACTAACCGACTATGTATCTGGGTGTCTTGCTTCCTATTTTGAGACCGTTCGCACATAGGCTATCCTACGTTCAGTTGTTGTTGGATCACACCTAGACTGTACACTAACATGGTTCTTTTCCCTCCACAAAGCTATATTGCAGGATTCCATTTTTGTTCTTAGACCTGCATACCTAACCCCCCAAAACGTCAGTGTACTCGGGTCTATGCATTCACCAAATGAACAAAGTATGGAAAAGGACACTGATACTGATCGCAGCGGTACTAAAAGCAAGACAAACTACAAAGAAATTATCAGAGTGTAAAACAATGGTTATTTAAGACACCATACAAAACAGGTAAATATGAATGTTGAACAAATACGTCTTCTTCAGAAGTCTCGTGTGTGTGTGTGTGTGTGAGTGATAGAGAAAAAGAGAGACTGTGAGAGAGAGAGAGAGAGAGAGAGAGAGAGAGAGAGAGAGAGAGAGAGAGAGAGAGAGAGAGACTGACTCTGTGAGAGAGAGAGAGAGGGGGGGGGGATAACCAACAATGAGTGTTTCATTTTCACATTTGTACGATTTTCTTTGAAGTCGGCATGCATTCATAACACTTCAAAGTTAGTTATTGTCTCCACTCAAATGCCGTTATGCAGCAGCACTCACTGTGACATCGGAAGTGTCGGTCTCCGAAGTAGCCAGGAGGACAGGCCGAGAGACAGCGGCCGTGGTGGAGGAAGGCGTTTCTGTGGCAGGACGTACACTGGGGCCCCTCCCCTCCCCTCACGCACGTCTGGCACGACCCGGGACACGCTGAGGAACAGCAGGTCTCACGTGAGGGCAAGTACGGCACGCTTCCAGCAGTATATGGTTTGAGTGATACCGCAGAGGGATAGAGAAAGGCAGGTGAACGCACGCGTGCACATACAGACGCTCGTGCGTGCACGCTTGCAGAGAGAGAGAGAGAGAGAGAGAGAGAGAGAGAGAGAGTGAGAGAGAGGGGGGAGAGGATGAACCCATTTCTGACACATACTAATTCACCTAATAAAGAACAAAACACTGTGAAAACCACACATATGGGTGCTCTTGACTTCTGCCCAACTCAAATCCAAACTACGAGTGGTTCGAAGTGAAACCATCAGATAGCAGCTTGTAGATGTTCGAACCATTTGACTGCACGCCCCTCATTCAAAAATCATTAGACAAATGACAGTTTCAAAAGGTTGCGCAAACACTTACGCTCCCCTTTACCACTCATGGGATACGTGTACCTTAGCCTTCTCACGGGGTGACTTAATTTACGCCTCGACCTACCCACTACACTGAATGTGCACCCCTCTTTACAATCAAAATCGGTTAATACGCGGTTACGATGGCAGACAAGTGTCCCTTTCATGCAGTTAGGTGACGTAATGAGCTTAACTGCTGGCAGAGGCACGTACATCCTCATGAAATCTGGAAATATCACCTTGCAGCGAAGGCCTGACGTCCCAAAGGCAGACTGAAAGAGTGCCAGGTGGATAATGCAAAGGACTAGGGGTAGTTGCACCTACCCTGAGGCACATGACCAACAAGAGACAGCTAAGATATCTGCAGAACTGTTCTTCACAGTATGTTTTACTGTTCTAAAACATTTATGGTGATTCGTGGTGAAAGACTCACCGATGCAGTCCCCGTCCACTATAAAGCGTGTGCGCGGACAAGTATCCACGCAAGTGCCCTGTAGTGTCACCTGACCGTCACGTGTACATGACAGACAGTGGCCGGGACCTTGACCTGAGCACGTGGCGCAGGATGTGTCACATGCTGCACAGTAAGATGAGTGATCCATTTTGTCATTGCAAAATGAATTCCATTTGTCAGTCGTTTCAAAACATACAACACTGATAACGTGTTTATGTATAACTTTCATTTCTTACTAACTTACGTACCGCAAACGTCCATCCATAAGCTGCGAAAAATCCTTAAATGCCCAAGTGTCCGTCACAGTACCTCAGCACCTCTACGTTCTGTGATTATGATATAACACCAACCTTACACTTTAGTTTGGTGTTTACATGTGGCTTTTTTTTTAAAAACAAACACTAAAAAAAAAGGAAAGAGAAAGAAAACCAAACTAATGAGCAAGTAAACACGCACAAGCAGGAAGTGACTGACCCAAACACTGTCGACGTCGAGCGAAAAAGCGAGGGCCACACTGGGAAACACACTGCCCCTCCTTCAGCAGTGAGGCTGGGGGGCAGGAGGCACAGTGGTATCTGCCGCCGTCTATACAGGTCTGACAGCTCGAGTGACACGCTGCACACACACACACACACACACACACACACACACACACACGTTCTACACTTAATCTTACTCTCTTTTTATGCTATTGTGAGTCACACTCTGTACATATCAAAACATTTCACACTTTACATTATCGACTTTTGTGCCGTCAGTACACGCCTTACAGCTCAAATCACACGATGCACACATACGAACATTTTACATGTCATGTTCTTCTCTTTCTATGACGTTGTACATGTTTCACTGCTGCAGTTACACTCTGTGCACATTGGAGTATTTCACACTTCACAGTATCATCGTTTGTGCCGTCAATGCATGTCTGACAGCTCAAATTCTATGCTGCACTCATGGGAATATTTCACACTTCACTTTATCATCTAATTTTTATATGCTGTATGTAAAAATGTCTCAAAGCACGAGTCACGCTGTGCACATATGGACATTTCACACTTCTCGTAATCATCTCACAGTTCGAGTCGCATGCTGCACACATGAGGGCCTTCTAAACTTCACGTTCTTTTCTGTCTGTGCTGTCTATGTTTTATCAAAACCAGAGTCACATGTTGCACACATAGAGATAATTCATACTACACATTATCATTTGTCATGTTGCTGTACGTGTCACACACACACACACACACACACACACACACACACACACACACACACGCGCGCGCGCGCGCGCGCGCACACACACACACACACTCACACACACACACACACACACACTCACACACACACACACACACACACACACACACACACACATTGATGATGATGAACTTTTGTTCATCTAGGCCACTGACTCTCAGGGATAGATTACAATGAACTGCACATTACTTAGTGAAAGTTGACTGATTAAAGACCGGTAACTGTGAACAGCATGAACGGATTACAGAACGTGACTATATTGCTTTCCTTTTGTGAATTGACAAGTTTCTCACATATCTCTCTTTTTTGGAATCCAAACGCATGATAATCGAAACAAAATTTTACCTTCTAACACCAATGTTCTTAAATGATTCACAAACAAGGTAAAACAAAACAAAAAGCAGTCCATCTTCTTTGTTCTCCGAGAGCACAGTGAATCTATTTCAGAATGCTTGATGTGGCGGTAATGATGTACAGCAAAGTCTGAAACAAAACATCTAGTTCATGTGCACGTCTAAATCCATTTCCAGGAATGTTTTGACATCATACAGTAAAGTAAAAATGTCAACGGTCCACCATCTCTCTCGCACACTGAATGATAGATAGACAGAATGGGCGTTGGGGCTCTGTCAGCATGTAGCTGTGACAAACGTTTAAAACAAAACTTGAGCTGAACTGGAAATGGTAGAAGGAGTACAACAACAACAACAACAACAGCAATAAGCCTGGGTCGGTGCAAAAATGGGGTTGTAGGGCAGTAGAGACATGATTACCAGGTTTTAGGAAGCTCAAAGATGAGACAAACATGTCTAGCACAATGCTTTCTGATGTAGCTGGCATCACTGTCATAAGCTTTGCCATTTGTCTGCCGACTCTAATTGAGGCAACCTGAGTTTGGTAAGAAGCATATACAGAATCCTTGCCAAGTAATCGTTTATTTTCATGAGCATGTGTATCTGCGTGTGTGCGTGCGTGCGTGTGTGCGTGCGTGTATATATATATATATATATATATATATATATATATATATATATATATATATATATATGCGTGCGTGTTGTGCGTGCGCGCGTGCGTGCCTGTGTGTGTGCGTGTGTGTGTGTGTGTGTGTGTGTGTGTGTGTGTGTGTGTGTGTGTGTGTGTGTGTAAGAGAGAGAGACAGAGAGAGAGAGAGAGAGAGAGAGAGAGAGAGAGAGAGAGAGAGAGAGGACGTATCTACATGCCAACGTCTCTTCGTGCCAAATCTGTATACCGTGTCTCCATGTGTTTTTTCTTTGAAAGAAAATATACAGTGTAAACTTTTTCGTTTTGCAAATACATACACTTTTTGTTCGACAAGTTCATGAGAACAGGATCATTAGAGCGGAAAACTGCACAGCCGGCATGTATTCACTGGAAGACAGTAGGTGGCCTTTAAAGTATCCTGAAAAACTGACTTCCACACAAAGATACACTGGCGTAGAGAGACTTCAGTAATAAAGTGATGTTGGCTCCATGAGACGTTGGTCCAATGATTAGTCCACATTCCGACAAGAACGAGACTGACCAAAGAAAGGCCTTGAGTAGGCAACCTCCTTTTCCAAAGACTCGGGCATCGAACACCATTAAGGCGAGAACTGGATAACGTCAGTCGATTCTCAAATATCGTCTTCATTGATTTCAAATTCAGGTTCCACACCAGGTCAATCTGTGATGACTTGTTCTTCTGTCTCTCGTATTACTCATTATCTTATCCCATACGCCGTATCGCGTGAATTGTTATAATCTCCACTCCACTGTGAATTTAGCAAGTGATGTCTTTAATGTGACCAAAAAACCCTTTAAAGTTTGTGCTGAACCATTATGGTTTGCATTTGTGAAAACATTACAATAACACTTTTGAAGCTATTACGCTTTTAAACAATTGTATGAAAAAATGCAACATAAGATCGAGTGGTACTTGTTATTGTAACTGATTCATATCATAGCGGCCACTCGTCTACTTATTATTCTAGACAGCTAGGTGATAAATGTAGAGTAAAACAAATGTTTCGTGGATACCCTAGGACAGACGGAGGAATATTTTTCAGTGAGCAAGATCATCAGAGTGTAAAATATATGGGGCATATTACTGAAACGCGTAGAAGGAATGTCCATACACCTGGTCAATTTTCAAGTGTCAAAGGAATGTCCATACACCTGGTCAATTTTCAAGTGTAACAGTGCCAGGCCAGACACCCCTAATCTCTGGAACGGCAAGAATGTGCTCAGGCGGTCTTTGACAACGAGATAATTATGGGGATGGGGAAACGACTTTCACCTATGCAGTCAAAACATCTGCGCAAAGAGCTATGTGAAAGAAACACTTCCATAGTTCACGTTGATCACTGTCCACTGGCATTTCTTTTCTTTACATGCACATGTGTGTTGTTGTATCCCCACGCAAACACAAAGATATTCCAAACATTTATCGTTTGTCATCATCAATAAATTTCATTGTTAAAATGTTATCTTCTTGTGTGAACTTCGTTCTTTGGTAGGCAAGAATGTATGACATCACTCAGTATCACCTTTCCAATTCTACGTACAGAAAGACAAATAACAGAAATCCACCATTATGCGAACAGTTCATAGGAGAACTCCGATTCTGATTGATGCAGCTTAGTCACATTTGTGTATGTGCGAGTGCAAACACGCGCGCGCGCTTGTGTGTGTGTATGTGTGTGTGTGTGTGTGTGTGTGTGTGTGTGTGTGTGTGTGTGTGTGTGTGCGTGCGTGTGTGTGTAGGCATGCCTGCCTGTGAACGGCTGATCACATGTACGTGCGCGCGTGCGGTGTGTGTGTGTGTGTGTGTGTGTGTGTGTGTGTGTGCGTGCGTGCGTGCGTGCGTGCGTGCGTGCGTGCGTGCGTGTGTGTGTGTGAGCACATGCCTGCCTGCGCATGGCAGATTGCTTTTGTGTGTGCGTGTGTGTATGTGTGTGTATGTTTACGTATGTGTTTGTCTGTGCGTGTGCCTGTGTGTGTGTGTGTGTGTGTGTGTGTGTGTGTGTGTGTGTGTGTGTGTGTGTATGTGTGTGTATGTTTACGTATGTGTTTGTCTGTGCGTGTGCCTCTGTGTGTGTGTGTGTGTGTGTGTGTGTGTGTGTGTGTGTGTGCGTGTGTGTGTGTGTGAACGCATGCTTGCCTGCATGTGGCAGACCACGCGTGCGTGTATTCTTCGTTTTCTGTAGACTCCCTCTTCTTGCGTCTTTCACCGCTCACTTTTCGCTTTCTCAGCTGTTCTCAATACCCAATAGCTCCACACCCCTCACCTCTTTCCCTCGCTCCGGCACTTCCCTCATACTCCCCCCATCCCCCAAAGCAACCCAGAACATTTAGTCTTCTCCCACCACAGGCAGAGGAGAAAGCAAGGCCACCATCTCATCCCTCAAAATTGTTGGCAAACAGTCAATGTTAAACGGAACCTCGCCTCAATTTTTTTCCACGGGGTGAGTTTTGCAAACAGCGCGGACGCGTGCTGTTTAAGGTGGCGTGCTTGGGGGTGTGGGTGAAAGGAAAACATACGTCATTCCACGACAGCGTACAGCTAGTACCCAACGGTTCACTGAGAGAGAGTGGAGGGGGGGGGGGGGGGGGAGCTTTTGCGCGCGCACG
>CM031596.1:88942366-88947366 GCA_018398815.1 Conus ventricosus
ACGAAGATGACGCTATGGACTTCCATCATGATCTAGACTGTGCAAAGGCTGTATTCTACGCTTACTTTCATTTATATACCCCGGCATCAACTGGGCCCCCAAGACAAAAAAAAATACAGACGCCTACAATGTTGACAAGGAATTTGTGTAACGCTCTTAAAGATGCATCCTTTCAGTGGATGAAATAGGACTATCTGGTTCCAGTCCACCAATTCGAGTCAATAGCAAACTGATCCGTGGACAGAAGCCGGTCCCACAAATTAATGGATCTGGTGGAAATCAAACTGAGGACTTCCCAGCCAGGAAATTGCAACGAAAAACACTGCGGTACGGCGGCTGGTGAATGTGAAAGAGTTTGTCACTTCGTGTATTCCATTCCTCTAGTCAGAGGTCTTTGTCCTATCTTTTTACTTTCGAGTCAGAAATGGGAACGAACACTTTTAAATAGTTTTGCACTTGTGGCATTCTTGGCAATCTAGTTGGCAGCTTAGCTGCCCGACACGACCTGGAATCCATGCCAAAACAGTATTGATATTGTACTCTTTAAGAAGGGTTATTCAGTTCCTGAAATTAAGACAGCACAGGATAGTTTTGTTTTACAAAGAGAGAGAGAGAGAGAGAGAGAGAGAGAGAGAGAGAGAGAGAGAGAGAGAGAGAGAGAGAGAGAGAGAGTGTTGTGTGTGTGTGGTGTGTGTGTGTGTGTGTGTGTGTGTGTGTGTGAGAAAGTCCGATAAACGCACAGTAATTTACCCTGTTCATGACACAATTAAAACAGTTTTGTGGGAACGTTTCATATAGACAGATAGATAGATACTTTGAAAGCAAACTGGACCAATGGGCCGACTCAATCACACAAAAACATACACATTACAAGAGTCTCACCTGTACGCTGCTCACAAGTGGGACAACAACGGCCGGGAAGTGTCACTGCAATCTCCCCCTAAAAAAAATTACAAGCAGAAAACTACCGCATAAACAGAACTAGTAAGACAGCACAACGACAATATTCTTAACAACTAAACAACACAGCACCAATACACTACAATGAAGTTATAAATCTTCCAGAACTCGCACTTAGCAGTCGTTCGTATTCAAGTTACAGTGTTTTGAATCCAGCCAACAGCGGAGGTCCCCTAAGGCATGAAACAACAAAACAAATCTGCACTGTATCAAACATCGATAACTACGGTTAAAACCCAAGCCCTGTTTAGTTCTTCAAAGTAAAAAAACAAACTGCAACAATGTTAACCTACGTTTACATGTCAATACGATCGCATGATAAAATAATCAAATCATGTGAAACAAAATTTTAAATGTGATTAATAGCACACCGAAAAAAAACCCGTAGACAAACGAATCGCAAGACAAAACACGACGCGTTTCGACCTCTTAGGTCTTCCTCAGGCAAGATACAAAACGCTCAGGGTAACGAAAATGAACAAGCAATCACTTATCTTCATCCAACGTTCAACGTTCATTTTCGTTGTCCTGAGTGTTTTGCATCTTGCCTGAAGAAGACCTAAGAGGTTGAAACGCGTCGTGGTTTGTCTTGTAATTCGTTTGTGTACTTTTGGGGGTTTTTTTGGCGGTGCGCTATCAATTATATCTAAAATTTGTTTAGATATCCGCCTGCAGTCGACTCACTTTGCAACTACAAGTGAAACAAAATCAAAAAGGACATTAGATTTGAACATCTTGAAGCAAGATCTTCGATGAACGCGCCGTAAAATCATGACATCCAATGCGTAAGTCCCAACACTAAATAAGTCATTTTTATGGCGCATGGCCCATCATATAGCACGTTTCATGAAGCCTCTTCACTGTTTAATGGATAAGAATGTTCTGGGGGAAATATGCAGCTTATTTTTTCTTTCGGTTTCTGATGCAGATGAAATGAATTCCTTTTAAGTCTGGAAGAATTTGAAAGACTTATTAGTTGGTTTTTGAGTTCTTTTAATCCTTTCGCCATATGTCTTTAACATAATTTTGTAGTTCTGGTTTCAGAATACAAAAGGGTATACGCAATGTGTGTGTGTGTGTGTGTGTGTGTGTGTGTGTGTGTGTGTGTGTGTGTGTGTGTGCGCGCGCGCGCGCGTGTGCGTGCGTGCGTGCGTGTGCGTGCGTGGGTGCGTGCGTGCGTGCGTGTGTGCGTGTGTGTGTGTGTGTGTGTGTGTGTGTGTTGGTGACGTATTGGTGACTGTCAGTAACATCAACTGCTTGTCAACATGGCCGGAGATCCAAGCAACAACTATAGTTATTGCCGCCATCTACAGGTGTACACTTCATTATATTCTAGTGAACATAATAGTATATGTCACTATGCGTTTGTGCTCTCAGTAGGTCCCTCTAAAATTGACGGCTCTATTAACAACACGACCTACGCAAATAAATAGTCGAAAGGTGAGACATTTGAATTTTCAACCGAAGGTTCCGAATAGCTGTGGTGTAACACGACAAATTTACTCTCATACCATATTTGCTCCTGGGTGCTTTCATATACAGATGTCTGTGAGGATATAGTCGCTTGTGCTATAGTCTTTTCACACGTACAATTCTCCTACGCTAGACGAAAGGAGCGCATTTCCCCGATCCGTACTAGTGAAGAAGACTTCCATCCATACCTCCATATTTCTCTTGCTATACGACCCGTGATTCACCCTGCTTCTCTAATGCGAAGCAGATCTGACACGTCCAGATGGAAAATGTAAAGAGTGTTTTGTTGACAAGCAAATCGAATTTTTTTGCTGAAGAGCTTACTTTGTACCGGTGTGCTATTTCAAACGCGTTATTTTACACATTATTACGTAAATCGTGGACGAATGCCAAATGTGTATAATTTTTTTTTATTTGTCAAGCACTTTGCCTCATGCACACATTCATATGCATGCAAATTAGCTTCTTTTCCGTTTATGCAAATCTTTGCCTAACTTTTAAAATTAAAAGTGACATCACACACTCACACATACACAGACAGACAGACCGAGAGAGAGAGAGAGAGAGAGAGAGAGAGAGAGAGAGAGAGAGAGAGAGAGAGAGAGAGAGAGAGAGCGTGACATCACATACTCACACATACACAGATAGACACAGAGAGAGAGAGAGAGAGAGAGAGAGAGAGAGAGAGAGAGAGAGAGAGAGAGAGAGAGAGAGAGAAGAGAGAGACAGACAGACAGACAGACAGAGAGAGAGAGAGAGAGAGAGAGAGAGAGAGAGAGAGAGAGAGAGAGAGAGAGAGAGAGAGAGAGAGAGAGAGAGAGTAGACCAAATATTAGCAACGGTACACGGTGTCCTCTGGAAGAATATGAAATATTTCAACTGATCGACACGCAAAAGTATACTGACTTCAATAAAAAAAAAACGCGAAAACAAAACAAGCTGAAGGTTGGGGGTGAATTTTATTGGTCACAATTGTACAGAGTGAAAGCGAGAATTCAACGTGATTTGATTCATTACACCGGTAATGTGTGAAAATGTCATCAGCAATACGTCTTTTGTGTGGAAAATCCAAGGTCACGTGACAAACCAGCTTGAAGTCCTAATACTGTGTGTGGCCACCATTTGCGTTGACAACTGCTTGACACCTGCGGCTCATTGAGTGGACCAGGTGGTTGATGCGTCCCCTTGGCACACCAGCCCACACATGGACGATGGCCTGATGAAGTTGAGCCACTGTTGCTGGTCGTGGACGCAGGAGGTCCAACCGTCTGCAAAGTTCATCCCAAAAATGTTCTATTGGGTTTAAATCGGGACTGAGGGCTGGCCAGGGCAGCACATTGACGTTGTTATGCTGAAGAAATTGCTGGGTGGCCCTGGCGGTGTGTGGTCTTGCACTGTCCTGTTGGAATGTCCAGTTTGGGTGTTGCGCAAAAAAAGGATCGACATGGGGTCTGAGCACCTGGTTGATGTAGCGCTGTGCATTGACACCCTGTCCGCGACCAGGACCAATGTTCTGAAAGATGACTAGTCCTATGGCGTGGTTAATGCCAATTGCACCCCATATCATAACGTTCGGGCCTCCCCAGGGTTCCGCTCTACCACACAGGAGTCAGCATAGCGTTCACCAGGTCGACGTCATATTCTGACACGACCGTCAGCCATGTCAATACAAAAACGGCTCTCATCTGAGAACAGTATGCATCCCCACTGCTGCCTGCGCCAGTTGATTCGGGCTTGTGCCCACTGCAGCCTGTCCTGTAGGTGTCTTGGTGTCAGTACTGGACCTCTGTGAGGACGCCTACATGCCAGCCTGTTCTCCTGAAGATGCCGCCGCATAGTGTTGAGGCTGATTCGTTGCTGGAGATTCCCAGGCACCTGTCGAGCAGTGTTAGCGGCTGTTTGCCGCCTGTCCCGCAGATGGGTTCGAACAAGATGGCGATCCTCTCTTTGTGTGGTGACCCAAGGACGGCCTGGCCGGGGACGATCATCAGTGGTACCAGTGACTCGCATGCGGTGCTGCAGACGATAGATAGTTGAGATGTGGACGTTAAAGATGTTGGCGACCTGCCTGGCATCCACACCAGCCTCCAGATGGCCTAGGGCACGATTGGGTTCCTCTGCTCGTAGTCTTGGCATCTCTGTAGCGCTCAGACGGCAAGTCGTTACCTGAACCTTGTAGCGCGGCTTTATAAAGGCTGCATGCCTGCGTACTTGTCGCTGGTTAACTTTGCTCTGCATGGTGTGCACGTGCCTCACATGCAGCAACCAGTTTGCCATTTTTGTTGACCCTCCAATGCCGGGAATGATGTGTTGCTCACACAATTTTTTCACTGCACGTGAGTCTTGGACCCAAACAACTTGCCACAATGGTTCAATATTGTATATTCACCCCCTTTTCACCCGAAAAATAGCCTTTCAAATTTTCGCGTTTTTTATGGAAGTCAGTATATCATCAATGCAAACAGAAACTAAAGATTTTGAGTTTGAATATGCTTCGTTTGCGATGAGATTAACATCCAGAGCACTTTCTCGTTGTTCATTTTCTATTTGAATAGCCGTCCAATCGT
>CM031596.1:88959866-88967366 GCA_018398815.1 Conus ventricosus
TAACACTGATGTTTTGAACAGTCCATTTGTGGCAGTCGGTTGCTTTTGGTTCAAAGTCCCCCGGGCTGCACTCCAATCAGAATCTTTTTTTTTCCTGTTCAAGACTTGCAGAGTCGTGGAATTTTTTTTTCTCTCCCCACATTTTATTCAATTAATAAAAGAGCTTACATGAGCGCAAAAAGAAGACAGTTCACACATTCATAATTGGCATATCCATGCATGGCAAACATAAGTCGTAATATAAAGCCTAATATCTATTCAGTTCCTCTTTGTAGCCTAGCTGGCTAGGAGGGGTCAAATCGGAGGTTGATCTTGTGAATCTTGAATTGAACTGCAGGCCCAGTTTATAGTACATGGGTCAGACTGGACTACGTCACAGCACCAATATTAATGCAATTATAGTTCTGTTGACTGATTTAAATGGACAATGTCACAGCACCAATATCAATGCAATTATAGTTCTGTGGATTGATTTATTGAGAATGACTACCAAAGTGTAAGGCATTATCTAATCTAACAACAAAGCCAGAAGCGAACCATTCGGGACCAGATCGATCTGCCTGCAGGCAGCAATAGACTGCACGAGGAAAACTGCATTGAAACCTATTTGAACTGGGTCCTAAGGGATGAGCCCTAGACAGGCGACAGGGGTACGAAAGTCTTTATCGCTTTTCAGTTTGTCTCATTTGTTAGTCTTGTGTATAGAAGTTTTAATGGTCGAAATCCGTCTTTTCCCTTTGTCTCGAGGTCAAAGCAACACAATATTGATTTCTTTTATAAAAAATATATTTCCATCCCGAGCAAATAATGTTTATCAACATAATTTCAATTCTTTATTGTAACAGAGAAATTTTCCCGACAACGTCCAAGTATCACTGTCTTGTATTCAGGTGCTGACTAACTGAAGGCAGTATATTCAATTTAGCAAAGCAATACATATGAACGAGATGACCATGTGTCCTACCATTTCTCTTCACGGCGACTATGGACCTTTAAGTATGTATGGCAGAGAAAGGAAAATTACGTAGGGCTGGTACAAGAGACTGACTGACTCTCCCTGAGACCATGCATAGTCACTTAGTTTTTCTGTCATTGTCCCGCTGATGCGCGGCTGGAGAGAACCGCAGGCAGATGAGTGAAGCAGGAGGTATTCTGGGAATGTTCTGGCACCGCTAACATGGTGCTACGTGTGCCTGTCACGGCAGTCAGTCCACAGAGTTTTGAAGGGATTGTAGCAAATCTCGGGAGGGTGCCCGGAATGCACAGGAAAGAAAATGTGTTTTAGCATTTTTTTGTCATTAGTATATCATGTAAACAAAAAGTTTTCAAAAACGTTTCAAGCCTTCATTCTGAATTTACTGCAAACCGAATATGCCCACTATAATTTCTGTCCGTTGGTTTCGCTTCTTTTTTTTTTACACGGCACTCTCTCACACACACACACACACACACACACACACACACACACACACAACACCACACACACACACCAAATGCCAGAAAAACTTCCCACACACATCACTCACAAACAAATTAACAGGAGAACAAGTCACAGAATCGGCATACCTGGTGAACATTTCCTTGATATGACACTGACCAGTCCTGCAGGAAGGACAACACTGACCCTCCCGGAGGCACCACATCTTCCTGTTTGACACATCATCATCATCATCATCATCATCATCGTCGTCGTCGTCGCGTCGTCGTCGTCGTCGTCGTCGTCGTCTCATCATCATCATCATCATCATCATCATCATCATCTCATCATCATCATCGTCGTCATCATCACCACCATCATCATCATCTGACAGTTCTAAAGGAGGGACAAAACTGATCATTTCCCGGGGACACCATGTCATCCTGTGTTACATACCATTATTACCATCACCATCCCATCATCATCATCATCATCTGACCAGTTCTAAAGGAGGGACAAAACTGATCCTTTCACGGGACACCATGTCATCCTATGTGACATATCATCATTACATCATCATCATCATCATCATCATCATCATCATCATCACTGGCTGATCCTGCAGGAGAATGAACACTCTCCCGGGGGCACAAAATCTACCCGTAATACATATCATCATCTTCAATATCATCCTCCTCCTCCTCCTCCTGTTTCATCCCACCACTTTCATCACCATCATCATCACTGACCAGTCCTACACAAGTGACGGAAACACTGTTCCACTACATGTGTAAACCACATCTACCTGTGTAACACATCATCATCATCAAAATCATCATCATCATCATCATCATCATCATCATCATCATCATCATCAGCGTATTCGTCGTCGTCATCAACAATATCAAAAGGGACAACACTGACCTTTCATGGGACACCTCGTCGGCGTCGCCATCACATCATCATCATCATCATCATCATCATCATCATCATCAACATCATCATCATCATCAACATCATCAACATCATCAACATTATCATCATTATCTTCTTCTTCTCCTTCTTCTTCTTCATCGGTGGCAGTATCATTATCGCCACTGCCTTCGCCTTTGTTAATATCATCATCAATCATTATTTGTCTCTGTCATGTTCGTAGTCGTCATTTCGTCCTCATCATTCATTAATGTCGTGATCATGTCATTTGTCAAAATTATCGCCGTAATCGATTTCTTCACATGCCATCATTATATATGTCACCATAACATATCATTACATTATGATCATCATCATGGGATCTTTACATCAACTTCTCATCATATCACTCATTATTAGATCATCGTTACAATCATCACATACAAATTGCACTGTCAGTGTCCTCGATCAATTTATCACTCATTAAAATATCACTTATCATTCAGTACAATGTCTTCACTAATTACTAAATATGATTTATCCATTGAATAATAGCATACCGATTTGTGGTCCTTCTATTGATTACACCATTGAATAATAGCATAAACCGATTTGTGTCCTGACTATTGATTACACCATTGAATAATAGCATACCGATTTGTGGTCCTGACTATTGATTATACCATTGAATAATAGCATACCGATTTGTGGTCCTGACTATTGATTAACCCATTGAATAATAGCATACCGATTTGTGGTCCTGACTATTGATTATACCATTGAATAATAGCATACCGATTGTGGTCCTGACTTTTGATTATACCATTGAATAATAGCATACCGATTTGTGGTCCTGACATTGATTATACCATTGAATAAAAAGCATACCGATTAGGGTCCTGACTATTGATTACACCATTGAATAATAGCATACCGATTTGTTGGTCCTGACATTGATTACACCATTGAATAATAGCAATACCGATTGTGGTCCTGACTATTGATTACACCATTGAATAATAGCATACCGATTTTGTGTCCTGACTATTGATTACACCATTGAATAATAGCATAACCGATTTGTGGTCCTGACTATTGATTACACCATTGAATAATAGCATTACCGATTTTGTGGTCCTGACTATTGATTACACCATTGAATAATAGCATACCGATTTGTGTCCTGACTATTGATTACACCATTGAATAATAGCATACCGATTTGTGGTCCTGACTATTGATTACACCATTGAATAATAGCATACCGATTTGTGGTCCTGACTATGATTACACCATTGAATAATAGCATACCGATTTGTGGTCCTGACTAATGATTACACCATTGAATAATAGCATACCGATTTGTGGTCCTGACTATTGATTACACCATTGAATAATAGCATACCAAATTTGTGGTCCTGACTATTGATTACACCATTGAATAATAGCATACCGATTTGGTCCTGACTATTGATTACACCATTGAATAATAGCATACCGTTTTTGTGGTCCTGACTATTGATTACACCATTGAATAATAGCATACCGATTGTGGTCCTGACTATTGATTACACCATTGAATAATAGCATACCGATTTGTGGTCCCTGACTATGTATTACACCATTGAATAATAGCATACCGATTTGTGGTCCTGACTATTGATTACACCATTGAATAATAGCATACCGATTTGTGGTCCTGACTATTGATTACAACCATTGATAATAGCATACCGATTTGTGGTCCTGACTATTGATTACACCATTGAATAATAGCATACCGATTTGTGGTCCTGACTATTGATTACACCATTGAATAATAGCATACCGATTTTGGTCCTGACTATTGATTACACCATTGAATAATAGCATACCGATTTGTGGTCCTGACTATAATTGAATAATACACATTGAATTTTATTACATAAAAACCGATTTGTGGTCCTGACTATTGATTACACCATTGAATAATAGCATACCTATTTGTGGTCCTGACTATTGATTATACCATTGAATAATAGCATACCGATATGTGGTCCTGACTATTGATTACACCATTGAATAATAGCATACCGATTTGTGGTCCTGACTATTGATTACACCATTGAATAATAGCATACCGATTTGTGGTCCTGACTATTGATTACACCATTGAATAATAGCATACCGATTTGTGGTCCTGACTATTGATTACACCATTGAATAATAGCATACCGATTTGTGTCCTGACTATATTACACCATTGAATAATAGCATACCGATTTGTGGTCCTGACTATTGATTACACCATTGAATAATAGCAAACCGATTTGGGGTCCTGACTATTGATTACACCATTGAATAATAGCATACCGATTTGTGGTCTGACTATTGATTACACCATTGAATAAAGCATACCGATTTGTGGTCCTGACTATTGATACACCATTGAATAATAGCATACCGATTTGTGTCCTGACTATTGATTACACCATTGAATAATAGCATACCGATTTGTGGTCCTGACTATTGATTACACCATTGAATAATAGCATACCGATTTGTGGTCCTGACTATTGATTAAAACCATTGAATAATAGCATACCGATTTGTGGTCCTGACTATTGATTATACCATTGAATAATAGCATACCGATTTGTGGTCCTGACTATTGATTACACCATTGAATAATAGCATACCGATTTGTGGTCCTGACTATTGATTATACCATTGAATAATAGCAAAACCATTTGTGGTCCTGACTATTGATTACACCATTGAATAATAGCATACCGATTTGTGGTCCTGACTATTGATTATAACCATTGAATAATAGCATACCGATTTGGGGTCCTGACTATTGATTACACCATTGAATAATAGCATACCGATTTGTGGTCCTGACTATTGATTACACCATTGAATAATAGCATACCGATTTGTGGTCCTGACTATTGATTATACCATTGAATAATAGCATACCGATTGTGGTCCTGACTATGATTATCCATTGAATATAGCATACGATTTGTGGTCCTGACTATTGATAACCATTGAATAATAGCATACCGATTTGTGGTCCTGACTATTGATTACACCATTGAATAATAGCATACCGATTTGTGGTCCTGACTATTGATTTACACCATTGAATAATAGCATACCGATTTGTGGTCCTGACTATGATTATACCATTGAATAATAGCATACCGATTTGTGGTCCTGACTATTGATTACACCATTGAATAATAGCATAACCGATTTGTGGTCCTGACTATTGATTACACCATTGAATAATAGCATACCGATTTGTGGTCCTGACTATTAAATTATACCATTGAATAATAGCATACCGATTTGTGGTCCTGCCCTATTGATTACACCATTGAATAATAGCAAACCGATTTGTGGTCCTGACTATTGATTCACCATTGAATAATAGCATACCGATTTGTGGTCCTGACTATTGATTACACCATGAATAATAGCATACCGATTTGTGGTCCTGACTATTGATTACACCATTGAATAATAGCATACCGATTTGTGGTCCTGACTATTGATTACACCATTGAATAATAGCAAAACCGATTTGTGGTCCTGACTATTGATTACACCATTGAATAATAGCATACCGATTTGTGGTCCTGACAAATTTGATTACACCATTGAATAATAGCATACCGATTTGTGGTCCTGACTATTGATTACACCATTGAATAATAGCATACCGATTTGTGGTCCTGACTATTGATTACACCATGAATAATAGCATACCGAATTTGGGTCCGACTATTGATTACACCATTGAATAATAGCATATCGATTTGTGGTCCTGACTATGATTACACCATTGAATAATAGCATACCGAATTTGTGGTCCTGACTATTGATTACACCATTGAATAATAGCATACCGATTTGTGGTCCTGACTATTGATTAAAACCATTGAATAATAGCATACCGATTTGTGTCCTGACTATTGATTACACCATTGAATAATAGCATACCGATTTGTGGTCCTGACTATTGATTACACCATGAATAATAGCATACCGATTTGTGGTCCTGACTATTGATTACACCATTGAATAATAGCATACCGATTTGTGGTCCTGACTATTGATTACACCATTGAATAATAGCATACCGATTTGTGGTCCCTGACTATTGATTACACCATTGAATAATAGCATACCGATTTGTGGTCCTGACTATTGATTACACCATTGAATAATAGCATACCGATTTGTGGTCCTGACTATTGATTACACCATTGAATAATAGCATACCAAATTTGTGGTCCTGACTATATGATAAAACCATTGAAATAATAGCATACCGATTTGTGGTCCTGACTATGATTAACACCATTGAATAATAGCATACCGATTTGTGGTCCTGACTATTGATTACACCATTGAATAATAGCAATACCGATTTGTGGTCCTGACTATTGATTACACCATTGAATAATAGCATACCGATTTGTGGTCCTGACAAATTGATTACACCATTGAATAATAGCATACCGATTTGTGGTCCTGACTATTGATTACACCATTGAAAAAATAGCATACCGATTTGTGGTCCTGACTATTGATTACACCATTGAATAATAGCATACCGATTGTGGTCCTGACTATTGATTACACCATTGAATAATAGCATACCGATTTGTGGTCCTGACTATTGATTACACCATTGAATAATAGCATACCGATTTGTGGTCCTGACTATTGATTATACCATTGAATAATAGCATACCGATTTGTGGTCCTGACTATTGATTACACCATTGAATAATAGCAAAACCGATTTGTGGTCCTGACTATTGATTAAAACCATTGAAAATAGCATACCGTTTTGTGGTCCTGACTATTGATTACACCATTGAATAATAGCATACCGATTTGTGGTCCTGACTATTGATTACACCATTGAATAATAGCATACCGATTTGTGGTCCTGACTATTGATTACACCATTGAATAATAGCATACCGATTTGTGGTCCTGACTATTGATTACACCATTGAATAATAGCATACCGATTTGTGGTCCTGACTATTGATTACACCTTTGAATAATAGCATACCGATTTGTGGTCCTGACTATTGATTACACCATTGAATAATAGCATACCGATTTGTGGTCCTGACTATTGATTACACCATTGAATAATAGCATAC
>CM031596.1:88974866-88982366 GCA_018398815.1 Conus ventricosus
GACGTAAGGAATGGAACAGAAAACGATGCCACAGCTTAAGGTGAAAAGGACGCAAATCTCACCATTCAAACAATCGGATACCAAGACTTAGCTTGGCCTATGACCGTCTGTTAAACTACAGTGCACGCCTGCAATCGTCCAGCAAACTTCTGCATCAGGGCTTTACGTCCGATTCAGAATCTGACGATGCAACGTCAATCCGACACGGAAAACCGCCGAGGATTTCATATGGGTCGAATTCGTACGGTGAAACGTTTTCTGACGTAATCAGATCAACGGCAGATACGAACTAAACCACACAGGCGAGGCACAGTCCGGAGACAGATGCGTGCTCCAAAATTTACGTCATCAAGGGCAAAGGGCGGGCGCATAATTTCCAGTCAGTGGAGAGAAAATATTCTTTCACTTCTACTTAAAGTTTTGATGCATAGCGTATGTTTCAACCGGTTTTTATGTTGCTGAATGCGGTCTAGAAAGAAAAGGCTACTAATGCAAGTATTTCTGAGAAAAAAAACAAACCACAGACGTTTCAAGGTGTTTGACTTGAAATTTGTCTTAGCCTTTTCATCTCACATTTCTCTTTAAGGGATCCTGATAATTCATAACACATTCTGCACATTATAATAGCTATGGGGGGAAAACAAATAAGAATATGTCCATATAACTGCTATCAACAGACAAAATATTTATAAAAGTATATCAAGAGTATTTTAGGTACTTTGGCAGAATAATGATACAGTACAGAGAAGATGAAGATGAAGAAGAAGAAGAAGAAGAAGAACAAGAAGAAGAAGAAGAAAAGGAGGAGGAGGAAGAAGAGGAAATAGAAGTTAAACGTTCCGACAGCTCTGTCTACCAAACAGAGGATGCTACTGTCTTTGGTAAATCGGGAATATGACGGGTGAAATTCATCAGAAACGATTTCCTTTTCAATCGCTGGCTCCTATAGACCATGAGTTTATTTTGTTTGCATTGTAGAGGAAATCGATTTTAGACAGACAAAAGCCGAATCACAAAACTAGATTGTCTTCGTTTCACATTTCTATCTCTTTCATGTACAACTATTAATGCATGTCAGATCATGTGATTCGGTCATTTCTGTAAACCTTTTCATGTGATTATTTGCAAGCACTTTCACAATTCACCTTTTGTTCAGGAATTTTTCGGCTGAGGCCCAAAGAAATGCTGCGAAAAATAAACATTAAAATGTGACACTAAACTTGTTTGCAAAATGTTATGAAAGAAAGGGTGTGATTTGCACAAAATGATCTCGTCTTAATGAAACAAGAAGATGGAGTATGGCTGCCTTAATGGCGGGATAAAAAAGGGTCATACACACAAAACTCCACTGCCTGGCTATACAGGGAGTGTCCGCAGGAGTATCAGCCTGCGTACGCAGAAAGAAAGAAAAAAAAAAAAAGAAATGAAACAAGAGAGATATCTTGTAAAACCCAAATTACTTTGTGGCAATGTAATTTGTCTATCTTCGTACTGAAGATAAGAACTGGATTTATAATTTTTAGTAACTTCTGATAATTAAAAGGAGGGAATCCACTTCTGTTCATTTATCAAAAATAGAAAAGAATGTGTGAGGACCCAGTTAGTAACCCAGACAGACAAACAGTTAATAAGAAGGATACGAAATCATACGTACATTGCTATAGTTACAGAGAGGGTCGGGGCAGCGCACCCGTTCACACACGGGTACCGGGTCCTGACAGGAGCAAAGGACGCACGGGGAGGGTTGCCACACACTGCCGTTCTGAAACATCACATGAAACACCCAGAATGACGGTAAGTATGACCATAGAAATTTTGTAACGACAGTATCTCTCAGGTTTAATTTGAGGCGGAAAAAAACATGACATGATAATGTTAAAAAAGCAATGCACTACGATCAAATACGACGTAGTAAAAGAGTCCACGGTCTCACTTTTTCTCCCCTCCATATCACTGCAACTGTGTTGCAACATTTGGCCCTCGGGATCGCCTGGGCTATAAACAACACGATTTGAATGTTGCTTCTATTGATATGTTAAGGCATACTCCGCCGCTGACGCCTGCTCATGACGGTGCCGTGAAATGGTCATAATGATGATGATGATGATGATGATAATGATAACATTGGCATTGGTGATAATGAAGACAATGATAATGACGATATCAGATGTCGAAAATTATGATTTTTGATGATTTGATGATGATAACAATGATGATGATGGTGATGGTAATAATGGCAATGGTGATGGTAATGGTGGTGTTGATGATGATGACGACGACAACCATGATGGTGATGATAATACAACTAAAACACATAATATTGATGAAGCGCATGCGCTACTGTCCATGCCCCCCATAAAAGAATCAGAGGACGAAAACGCTGTCATGACACAGAAAAACAAATAAAATCTATTTTTAAAAAAGTACGTGAAAAATAACATAACTTCAGAGCAAAGAGAGAGAGAGAGAGAGAGAGAGAGAGAGAGAGAGAGAGAAAGAGAGAGAGACAGAGAGAGAGAGAGAGAGAGAGAGAGAGAGAGAGAGAGAGAGAGAGAGGTTGACTAACAAAACGTGGGTACAAAGTGGGAGCGATGGAGAGACATGGGAAGGGTCAGAAGAAGAAGAAGAAGAAGAGAGAGAGAGAGAGAGAGAGAGAGAGAGAGAGAGACAGAGAGAGAGAGAGAGAGAGAGAGAGAGAGAGAGAGAGAGAGAGAGAGAGAGAGCGGTGGTTGGGGAGGGGGAGTAAGAGGGGAAAGACGTAGAGGACATAAAATTAGGAAGGAAATAGTGTGGAAGAGAGAGGGAGGGAAAGAAGCAGACGGACAGACCAACAGACAGACAGAGAGAGATTTGCAATATATTTTATTGAATAATCCTCCTCACTTTGAAGAAAAACTAAACATTCTCAACAATGGAGACAAACAACCGCTTCTCAGGCCTGGATAACGTCTGCCGCAGAGTTCAGAGCATCGCGTCGAATAAAACCCCAAAGGCCTGGCTTCTCCAGGGAGCCAATTGTTTTGAAAGACCAAGTGGCTTGGAACCCTCTCCACTCGCCTATTATCACAGCGGGGACCAACACTCCAGGCGTCAGTCACCACAACAAGCGGACCCAGGTCCACAGAAGGGCAGTCCGCAGACGTGGGGAAAATAAACACTCCAGGCGTCGGGGGCTGACCGAGGGCACACACAAAGGGACACTGTGGCCAGGGCTGACCAAGGTTAGGGACTAGAGCCTTTGCTAATGTCGCTATAGTCCAGGACCACCCCACGGGACACGGGACAGAGTCACTGGACCAGAAGCTGGGCCAGGTAGACAGCTGGACTTTCTCGGCGGGAAATCAAGAAGCTTATCCTTGTCATGAACCAGTTTCTCTTGGTTAAACAAGTTTTATTTGTTCGAGAACAATTTTTGCAGCAATGTTCATCAAATCATGGAGTACAACAAGCATAGGCTTATAAACCGTACTCTTACAAAGAAAATGTACATTGGAGTGGCTGCGTCAAAAAGTTATCAAAATGGAATTGGAAAGGAGGAAAATCACCAAACACAAACAAAAACAAAATAACAACAAAGACAAGCGAACAAACGAAAAATCGTTTAACACACAAGAGTACACTCAAACTACAGCACAATAATAAAATAACCCACACCACGCCCGAAACCACGCCATGCCATTTCAATCAATAGTATTCCATGCCAGGTAGAAGACCGGGAAGGTAACTGTGGTAAGCCGAGTAAGTTTAGTTAAGTGCAAACCTATTAGTAAGTTTAATAAAATTTCCAACCATAGTAAGTATCTTTGTATTTGCGTCCACATCCAGGTCAAGGTTACCAGTCAATAATGTTGAGATATTGCGTTTAGCTGTGTCGTGAAGCGTTTCTATTGTCGAAGCACGGGCCTGTTGATGGAGTGGACAATTAATCAAAAAGTGGGCTGCATCTTCAACTGCCGTGCCACAGTCACATGAAGGGTTGTTTCTAAGATGTCGTTTGAAAAGATCGTGGTTTAAGTCACTCATTTCCAATCTCAACTTACACAAAATTATTTCTGACGTCCTATCAGATAAGTAGTAACACCTAGGCACGATACTATCGGTACTGCTGAGGAAACGCTTGAGGAAACTAAGAGAATTAGATACTTTAATATTGTCAGGGAGGTCATTCCAAAGAGCAGTAGATGAAGGAAAGAAGGAAGATTTGTACATATCTAATCTACACTTTGGCATCTGCCTCTCCAGGGGGCGCCTGAGGTGATAAGGGTTTACAGAGGATATAAGATGGGGAAGTCGATTAGACAGATAAATCGGAACAATACCGTTGACAATTTTGTAGTACAGAATGATTTTATGACGTCGTCGTCTCTCTTTTAATGATGTAAAACCGGATTCCTTATATAATTTTTGGTGGCTAGTCCCTCGGACTGAGCCAACTATAGTTCTAATCGCATCCAGGTGCACATTTTCTAAATCTTCAGCTTGTTTATTTGTACATTTTATCCCACACGACATCCGAAAAATCGAAATGGGGCAAAATAAATGACTTATACATTATTTCGAGGGATTTCCGACAAAGACGGTATTTAAATGAGCGGAGGCAGGCAACAAGAACACGACATTTGACAACATGGATTTGATGTGGCGATCCCATTTACAATTATTTTGAATGATAACTCCTAGGTGTTTGTGGAATTCTGTATCATGTAATGTCACGTTATTAAATCTCAGAGGTTCAATTTGTGGCACCGCATGGTTAGAAAATGTCAAAATTTAGTTTTAGACTGGTTAAATGTTATTTTCCATTTGAGAGCCCAAGTATTGATTTTTTTGAGATCTGAGTTTAATATTTCTGTTCTAAGATGAGTATTTTCAAGACCTAAATACATACTGGTATCATCAGCAAATAACTTTACCACAGATTCAATATCATGAACAATATCATTTATATAAATAAGGAATAACATTGGTCCAAGAACAGAACCTTGGGGGACGCCTGCCGATATCGGGAGATACGGTGATTTACTTCCCTTTAAAACTACTGCCTGTGTACGATTTGTCAATAGTCAGCAAACCAATCAAGCAACTGTCCTCTGACACCCAAGGCAGAAAGTTTATATAGTAGTCCACGGTGCCATACCTTATCAAAGGCTTTAGATACGTCAAAAAAATCACCTGTGCAGTAGTTTTTGAGTCAAGAAATTTGCAAAAATCATCATAGATACACAAAAGTTGAAAAACAGTTGAATCTTTTGGAATGAACCCCGATTGGGCATCTGATAAAAGATTATTGCCTAAAAGGTATTTAAACACATGTTGCTGAACACATTTTTCTAAGATTTTACCGATACAGCTCAATAATGAAATAGGACGGTAGTTGTCGCATTTATGTGTATCTCCTTTTTTAAATATGGGGGTTACATGAGCCAATTTCCATATTAAAGGAAATTTGCCTTCTGTTAAAGAGCGATTAAACAAGTATGCTAATGGTTCACAAATGACGTCCGCAGCAGCAATTAAAATTCTATTGTGTACCAAATCTGGTCCGACAGCTTTTCTGCTATCAAGACCTTTCAATATTTCTAGAACAACGTCTTTGGTAATAACTAACTGACTAATCCAACCACAATATTCATTTATCATAGGTATATCTTCATCATCGTCATCGACCGAACATTGCGCGGCAAAGTATTTATTAAGAGCAGTAGCCTTATCTTTTGGAGTGTAATAAATCACATCGTTATCTTCAATGGGAGGGATTTCGTCCTGAGGCATGCCTTTGCTACGAATGAATGTTTTAACTAGTTTCCACCAGTCCTTGGTTCCAAAGCAATTCGGAGAGGAGATTCTGTTGTCTAATTCTAGTACATATTCTGCCTTCCTCAGTCTAATAATATGTGTAAGCTCATTTCGAGTACGACGAAAGAAAGCCCAAGCCCAGTCAGAATTTAATGATTTTGCCAATTTATGGATACTATTTTTCCTTTTGATTATTTTTTTAATTTCAGTTGTAATCCATGGCGCATCACGTTCATCAATTGTAACCTCTTTGACTGGCATACATAGTTTTGCAACATACACAAGCAGATCGGAAAACCTCTCGGCAGCATCATCAATAGATTCCAAGGTTAAAATGGACTCCCAGTCGGTGTTAGATAATTCTGCACTAAGTCTCTGAGCATTTAGTGTAGCATAATTAAACACTGTACGTTTGTAGAGGTGTTAAATCTGCGGTGGTTTTTCAAGACAACATACGGAGCACAATGATCGCCACAGACTGGTGACAGAACGTCTGAACCTTGAATGAGGTCTGGACATGGCGTTAGTATTAAATCAATTGTGGTGGACGAGTTTTCAGTAATACGAGTTGATTTATTAACTATCTGAAATAAATTATTCGTTGACATAATATGTTGAAGATGCGGTGGTGGTTGAACTGTACAATCTGCGTTGAAATCACCAAGAATAATGAATTTGTTAGGTGTATTTCCAGCTAACTGTACTGCCTGATCAATTAAGTCCCAGTAAGCTACATTAGCAGAGGGTGGTCTGTAGAATGTTCCTATCAGCAGTGTGTTTTGTCCTAGTTTTGTCTCAATCCACACAGCCTCCAAAAATGGCACACTCAGGTCGGGTCTAGGTTTGCAAACTAAATGATCTTTAACGTACACAGCAACACCTCCGTGTGGATCGCCTACTCTGTCTCTCCTGACTGGAGGTTGGAAACCAGGAATTAGTATGTCGTCATTAGAAATATTGTCTGAAAGCCATGTTTCAGACATGGTTACCACATCAAAACAACTTACTTCACACTGAATTAGCGGAATTTTTTTGCTTAAGCTATGTACATTCAAGTGGATGATGGATAGTCCATTTGAAATATCATCAGTCGGACCTGGGTTTGGGTGGACATCACCTGCAAGTTGTAGCAACATCTGTATTGCAAATCCGACAAGAAAAATAAGCAGGTCAGTAGTACCCACACGTTGAGGAAGCGTGTTTACATCATGACTATTGGAGAGTGATGGATCAAGAGATGAGAGCTTACACGGCATCGTATTGACGAGCGATCCGTTCAACATTATAAAAAGGAAAAGTGAGAGGGTCAGTGCTGATGATCCATTTATCATCAAGAGAAGAAACGGACCAACGTCAGTCATTGTGAAAAAGGACAACTTAAAAATAGACAATTTTAGGGCCCTGGCATAGAACATCCCGACTCTGGCTCTGAACTGAGTTAGGCAACAAGTCATGTCACAGCACGGAGTAAAAATTCGAACAGAACAGAGAACAGAGCCGGAACATTTTTCCTGGTTATCAATGGCATGGCGTTTGGCTCAAACACGCTGAGCGATTTAGAAACAATTATCCCCAAAACAAAGAATGACAAAAGGTACAAAAAGTAATAACAAATCATACGATCCAAGTCCATGGCCGTGAGAGGCCCGGGAAGATGAAAATGCATTCGACAGAGATCTATTTGTGGACGTTGCTAACGGACAG
>CM031596.1:88984866-88992366 GCA_018398815.1 Conus ventricosus
GTCATGCGAATTTCTTATAAAAAGTCGAGTTTCAAATGAAAAATATGTGATAATATTTATAACGCATTTTCCACACATATAAACCAAATAATGAACTGCCTTAATGAATTTGCATCGATTAATATTGGACGTAAAATGACGCAAAGAGTAAATGAATTTAAGCAAGTGTATGCTGGAAGCTACTGCTTCAGCTGCGCTCTTAAGCCTACTTGTTACAGTCCACTACAACAACTGTTACTTCTACAATTGCTACTGCGCCGCTGTTGCTGCTGTTGACTATTTTCTGTATTACTTGAGAATTGTGGGATCAAAATTAAGTCAAAAAGACCAGCGGAGTGAAAAAGTCAGGACTAAGCATGATTAAGCCGTGGTGAGAGTCGCACCGACTCAGGGCTAGAAAATCCTTCAGAAACATACCGACGCTCACAAATCACGGCAGGTGCGTGACTCAGCGAGGGTCGGGGCAAGAAGATTTGCTGGCTGGATGACTCTACTGTACCCGGGGGCAGACTAGGGGGAGGGGTCTCTGCTAACCCGGGCATTATCGCCGCTCCTTGACCAGTGGTCAAAGCGTGGAGAACTGGACGATTTGATGTAACAGGGGTCCGTCGGCATGGCGCTAACTACAGGGCACACTCCTGGGTAAATATATGGAACTTATGGCGAAACAGACGCTGGTAGGGTGACAGGGAGGGCCCAGCACCAAGACTGGGAACGAAGACCGTAGCTGTTAGCAGGCCTACCAGACTGACCTGTGGTTACAGAAAAAAAGAGGTGGAGGAAAAGGAAGAAATGAACGCACTACAAGCCAGAGTCGAGACAGCTGGAGAAGCATAACTGCATAAGCTCTCTGAGAATGATGATGATTTTGATTAGACGACGACGACGACGACGACAATAATGATGGCGATAATGACGACGACAACGACGACGACGACGATGATGGTGGTGGTGGTGATAACGATGGTGAGGAGGAGGAGGAGGATTGCTGTTGTTGTTATCGTTTTTGTGTAATTTTTCTGCAATGGAAACGCATCCTTCAAAATATTTAGATTCTATATATGCGGATACTGGTTCATTTACCACCCACCCCCCTCCACTCCCTTCCCCCTCCTGTCTATCTCCTGCTCCCCCCCCCTCTCCCCGTCACCTCCCTCCCATTCCCCCTAAACTTATGTAGTTATGCAATTTTTTCTCTTTTTTTTTCAAGTTTACAGACTTTGATGAAGATTTTAATTGTAAAAACTTTTTCTTTTCTTTTCAACGTCATATGGATGTGTTCATTACATTATATATCAAACATGTAGCATGAAACGTTGGACTTCTTTTTTCCGAGTTAATGGATAGTTCCCACCTAAGTTCCGGTTCAATTTGATCTAAACCTAATACTCTATATTATGTCGCACATAACAGGGGGGCCAGAATAAGTTCATTCTGATCGTAGATTGACTGTAAGTAGTACATATTATGTGCCGTACATTGAACGCAGCTGCAGCATTTTCCAAGAATCTAACAAAAGGGGCTAAAGGTCTTGCTGGAATGAAATGGTGCCTATGGCTTGATTGTTCCTTCTGCTGACGAGCAGTTTCAGTTCTGAACACCGGCAGACACCGTATAAATTTCCCTGCCAAGTAGTTTACATGTTCGGCCAAAACACACACACACACACACACGCACACACACACACACACACTTTTTTATCGTTTTTTCACCTGGAGATGCATGTTGAATTCGGAACAGACATGACATAAGCATGATGTATGCTGCCAAGGTGCCTGAGCACTCCGCAGAGGGATATGTGCCATCATCACCCTCTCCATATTCACTCAACTTCCAGTCGTTCCTTCCACCAACTTTTTCCCACCTACTTCTCCGCTTCCTCTACATCCACCTACACACACACACACACACACACACACACACACACACATACACACACACACACACACACACACACACACACAAATGCATACATTCATACATACCCCCCCCCCCCCCCCCCTCTCTCTCTCTCTCTCTCTCTCTCCTCCCCCCTATGAAAGAATGAATGTAAGAGCATTAGGGAGAGAAAAAGAAGAAGAAAACAGAAAGTTTACGTGTGTGTGTGTGTGTGTGTGTGTGTGTGTGTGTGTGTGTGTGTGTGTGTGTGTGTGTGAGAGAGAGAGAGAGAGAGAGAGAGAGAGAGAGAGAGAGAGAGAGAGAGAGAGAGATTGAGAGAGAGTGGATTTTTGCACAAGATTTATTTTGTTAAGTCTGTCAAGAAATAATCTGCATCAAACTACCCCGGATAAATCTGATAAGCCGCAAAATTGACATTGCAGACGGATGGCTCGTGCTTTACACTGCGCCCGTTTTCAGTTTACACGCGCACAAGACCAAATAACCACGCCACCAGTTTACAATCTGATCATAATTACCAGCAGAGGCTGTGCATGCGCATACGCGCACTCATACGCAAAACAAAATGTATAGAAGGGGGAAAAAAAGAGGACGGCGGAGGAGCTGGAAGACTGAGAAAAAGAAAACAAGAGTTGGGAGAGTGCAGGGGTGGGTTGGATGGGATGGTGAAGGAAGGAAGGGTCGGGAGAGGGACGGCATGAAGCAGAAACAGACAAGCTTAAAGCACGATGACAAAGCCGCGCCGTTTGGTGCCACGTAAAATATCACGTAAGCTCCTGCGTTCAAAAGATCAATCTTAGAAGAAAAAAAATAAAGGAAAATAAAGAGCACCACGAACACCGCCACAAAATCTACCAGCCCCCACATTTCCAGCATTAACATCACTACCGTTACCGCATCAACAGTCATGATAACAATACAAAACACTCCCCTCTCTCCTAAAGATACAAACAAGATGCCAGAGCACGATACTTACCGCATACCGCTGTTCGTCTCGGATACAGTCACCTGTAACACGAAACATTACAAACATCAGAATAGACTTTAAAGTCCTCACAAGATCTCAACAGCACAGACAGAAGGGAGGGGAAGGTGGCGGAATAGACTTTAAAGTCCTCACAAGATCTCAACAGCACAGACAGAAGGGGAGGGGAAGGTGGCGGAATAGACTTTAAAGTCCTCACAAGATCTCAGCAGCACAGACAGAAGGGGAGGGGAAGGTGGCGGAATAGACTTTAAAGTCCTCACAAGATCTCAACAGCACAGACAGAAGGGGAGGGGAAGGTGCGGAATAGACTTTAAAGTCCTCACAAGATCTCAACAGCACAGACAGAAGGGGAGGGGAAGGTGGCGGAATAGACGTTAAAGTCCTCACAAGATCTCAACAGCACAGACAGAAGGGGAGGGGAAGGTGGCGGAATAGACTTTAAAGTCCTCACAAGATCTCAACAGCACAGACAGAAGGGGAGGGGAAGGTGGCGGAATAGACTTTAAAGTCCTCACAAGATCTCAACAGCACAGACAGAAGGGGAGGGGAAGGTGGCGGAATAGACTTTAAAGTCCTCACAAGATCTCAACAGCACAGACAGAAGGGGAGGGGAAGGTGCGGAATAGACTTTAAAGTCCTCACAAGATCTCAACAGCACAGACAGAAGGGGGGGGAAGGTGGCGGAATAGACTTTAAAGTCCTCACAAGATCTCAGCAGCACAGACAGAAGGGGAGGGGAAGGTGACGGAATAGACTTTAAAGTCCTCA
The DNA here is from genome assembly GCA_018398815.1 of Conus ventricosus. Classification (NCBI taxonomy): domain Eukaryota; kingdom Metazoa; phylum Mollusca; class Gastropoda; order Neogastropoda; family Conidae; genus Conus; species Conus ventricosus. The sequence goes on from CM031596.1 coordinate 88,988,522, forward strand.
CAAGATCTCAGCAGCACAGACAGAAGGGGAGGGGAAGGTGGCGGAATAGACTTTAAAGTCCTCACAAGATCTCAGCAGCACAGACAGAAGGGGAGGGGAAGGTGGCGGAATAGACTTTAAAGTCCTCACAAGATCTCAGCAGCACAGACAGAAGGGGAGGGGGTGGGGTGGGGTGGCAGAATAGTCCTCACAAGATCTCAGCAGCACAGACAGAAGGGGAGGGGAAGGTGGCGGAATAGACTTTAAAGTCCTCACAAGATCTCAGCAGCACAGACAGAAGGGGAGGGGGGTGGGGTGGGGTGGCAGAATAGTCCTCACAAGATCTCAGCAGCACAGACAGAAGGGGAGGGGAAGGTGCGGAATAGACTTTAAAGTCCTCACAAGATCTCAGCAGCACAGACAGAAGGGAGGGAAGGTGGCGGAATAGACTTTAAAGTCCTCACAAGATCTCAGCAGCACAGACAGAAGGGGAGGGGAAGGTGGCGGAATAGACTTTAAAGTCCTCACAAGATCTCAGCAGCACAGACAGAAGGGGAGGGGGTGGGGTGGGGTGGCAGAATAGTCCTCACAAGATCTCAGCAGCACAGACAGAAGGGGAGGGGAAGGTGGCGGAATAGACTTTAAAGTCCTCACAAGATCTCAGCAGCACAGACAGAAGGGGGGGGTGGGGTGGGGTGGCAGAATAGTCCTCACAAGATCTCAGCAGCACAGACAGAAGGGGAGGGAAGGTGGCGGAATAGACTTTAAGTCCTCACAAGATCTCAGCAGCACAGACAGAAGGGGAGGGGAAGGTGGCGGAATAGACTTTAAAGTCCTCACAAGATCTCAGCAGCACAGACAGAAGGGGAGGGGAAAGGTGGCGGAATAGACTTTAAAGTCCTCACAAGATCTCAACAGCACAGACAGAAGGGGAGGGAAGGTGGCGGAATAGACTTTAAAGTCCTCACAAGATCTCAGCAGCACAGACAGAAGGGGAGGGGGGTGGGGTGGGGTGGCAGAATAGTCCTCACAAGATCTCAGCAGCACAGACAGAAGGGGAGGGGAAGGTGGCGGAATAGACTTTAAAGTCCTCACAAGATCTCAGCAGCACAGACAGAAGGGGAGGGGGTGGGTGGGGGGCAGAATAGTCCTCACAAGATCTCAGCAGCACAGACAGAAGGGAGGGGAAGGTGGCGGAATAGACTTTAAAGTCCTCACAAGATCTCAGCAGCACAGACAGAAGGGGAGGGAAGGTGGCGGAATAGACTTTAAAGTCCTCACAAGATCTCAGCAGCACAGACAGAAGGGGAGGGAAGGTGGCGGAATAGACTTTAAAGTCCTCACAAGATCTCAACAGCACAGACAGAAGGGGAGGGGAAGGTGGCGGAATAGACTTTAAAGTCCTCACAAGATCTCAGCAGCACAGACAGAAGGGGAGGGGAAGGTGGCGGAATAGACTTTAAAGTCCTCACAAGATCTCAGCAGCACAGACAGAAGGGGAGGGGGGTGGGGTGGGTGGCAGAATAGTCCTCACAAGATCTCAGCAGCACAGACAGAAGGGGAGGGGAAGGTGGCGGAATAGACTTTAAAGTCCTCACAAGATCTCAGCAGCACAGACAGAAGGGGAGGGGAAGGTGGCGGAATAGACTTTAAAGTCCTCACAAGATCTCACAGCACAGACAGAAGGGGAGGGGAAGGTGGCGGAATAGACTTTAAAGTCCTCACAAGATCTCAGCAGCACAGACAGAAGGGGAGGGGGGTGGGTGGGTGGCAGAATAGTCCTCACAAGATCTCAGCAGCACAGACAGAAGGGGAGGGGGGTGGGGTGGGGTGGCAGAATAGTCCTCACAAGATCTCAGCAGCACAGACAGAAGGGGAGGGAAGGTGGCGGAATAGACTTTAAAGTCCTCACAAGATCTCAGCAGCACAGACAGAAGGGGAGGGGGGTGGGGTGGGGTGGCATAATAGTCCTCACAAGATCTCAGCAGCACAGACAGAAGGGGAGGGGAAGGTGGCGGAATAGACTTTAAAGTCCTCACAAGATCTCAGCAGCACAGACAGAAGGGGAGGGAGGTGGGGTGGCAGAATAGTCCTCACAAGATCTCAGCAGCACAGACAGAAGGGGGGGAAGGTGGCGGAATAGACTTTAAAGTCCTCACAAGATATCAGCAGCACAGACAGAAGGGAGGGGGTGGGGTGGGTGGCAGAATATCCTCACAGATCTCAGCAGCACGACAGAAGGGAGGGAAGGTGGCGGAATAGACTTTAAAGTCCTCACAAGATCTCAGCAGCACAGACAGAAGGGGAGGGGAAGGTGGCGGAATAGACTTTAAAGTCCTCAAAGATCCAGCAGCACAGACAGAAGGGAGGGGAAGGTGGCGGAATAGACTTTAAAGTCCTCACAAGATTCAGCAGCACAGACAGAAGGGGAGGGGAAGGTCAGCAGCACAGACAGAAGGGAGGGGGAAGGTCAGCAGCACAGACAGAAGGGAGGGGAAGGTCAGCAGCACAGACAGAAGGGAGGGGAAGGTGCGGAAGAGGAAGAGGGAAAAACAAAAAGAGAGAAACAGAGACAGAGAGGTGCAGAGTGAGAACGAGAGAGAGACAGAGAGAGAGAGAGAGAGAGAGAGAGAGACAGGGAGAGAGAGAGAAACACACAGAGACAGAGAGTCAGAGAGAGAGAGAGAGAGAGAGAGAGAGAGAGAGAGAGACAGACAGACAGACAGACAGACAGACAGACAGACAGACTGAGAGAAAGAGAGAGAGAGAGAAACAGAGAGAGAGAGAAAACAGACTGAGAGAGAATAGAGAGAGAGTATTTCGTGGGCAGTAATACTAGCGAGGGAAGGGGAGACGGGAAGACAAACAGAGACTGGGTGAGGAGAGAAATGTGGGGGAAATGGTCCGTGAACAGCTCTTCTTTGCTTATGTCGCTCACATACACATTTAGTTTCTATTTGTGTATAAATAAGTTTGTTTCCTTTGTGTTTAATATACATGCGAGAACAGCTTTTCTTTGCTTATGTCGCTCACATACACATTTTAGTTTCTATTTGTGTATAAATAAGTTTGTTTCCTTTGTGTTTAATATACATGCGATGCGTGCAAGTGCGAATGTCAATTATGCTGTTGTACTGCATTTTCCATGACTAATTTTTTTTTTCAGTTGATAAAAACAATTCTCCACAGCAAACAGGATTCAGTTTTCCAAGTTAGTGAGAGGATGAACATATGATAGGTAACAGTGTCGCGAGCATGGTCTGAAAATATGCGATTTACTTTGGGAGTTTAAATCCGACCTTCCAGAATTGAAAACACACCCAGAACTCATCAGCACACCTGGCGTGGGACTGGACATAGCACTCAACCCATATTCTTCAGAACAAGTGATTCTGGTAGAACTGATAGCGCCATGAAGGCAGTATGGAAGCACACGTCTACATGACAGAGCAGTATGCCAGTCTGGCCAGCGGCTTGTGGATATCTGGCTTCCTAACCTAGTTCTCGCCATAAAGGTTGGAGGGAAGAGGAATAGTGAGCACATCTGTCTGTGATCTGATGAAACAGCTCTCAGATATATGAACGAAGAGGATCAGAGCCCTAAAGACAACTGCAAAAGCAGTGAAAAGTTCCAGAAGGACCTGCCTTTGGAGGAGCACAAGTAAATTTCATATGGCTTAAATTTCCAAACTTACAGATGGTGGAAGAGGTCACCACAACCGTCACAAAGTGACTTTACCTTGAGCGACCCTACCATGCTGGATATACAGGCTTGAATCCAGACAGCGATTAAAACCAAAAACAAAAAAGACAAAGAAAGAAAGAAGGAAGGAAGACAGAACCTCACTCAGAAGCCATAACCTGGA
>CM031596.1:88997366-88999866 GCA_018398815.1 Conus ventricosus
CTGCAGACAAGAAGACCAGACAGGTGCCCTCTTCAACCTGTCGCTCCACTCAGGAAGACTAGACTGCGGGGTGTATGCTCCAGAGATGCCTCCCTCGATGAACCAGCCTGTTCCTGGAGACGGGAATACTAGACAGGTGCCCTCTCCAACCTGTTCCTGCAGACAAGAAGACCAGACAGGTGCCCTCTCCAATCTGTTCCTGCAGACACGAAGACCAGACAGGTGCCCTCTCCAACCTGTTCCTGCAGACACGAAGACCAGACAGGTGCCCTCTCAAACCTGTTCCTGCAGACTCGAAGACCAGACAGGTGCCCTCTTCAACCTGTCCCTGCAGACAAGAAGACCAGACAGGTACACTCTCAAACCTGTTCCTGCAGACTCGAAGACCAGACAGGTGCCCTCTTCAACCTGTCGCTCCACTCAGGAAGACTAGACTGCGGGGTGTATGCTCCAGAGATGCCTCCCTCGATGAACCAGCCAGACGAGATATGTGGCTACTGGACACTTCGTTGTTCACCATGCTCTACAACTGCTTCAAGGAGCTGAAAATGATGGTCCTGTCTATGCTGGACTGGTCTTGTAGCTGTGAACGCCAAGAAGATAACAAAGACAGCAGTCAAAGAGTGGGGCATTGTACCATGTACACTCACTGATTGGCGGATCGAGTCGTGGGCATGGTAAGGTACAGCTGTGTGACGGGTCTCCGACGCTCCCCCTCGTTATTAAAATATGATTTTCATATTCAGGGATGCAGGGGGTTATAGACAGAAGTATTTACGCTTTCACAACCAAAATGCGCTCTCGCATAGGCACACGCCCTCTGTCACTCACATCGGGGCCGCACAAAGGTGACAGGAAACAAATAACATTTCATAGAAAATGATCAACTTTTATTTAACTTGACTCCGAGCCCCCACCTGTCACTACACAACACAACTATCTGTATCATACAACAATGTAAACAGCATACAGACAATTTCATAAATCGCATCCCCTGTTCTTCAATTATTCTTACTTAGCCAGGAAAGACAATATTCCACTATTCTGTTTGCACACTTATAAACTTAAGAGCAAATAGAACGTCCATAACTTTCCAGCATTCCTTGGTTGACCGTCAGTTTCTCTCATCTCACTGTGCGACCACGAGCTGAAGCTGCCACACTGCTGTGTCCTCCCGATTGGCCAAATCCCAGTTGGGGGACACTGGCAACGTAGCTTGAGTCGCACCCTCACACCGAATCTCCCGGACTCCACCACACTTCGCCCTCTCCACGGAAAGGGCTCCTGTCGGCCTCTCCCACAGGTCTTCTCTGGCTGCAAACACCCCACTGTTGTCTGGCAGCTCCCTGTCCAGGCTCCAACAGGCTGACACGTCTTGCTGTCGACCGTCCCCACACGGGAGACAATTCTTCTCGTCGTCGGCTCCGAGGCTACAGCAACCTCCACTGTCTTACGTCCCCGCCCAGGAGACAACGAGGCGACAGCTAACCTCTGCTTCATGCTGTATTTTCTTGAGCCCTCAGCAAGACGGGCGAGTTCACTTTCTCTTAAGTGAGTCACACACTTCCTGGTTTTCCAAGCACCTTATATTCATTCTCAAACAAGAGAGAACCCAAGTTTAACTGGCTCAACCAATGGAATCACTGGCACAGACCCATCACATGATTTGTACCAATAAATCCCCAAGTTATTTTTATTCCACCAATGGAATCACTAGTCACCTACACATACACACACACCCAGCTGCTAGCGCCAACAAGACTCGGATACCAAGTGGTTAATGCATAACCTCCCATTCAAACTCATGTTCGATTCCCCGAAGCTACCCATTGTACTAACAGCCTGGACTTCTCTACCAGCCAGGACTGATGCTTCGAGTAGTTACTACCTCTATAGACAACAAGGTGCAAACCACTCAATAGGCCGAAGCCTTCCATTCATTCCCCAGAACAAGGACGACTGAATGGTCGCTGTACTCTGCCTGCATGCAGGCTGACGGTCACCTACCCGTGACGGTCACCTGACACGATCGCCTTCCCTTCAGCCCCACTGGAGAACCCAGTGAATAGCCAGCCAGTGGTCGGACTGGACACTCTCCTCTACCCAGGACCGGCAGGTCGGCATGTTCTTGTTACTATCCCTCGGACATGCGAAACACTTCCCAGTAACTCTCCCTCCTTCAGTATACGACTCGGGGTATTCCCCTCTGGTGATGCTTGAGTTCGCACACTTGAAGAACCCAAGGAACTTGCTCTCAACAACAGCAAAACTACCCTTAATTTGCCTAAATGCTCGAGAACATTCGGCCGACTCATTACAAGCTGTTTTTCAGCAGTATAAGACTGAATCGGATTACCAGCAGCTAGATCAGGAAAGTGAAATGAACGATCAAGTCGATCAATAAATAATGAATGGAAAACTGATCACGGCAACGGAACGTTGGAGGATTTAAAGTGATATGTTTGAGGAACACTAAACGTTTCAAGATATCGCTAAAAAA
>CM031596.1:89007366-89012366 GCA_018398815.1 Conus ventricosus
AAACCATCCAGACTCTCCGTCCAGACAGGTTCCCCCCATCCCATCCTGAAAAAACCGCCGGCACTCCACTCTTTTCAGTTTTAATGGCTTTGCCACAAGAGGGCAAGGGGTTCGCTTCACAACCACCGGAAGTACAGGCTAAACAGACGGCGATGTATGTTTGGAGAAAAAAAAAATCCGCTGCTTGTTATTTAGCTACACGATTTTTCTCGACACAGAAAACACGGCAACGTTCTGGTTGTAGAGAGCCCTTTGTGTCGAAGTATTGCCCTGTAATGTAGGATGTTTTGGTTTAGAACACGGTAAAGTGTGACACTGCAGTTAAGACCTATACGATGACATTGAATCACATATTCAAAGTAAGCTGAGGTGGGAGGAGTGAGGGCGGATATACGAACTGAACATGCTTAAAAGAAAAAAAAAGAAGAAAAATCAATGGCAGTAGAACCGAAACACAGTAGAGCAAAAAAAAAGAAAAAAAGATTCACACGTATAAATTCCAAACTGATCACAGGTCGCTCTTTTTTTTTAATAACACCGCATACCTTCAAGCTCAGTCCCTCTAGAATCTCACCACTGGTGTTCCGTGTAGTGGTGGTGTTGCAGATGTTGAAGCAGCATTTCAGCAGCCATTCTTTCCCACCTGGCAACAGCCTATTTCACATTCCACTCCAGCACGCCAGCTCTTCACAGCGAATTGGGAATGAACCAACTTTGCACGCCTGACATTCAAAACACAGTGCTCGGCGAACTCTCCAGCCTAGAGGAACGAGAAACGGCCACCGCTGCGTGAATTTCATACTCCTTGCTCAACATCCCAAAGCGGCGGCTAAGAAAACAAGATCGTTGACTTCCATCGGAATCGTAGACGAGGGAAAACTAACAAAGCCGCAGGCACCGGTCCGAGGACGAGGGGAAACCCGCCATCTATCCCGGCATCACAATACGCACAGCTTGCCGAGAAATCCCAGAATCCAGGCAAAGTGATGGGGTAAGCAGTGAACTCTGGCACCTGCAGATAAAAATGCTGAGTTTATAGGCACTGGGATCGCAGAACAATGAAAAACAAAAGAAAGGGAGAGACACGAGAGAGAGAGAGAGAGAGAGAGAGAGAGAGAGAGAGAGAGAGAGAGAGAGAGAGAGAGAGAGAGAGAGAGAGAACGTTGGGAGAAGAGCGAAACTGTGTACAGCTGAATTGGGAAGAGGATGGGAGGAAGAGCTACAAAGAGATGATTATCACGGCTAAAGATGTCTGATGCGCAGTGCTGTCAGCTACCCTCTTCGCCTTTTCCTCACCCATCTCCCCATTTTCTTCTCTCGCACTTAACTTTAGACTGTTCCATGTTATTCCGATCCCTACACAAAAATATGCAATATTCTCTGAATAAAACAGAAACAAACAACGAATAACGTAAGAAGGACTACAAAAAGGAACATAGATTTGATCATTGTTTCATAAAGCATATCGAAGAACTATGTAACGGATGTTAGCACAAACGAATACATAATAAAGCAAATGAATTTTGTAATCACTGGGCTTTAAACTCTTTTTGCCATAAGTATATACATGAATTTGATTGCCCAATGAAATACAATATTTGTGCTTAATAACTATCGTTGTCTGGGTTCAGTTTTGTTTTCCCATAAAATTCCCTATTTGATTATTTACTTATTTATTCATCGATTAGCCAATAATTCATTTCGTTGCACAGCTACTTACCATGCATGCCAAACGTGATGAAACTGTCTCATGTATCTTTCTTGACTGTCAAAAAACAATTATAAACATAATGTTTACTGCCTCTCCTAAGCGTGATGTGGAGTTTGCTTTCACCCTTTGTGATCATAACCACAAATGACTAGACAGATGACATTCTCGACATTCTCTCTCTCTCTCTCTCTCTCTCTCTCTCTCTCTCTCTCTCTCACACACACACACACACACACACACACACACACACACACACACGCGCGCGCGCGCACGCACGCACGCACGCACGCACGCAAACGCACACGCACGCACACACACACACACACACACACACACACACACACACACACCCGCGCGCGCTCAGATGCCCAGACATGGTTTCTTTCAAAGCAGGAGGGACCCCCTGTGTGGTGTGTTGAACAGTACAGGTAATGAGAAGTCTCTCGCCTCCACACAAAGGCAGGCCCTCCATCACCCCCCTCCAACCCCATCCCCTCCCCCTGTTCATTCTCCTCCCACATCCTTTCTTTCCCTTCCTGTGGTCACAGGGTCACTGATCACATGGCTCGGCTTGGACTTCTCTACGGGTCAAGGGCTGAATCTGTAGTAACTAAAGGGTGAGGCTAGGAATCTGAAATAATTCAAATCCCCACCACCAAGCCCTCTCACCCGTGTGTGTGTGTGTGTGTGTGGGGGGGGGGGGGGTCTGAGTTTGTGTGCGCGCATGCGTGTGCGCGCTTGTGTATGTGCTCGCGCACGTGCAAAATTACGTGCTGAATTTCACTAATGTAGAACAATATAGAACACCAACGAAGACAGATCAAAATGAAAAACACCGGGGAAAAAAAGGGGATGAAATAAAAAATCAAGTCAAGTGAAACATTATGATCTGTACAGGGTCTTCAAGTAACCCGCAATAATGCGTCTTTGATCGTACACATCCCAACACCCCACAAAAAAATAATACGAAGCATTTCCTCGCTCGGTATGCGCCATAGGGCCTCCTTACTCTTTACCCAGCAAGAATGAGTGAAATTAAATTAGGTCTGTACAACATCGTTTCCTCTGTAGCTTCCGAAGACAGTCTGGAAGGAGTTCCATGAGTGTGGACCTAACATGTCCGTTATTGTCATTTTATTTGTTCCGTTCTTCCTGCCAAAGGTCTCTGATGTAATACAAGTGCGCGCAGTCATACAGACAGCAGACAGACAGAGAGGGATATTTCTGATTGAGGTATAATACGGATAATTTCGTCAAAGAAGACTTTTTACGCACGTTAGTTATGTACCCTGTGCACTGTGTGTTGTTGGCTCTGTCATATATCGTCAATTGTTGGCTGACCTATGGTTAAAACCTTTGGTATGAATCTGTGTGAACTGACATCACAATATCAAAGTTGGCTCACTAATTTGATTTTGTGTACACTTTCATTTGGGGCACCAGTATGCCCGAAGACAGAGATGTGCCAGGTGTGCACTTTGTCGTACTGAAAAGCTTGACTGGCGGGGCTGATCGACTGACTGACTTACCTCTTTCGTCTTTCAATTCGACAGACTTTCGATGCAGACCTACAACTTGGATTGGAGAAACAACAAAATTCGCAAGAGTACAACCAACATGCCACATCAAACCAAGCGCCAAATATTTAACATCAGTCCAAGTGGCAAACATTTCACTCCCCAACTATCAAATACTTTCACTGAGGTGGAAACAACTGAAAAGCAAACACACAAATAGACAACAACAACGAAAAATGCATCATCAACTAACGAAAAATAAAAACAAAACAAAAAAACAACAACAAACAAACCACACACAACTTACCACTTAGTCCAAACACTAGCCGAATATCGTCTTAGACGATAACAAAGAAGTGTCGTCTGTCTCCATGCCTTACCAGAGTGCTTTGCGTCCGTCCAGTGCGAGCCCGGCGCGGGGGCCCGGCGAGCTATCAGCCCCTCTCTGCTTATGCACACGGCGCCTTTGTAAGGGGCAACCCCCTTTGGGGTTTGTTTTGGAAAGCTTTTTGTTATTTTCCCTTTGGGGGCCCCCCCGCCGATTTAAATTTTAAAACCGTGTGCCAGTTGGTGAACCCAAAAAGTTGTTGGAAACCCCCTTTGGCCAGACCCCCCCCCCGTAGTTCTTTCCTGTCGGGGGGGGGAAGGGGGCTGTAAAAAAAAAGCTCGGCGCTGGCCTTTTCTGCGGGACTTTCGCCGATTCGCTGGTTCTTTTTTTGGTTTTTGACATCACGTTTACCGTTCTCCCTTTTCTCTCCCCTTCTCTCTCTCTGGTGCCCCGCCTCTCACCGAAACCCCCTCCTCCCCTTTTCCCCGATGTTCTCGCTTTTTCGTACGGGACGCATTCTCCGTGTGCGGTGGTTTTTATGTGTGAGTGAAAATATTGGTTTTAATTTTCAGCTTTTTCTTTTTTTTTTTTTAATGATAATATGGTTGTTTCTAGCCATCCTTTTTTTTTTTTAAAAATAAACGTGGGAATACCGCCGGTGAGCCATTTATAATTTATAAACAACTTTTGGAAAACCAAAAACAAAACGCGCGCACACACCCCATCACACACACCCACACACACACACAAACACACACACACACCACACACACACAAACACACAGAGAGAGGGGAGAGAGAGAGGAGAGGGGAGAGAGGGGGAGGGAGGGAGAATAGAGAGGAGAGGAGGGGGGAGGGGAGAGAGAGGGGCAGATTTGGGCGGAAATTTTGATAACAAATTTAGAAAGGCCCCTGCACAAAAAATTCCCGAATAGGTTTTTTGTGCAAAAAGTGGGTCTTGATTTGGAGCAGATTTATTGCAGAAAAAGCAGCACTGTAACCGTTAATGGGTAATTTTTAATTTAGATTCTGAAAAAACAGCCAAATGACAAGAAAACCCAAGGTTTGCCGTCCACTGGTTTCATGTTTAACGTTGTATTAAAAAATACGATTTTTTAACACTATGAGGCGGGGGGGGGGTGAGGGTGGTCCTCGTTTTCAAACGGGAAAAATCGAAAAACTAAAAACAGGCTTGTGGGACAGCAGATTTACTGCGAAAAAAAAAAAAAAATTTTAGCACTTTTTCCCTTTCCCCCACAACTCCCACACCAAAACACACACACAACCACACACACCACACACACACACACACACACACACACACACAAAACACACACACACCCAAAAAAAACGCGCGCCGCGCGGAAAGCACGCACGTACGCACGCACGCAGCAAAGCACACAAAAACCACACACAACACACACACACACACACACACAGGGGA
>CM031596.1:89019866-89024866 GCA_018398815.1 Conus ventricosus
TTGTAAATTGTTATCAAGAGTACAACTAATAAAACGCACATTAGATCTGAAATAAAAATGAGGTCAGATATTGACTTTCCTAAAAGAGCAAAATCTATAGCTTCTCAAAAAACACTGGCAACTTACACATCAAAAAGTATCACCGATTCTGGTGTTTCAATCGATAACAATGCACTATCCATTAGACCGTTATTTTCTCCTATACCACCATGGGAGCTTAATAAGGCATATTTTGATATTGATCATACCATATTAAAAAAGATGAAAACATAAATTTGTTAGCAAGCTATATCAAATGTCATGTTGAAAAGAACTATTCAAATTATCTGAAAATATACACAGACGGTTCGTGCATGATAAACAACAGGTTGTGCATTCTTAATTCCAGACTTAAGAGTAGAGAAATCATTTATATCGGAATTAACAAATCGATATTTACAGCACAATTAACAGCGATACTCCTGGCTTTAAAATACCTTTTAAACTTTCCAAGAACAGTATTTCAAATTCTGTTCTGTGTTGATTCTAGATCAGTTCTTCAGGCATTAAAAGTTTTTCAATTGCACACAAGACCTAAATGATCATAGAGATAAGTTGCATGATACACATGCTAATTGCAAGAGGAACCCATGTAGCTTTTTGTTGGATTCCTTCACATTGTTCTTTCATATACAATGAAAAAGTAGACAGGCAGCTAAACGTGGAGCCAAAAATAGTTTTGATTCAGAATTGTTTGATTTTCCCTTATCAGTACATGAACAGTGTAACTTAGTTAAGTCGCATATCTGGAAAGCTTTCGAATATAGTATGGTAGATCACATCAATAAAGAACAGTTTGATATTAAAAGAATCAAAGAGAATTTTAACTTGATAAAAAATTACTCTCATTAATGTACAGGTGGAAACTTAAATGCATTTAAAACAAAACATGTAAAAAGCGTAGTTTGCGTATGTGGAAACAAAATTACTTCAGTTCATATGTTTTCATGCAGTGATATGAAAAAAATCATTCCAGTATTGAAGCAAAATACTGTGCAGGCTATTTTTGAGTCACCAGCTTTAACGTATGAATTCTTTGTACACTTAGAACGCACCCCTATTGGAAGATACTTATAATAACATTTTTATTAACTTTATTTGCGGGAGTAGAAAGGAAGAGGGTTGGAGTGGATAATATATGGTGGGATGGGGGGGGGGGGGGGGGGGGGGTGGGGGGAAGCAATGTTTTTTTTAAAAACTACTTTCATGCGTTTTGACTTTAATTGATTGAGTTAGTTGTTGGTTTTAAGTATTTTGTGTTATGTTAATCTTCACTTATGACTTATGTAAAGATATTCGCACACTTACACATCCACAACTATCTCACTCACACACACAGACCACACACACACACACGCACGCACGCATGCACACTTACACACTCACACACACACACACACACACACACACACACACACACACACACACACACACACACACACACACACACACACACACACACACACACACGTACGCACACACACACACACACACACACACACACACACACACACACAACACACACACACACACACACACACACACACACCATTCGCGTGCACGTGCACCCATACATATACACATGCATACATTATGTGCACGTTTGCAATTACTTCCGTACACATTCACCTTTTCTTTTTCTTCTTTTTTTTTCTTGTGTTTTGTAGTTGTTGTCTAATATCACGAATAGTGGATAGACGTTAAATGAAACACACACACACACACACACACACACACACACACACACACACACACACACACACACACACACACGCACGCACGCACGCAACGACACGCACACACACACACACACACACACACACACACACACACACACCACACACACACCTTCCAAAATGAAATATTCGCGAATAGGTGAACCCGAAAACGAAAACTGACGACAAAAGCAACACAAACAAACAAGCAAAAGGCGTCATAGCATTGGGGAGGGTTTACTCCTTTTGTTGTGTGTGTGTGTGTGTGTGTGTGTGTGTGTGTGTGTGTGTGTGTGTGTGTGTGTGTGTGTGTGTGTGTGGTGTGCGCGCGCGCGTGCGTGCGACGTGATCGGTCTACTCCCCAGGCAGTCCCAAAACAACAGAAAACTAGAAAACGGGAGTTTTCCCACTCCCCACTCGCTGGAGGGAATAGAGAATAGGCTTCTGGAAAGTTTACTAACAACACGGAGACAGTATTCTTCCACAGCCACAGCATTCTACAATACCGATAGCGGGGCTCCAAGAGTTACTTCCCTTTATTCCCCCACGTCCCAACTCGCCTAACCCACTACAATCTCGCTCGTTGAAAAAGATATCCTACAGACTTAGACAGAGAGAATGAGAAGAAGAGGGGAAGGGAGGAAAGGAAGAAGACCTGAAATAACAGACAATCGATGCAGAACAGTGTATAAAAAAATTAGAGAGAGGGATAGAGGAAAGGGGAAGAAACCGACAATCCCTATACACATTCCTTCATTTTTAACAAAAGCTATGAAGAAGTGGAAGACAGGGGGGAAATTAGTACCCACCGCATTTATTTTATTTCATATTCTCATCTGTCAACGGTTGGCAACGTGCCTATCCCTGTGGTGTATTCTATTTTATTTTTTATTGGTATGCTTGTTGTTGTTGTGTTGTTGTTGCTGTTGTTGTTTTAAAACAGGGGACTGTCTCGCGTGCAGCTAAACAGAGATCCATACACAAACTATTTCCCCCCCGCCAAATATCAAGGACAGTTTGGTTGCAGAAAGCTTTGGGACTAGTTACTAACACCTTCAAACGGGAGTACTTACGTGCAATGCTTTGGGATTTTAATAAATCAGCTTAATCATTTGATGGAAAGAAACCCCAAAACACCAACAAACACGAACACTTACTACCATAACATATCTTCCCCACGATATCCATTGAGCGGCTCACCAGAGATGGGTGTTATGGGTTTCTCTGCAGCTGAAAGTGTATGTCTCTCGTCTCTTTCTCTCTGTATCTGTGACGTGGTCTCTCTCTCTCTCTCTCTCTCTCCTCTCTCTCTCTCTCTCTCATCTCTCTCCTCTCTCTCTCTCTCTCTCCAGAGCGAGAGAGAGAGAGAGAGATCTTTGCAAAGTCATTCTTTTGATAAAAGATGTGTTAGCCTGCACAATCTGTCTATCTATCTATCTGTCTATCTACCCATCTATCTATTTATCTATCCATCTTTCTATCGATCCATCTATACATAGTTACAAATATACATACATACATACATGCGTACATACACATACAGACATACATGCATACATACATACATACATAGATCTACATACATACATACATACATACATACATACATACATACATACACATTTTGCAGGATAACAGAACTTCAATGACCTTCAGTGACTTTCGCTATCCTCGGCACTGTTTGACTGCAGCAGGGATTTCAGTAATGAACGAAGAAGGGTGGGCAATACAGAGGGAGGGGAGAAATGTAGCAGAGACAGCAACGCTCCATGCAGTCACTGGCAGCTTTCATGTTTGTCCTGTTTTGACTTGCACCGCTGTTATGAGTCAAGTGTTGGCATGGCCCAAACGCCACAGTCATGCTGATGGAAAAAGAAACAAACTCAGAAGCTCTTATTGTCTTCTTTGTCCAAAGTCTACAGCCTTTGGAAGAGACGAAACGACTGCTGTCACTTCACACAGTTAATCCTACGGGTTTTCATTACAAGGGAAACCAGTGCCAAAAGACATCCTTACACAGTGGTATCTTCTATGTTATATGTTGAACGAGTACATGAATAGTGGTTGCATTGAACAGCCTGACAGGCCTAATGCCTAAAAATGGAGAGAGAAAAGTGCTTCGGTCTTATGAGTAAAACGGTGATGCTTAGTTTTCGTAGCACAGCTTGACAGCCGAAAATGTTTCACTTTTCTTTTTGTGTTTCGTGCATGTGTGTGTGTGTGTGTGTGTGTGTGTGTGTGTGTGTGTGTGTGTGTGTGTGTGTGTGTGACATAAGTGTAATTGATTCATAAGCCTACCCAAAGCACCATAATGTTTCATTATCATTTCAGTCGTAATCAACAGTATGTAGAAGAATACTTCTAAACAGTCACAGCAGTTCGTTTACTTTCTTTCCTTGTCCACAATGAGGACAGGACTATAGAGCATTGTTTCACGAGTATATTTCAATACATCAGAACTACAACCATGCATCTCTGAATGTAAGTGTCAGAACTGAAACATGGAAGTTCAACCAGTGTCAGGCGTTGAAACTGCCAGAGAAATCATTCAACACTTTTTTTAATATCAGAGACAGAACTAGACAGGGGAAGGGGGGGGGGGGGGGGGGGGGAGAAGGATGAGAATGGGGTGGGGGTAGCGTTTCTAGCTGGCGAAAATGGCATTTTTGGAATGTTTTCTCATATCCACCATTGGCAGGACCACTAGACTCTCTCTGAACCCCCCCCCCCCCCCCCCCCTCACCCTCTCACATAACTGATCCAGCCTTGAGAGGCGTCCAGTTGGCAACACTCGGGTTTACTTTGTTCAGTGATCTGTTCAGTGACTCACCATCGGGAGTGAGACTGCAAGCTCTGGTACCAGCTAGTGGAAAACGCGTGGCCGCTCCGTC
Source organism: Conus ventricosus (assembly GCA_018398815.1). Lineage (NCBI taxonomy): Eukaryota > Metazoa > Mollusca > Gastropoda > Neogastropoda > Conidae > Conus > Conus ventricosus. The sequence continues at coordinate 89,024,512 of CM031596.1, forward strand.
CGCTGATAGGTAGATGGGTAACACGCCAAGGGCACAAAGGTGCCTACTCACTCAATTCTTCCTCGAGGGTGTCTGCCAGTACAGTACAAATCCGTGGAATGAATCAGCGCCAAACAGTCGTCTCACACATTATCCACGCCAAAAGAAGTCAAGAGAGCAACGCTAAATCTTCCTGAAAGCGCAAGGCATCCAAATGAGAAGAATTCTGTGACAAAATCATTTTGCCTTAACGGAATTCCGACAAGTGTAGGCCAACGCTAAATTCGGACGACCGAATTCGCGCAGGAGAAAGAAAGACAACTCGTCCCTTCTTAAAAAATGTTTCAGTTACTTCCCTGTTTACTTCCCTTGGTGT
>CM031596.1:89029866-89042366 GCA_018398815.1 Conus ventricosus
GATGTGTTTAGTATAACATGAAGCTCACTTAAAGGCATATTTTCATGATTTTTTTTCTTCTTCTGTACAACGTCGAATACACCGTGTAGGATATATAGTGAATTAGTGTCTGTGCGCATGTGTGTGGGGGTGGGGTGGGTGGGGTGGGGTGGGTGGGGGTGGGAATAGGCGTCGTTGGGGTGGACGCAGTCGCGTGCATGTATATGTGAGCACATGTTTGAACTTATGTGGCACACACATAACTGTGCACAGTCTTGGAAACTACTGACCATGGGAAAACACAAAGATGCCAAAAATATACAACGTAATTGATTTAAAACAACAACAAAAAAGAAAGCTGGCGGCATCTAAAAAAAAGAAAAGAAAACTGGCGGCTTCTGTCAATGAACTTAGTCCATATCAAAGTGCTTGAGGGTATCTCTGAAGCAGTTTTAAACAAAACCAAGAATCCCCAAACCAGCCACACGGTATGTACACAAAAATGCATCAAACCTGTCAACACCTAACCCCATCAACTTTCAAAACGGAATTTTTAAAGACAGCATCAAACCATGACGGGTACAAAGTAAACAGCAACATGTTGATGATCATTGTCTGGCATTTATCACAACTGAAACCCTTGATTTGAACAAAATCTTTGCTTTGGCCAGTGAGACCATGACTCAATCACAAATACACATTCAGTAAAACAGTAATCAATTATATGCGATCAAGAACGAGCGAATGTATGTTCAATACGTAATGATGGTCGATGCGCGAGCGTCAGCCCCCCCCCCAAGTCAGCTGTCAGAGTAAAGCCACCACAAGTTCACCCACTGCACTCAAGCTTCACAATCTTTTGTGTCCTCAGGAGGAAAAAAAAATAGTAGTCTGTATAATTGAGTCCGTCAAACATTGCACCTACGTTTTGATTGTTTCGGTTAACCGACTTCAAAGGTTAAACCCACGCAACAGAAAAGAAGGGAAATACCGTGAAGAAACAGACAGACAAGTGGGAACATTAATAAAGATAGAAAGAGGAGTAAACGAATAAATAGCTTGATATTCTGTGTGAATAAACACACACATACATAACTTAACTGGAAAAAAGTGCATTTTTGAAATCATTTATCGATGTCATACAAACACGTAAACATGTTTCTGCTTTCCAACAGACATGTTTATCTCTTGACAACTGGCAATGCCTGTTTTTGTCAATAGCACCCGTAGCATTTCAGTTTTCAACATCGTTGTTTTCAACAGCTTCTTCGATCTTTTCCGCCATTAAATATTAACATCTGCTATTATTTATTTCACTTGTTTCTCGTTGATCAAATCATTTGAGAAAAATCAAAACAAGCGAATAAACTGGCATCTTAAATCATAAATAAAAAAACATGTTACTCGCCAAGATCTATAATCAAGAAACCCTGTCTGAAAAGCTCGTGAGCGCGTGCAGTTGTCAAAATGATTGTCTCGTTAATTAAATGCACACTCTTTTGGTCCCATGAACACTTGACATCAAAATTAAGTAATATATATACATACAACCAAAAGTGCTCCACTGGCCTGTTTTTCATGACAATGATTAAAAATAAGCAGAAAAATCAAAGTTTTTAACTGAACAGAAGCTCGTGTCTCGATGTGGGTCACGAGTCGTCAACATTTGGCCTTTTGATGTTTAAAAAAAAACAAAACACTTTTAAGTATTATAACACTGTATTGGTTGACGTTGAAAACAGCCAGTGCAAGAATAACCCTGTTGAGTAAATTGAGTTTGTAGAATGAGTACGAGTCTCTTTATCAAAAGTGTGCAATAGGTGTCACTGACGTATCATAAATACGATCATCTTTAAAAAAAATTCCTGAATGTTCGTTGTGACTTGATTGAAAAAAACAACAAGAAAAATTGTGTAAAACTGAACGGCTTTGTACTAAAATGAATAATAATATCTGAACGGTACAGGAATGATACTAGATGTGTAAAAAGACTCGGTTGCTGTCCATGGATACTGGCAGTTCAAAACGTATCAGCAATTTGTTTCCTATCTGGAAAAAAGCAAGTGTTTCACTTTGTCACCGTGTGCACACGAGGTTGTATTAGAGAGAGAGAGAGAGAGAGAGAGAGAGAGAGAGAGAGAGAGAGAGAGAGAGAGAGAGAGAGAGAGAGGTGTGTGTGTGTGTGTGTGTGTGTGTGTGTGTGTGTGTGTGTGTGTGTGTGTGTGTGTTGTGTGCTGTGTTGCGCTGCATTGAGTTCCGTGTCTTAAACTGCTACTAGCATGAAAACTTTCTTTATGGAAATGGAAACGAAAACAACGGTTCTACTGGCTGACTTGAGCAGTAAACTCTACTCTGCTCACGGGACCTGACTGCCGAGGACGACGATTCGCAGCTGCTGCAGCTGTTGTTGTGAAAGCAAGGTTTCTTTTTGTGCGTTCCACTATGCATTATACCCAACGTCTCTGCAAACGTCTATTGTGGGTTCAAAGCTTCCCGCTCCTTGTCGTTCCGAGCGGGCTGAGAACGCTCCTCAAGGGGCTCGGGCTCCGACTTCTTCTTGTACAGCTTCCACATCTTGTCCACCAGGTCAGACACCACCAAGTCCGTGGAGTTCTTGGAGATGACCCGCATGAGGAACACGCCGTCGTCTCGTAGATACTGCTCCGCGAACTTGGCGCACAGCTTCTTGTCGAAGCCCGTGTGCAGCTCGTTGTTGATCTTCAGGTACTTCTTGATGTAGGCGGCGCGGTTGCGCTTGAAGAGGACGCGGTAGAACCAGGCCACGGTGTTGAGGCTGGTGAGGAAGGCGACCAGGACCAGCCAGAACCAGATGAAGATGAAGATCTTCTCGTTGAAGAGGTTGATGGGCAGCACGCACTGCACGGTCCAGTCCTGGACGTTCTGCAGCTGGCGGATCTTGAAGTCGCAGAGGGTGACCCTGGGGAAGCGCGGCGACTCCTTCCAGGCCTCCTCCTGGCCCAGTTTGGACAGCACCTCGAAGCCGTACAGGTGGTATTCCGTGGACAGAAAGGCGTTGAGGATGAAGAACTGGGCGATCACGTTGACGGCGTACAGAACCTGCACAGCAAAGCAATTGTTCAATGGCTGAGTTAATCCCATCCCTTTCTTTTTGCTGCGTTTTGTTTTCGTTGTGGTTTTGAATACAATTATCATCTGACGTATCTTTCCGGTGACCAAATTCAAACATCAAAACTTAAAGCAGCGGGCGCGGTGTTCGTGCATGAATCGCGACAGATAAAACAAATTCTACATATATGCACATAAACATGTAGTTATACACAAGCACGAATACAAACTCATATACACACGTATCAAAACAACAAAAACTACACTTCATATATTAGAATGTGCCAGCCTGCTTACTGCTGAAGCAGCGCGCGCACACACACGCACACACACACGTGCGCTCGCACACACACACATGCGCGCGCTCTCTCTCTCTCTTTCTCATACACAACCACACACGCATGCACGCGCGCGCACACACACACATCCTCCCCTTCCCTACTCAAAATTCTTCAACCCTAACCCTCTACCCTCCCCAAATCATTCTACCCCCACCCCTCCACCCCCTCCCCATCCCAACCCTCCCTCCCTCCACGCGCGCGCACCTTGGTGGTGAGATAGAAGGCGGTGAGGTAGGTGCCGGCCCGCTTGTTGCAGAAGAAGCAGCAGATGCGGGCCAGGTGCTGCTTGGCGCGCACCAGCATGTTCCAGTGGTACTCGCGGTGCGTCTCCAGCCAGCGGTCCAGGTAGAGGGCGATGTGGGAGATGGTCTTGTCGCGGTCCTCCGGGGAGCCCAGCTGCGTCTTCTCCGCCATGTCCACCACCTTGTCCAGGTTGATGCCCGAGCCGCCGTTGAAGAGGCGCCACACGATGTTGGGGAACTTGAACATGAAGGCCTGCGCGCACAGAGGGTCAACGGTATGGGTGAGGGGGCGTGTCAGAGCGGAGTGCTGGTTGTTCTTGTCTGCCTGCTTAATTGTTTGTGTGCTTGTTTGTTTGTCATGCTTATATTCAATTCAGAAACAGAAGAGAGGGGCCAATGTCTTTGGGTGACGTGACTTACGGTCACGGAATGGTAATAATGATGATATGTATGTAACTGTTGGAGTAGTCTCTCTCTCTCTCTCTTTCTCTCTCTCTTTCTGTCTGTCCGCCCGTCTGTCTGTCTGTCTCTCTCTCTCTGTCCTCTCCCCTCCCCTCCCTCGCTTTCTCTCGTCCGTGTCATGAACCAGTGGCATGACATGAAAACAGTGTTGACTTTGACACTTTCTTTTCTTTTTTTCTTCCTGTATTTATCAATCCGCTGCTTACTCTTCTCAGTCTATGAGGCATTTATTCACCCATTCTACTTCCATCTGTCTGTCCATCTTCTTGTACATTCATATTTCTCCTCGTGTCCATTCATACAAGTTGATTTCCTGAGAAATGAAAGAGGGGAAATCATAAAACAAATATCCAAGCGATGCGGTTTTTTTTTTTCTCTCCTTTTTGGGATGTGGGGTGGGGGATAATTCTAGGGAGTGCTAACGGCTATTGTAACCAATTTTATCCACGTAATCATGTCTGGTGCCATATCTATTTTGAAACAAATGTTTGCTGGAAACCACAGATGATGCTGGGAAATTATGACGGTCTGACGCCGTCGACCATTCATCGATCCAGTGAGTCACCATGACTTACAGCACAACTGGCGGACACAGACATTCCGTGTCTGTCTTCTGGAAAACGCCACGCCTTTCGCTGGCCGGGACCGACATTGCACGATTCAGTCACAATGCAACGCTATTGGTGGTTTAGTTCAAGCTCCTCTCGTGTCAGTCAGTCAGACATTAATCAATGTGGGGGAAAATGATAACTAGATAACAATATAAACACACCTGGAAGAGCAGAATAAGTGGGACCCATTGGTAGTAGGTCAGTTCTTCATTTTCTCTCTTGATGGTCTCTATGGGAATCTGCTCGTCCATGGGTATGTAGTACGTGTTCTTGATCCAGCAGTAGCTCTTGGCGTAGTCCACGTAGGAACCCGTAAACTGTGCAATGAAACAGGTGAACATGATATCATCAACTCAGGTTCAGGCCGACAATAGAGAATATACACTGGATCATAGTAATACGACAAATGACTCTTAAAAAAATGGATACTAAAACCTTTTAACAAAATACAAGGACATGTACATGTAAATCGCAGTAAACTGGGAGGTATATTGACTTTTTAAAGAATGCATTTCGATAGATTTCAACAAGACCGAAATGAAATCCACACTATTTAGAATTCGAGTCAAAGTATACAGCAAAAATTTGCTTCATGTAAAGCTTCAGAGAAACTGGAGATAACATTTACCTACGAGTTTGGGGATGCCATTTACTTAACAATCATTGTTAATTACATTATGTAATATGACAGACAGAGGAGAGAGAGAGAGAGAGAGAGAGGGGGGAGGGGGGTAGAGACAGACACAGAGACAGACAGACAGACAAGACAGACGGCCGAACAGACACACATACACGAAACTGACAGACACTCCTCCGGACAGAAACACGGTTTGACATTGGGACTGACAGCTGGCCATCAAACCCAGCAGAGTCTGCAGCTGCTACGATCTCTCAGGGACCTGTGTCTATTTTCCAGGAAACAGAGGCCGACGCGGACGACCAACTTTTGAACTAGTTTCCGTGTATGACGACTGCATGCGGAAGTTAAAACAGGAACATACAGTTTGAAGTACTGTACTAAGCAGACAAAAATGAGAGAAAAACAAAAACAAACAAGAAAACCTACGGTAACGAGCCTTGGCCTTCTTCAGACACAACAACAAACAAACAAACAATGGAAGAATCAAATCTCCACTGACGTGATGTATTTGAACACAGCCATTTGTTTACGCCCGTTCAGGGTCGAATTTTGCCTCCTGAGAGAGAACTTTTCGATGCTGATTTGTATTTTTAAATTGCTGAATGTCAGTGAACGTTTTAAAACACTTTAACGTCGTCGTCCTCTTCGTCCCACTTCTCCTCCTTCATATCCTCCCGATCCCCCTCCATTTGAAATCTTTCTAACGTCCTTTCTATAGTGTACAAGCATTTCTCTTTACCATCACTCCCCCCCCCCCCCCCCCCCCCCCCCCCCCCCCCCCCACATTATTTCTTTGGTTCCACGGTTGGTTGGTATTTTTCGTTGTTGCCCTGCCTGAAGAAAACCAACAGATTGCAGTTCGTTATTTGCGTGCTTGTTGTGTGTTTGTTGGGAGGCTAAGTACTCAAGATTTATAGTCCAGTCAAATGAATACATGACGTCAAACAAATTGCAACAAATCATTCAAGAGCGTTAATCAACTGAAACGATCATGTTATTCGTGCACAGAAAAATCTAAAGTAAAAGATGGTTCCGTTTTAACGTAATTAATCCGAAAGTGTAAGACGAACCGTGAGAATGAGAATTTTTTTAATGTCCGTGGACGGAAAGCTGAATGAACGCGCTGAGCAGAAAACGGCAGGAAAATCCAACGCTGCCCGCAGGCGCGCGATGATGGCGGACACTGACTGCGCTGATTCAAACAATTACCAGAGCCCCTCATGTTCATATTCACGGGTAATGTACCAATTTCTTATTGATAAGTTAACTTTGTTTTGTATGTCTGTGTATGATTTTAAGATACCACTATGATACTACTCAATAACTTTTGACACTACAGGCCAAACTAGACTGGCATTCCGCCGAAGCTGACACGTAAACACGTGTTCGCCTGCCCGAGTAAGTGAAGTGGCTTAACTGATAGCACGCAGCAGTAGATTCGGTACAACAAGAAGTCGTGGAATAAAGGGAATAATGACTGTATCTGCGAACTACACTCTATTGCACACACATGCCTTGTACTTGTGGTTGCGTGGTAATTGTTGTGGCTTATTTGAACGTTTTATGAACTCCAATTTTCATGGAATGTGTGAATTGGGCAAAAGTCAAACGGAAAATTGAAACAAAACCTGATTGATAACAATAATAATAAAATAATAAGAATAATAACATTTTAAAAAAAATAATGATAATAACAATAATAATAATATCGCCCAAATAATATTTGTATAATGATTACGTAATAGTAATAACAACAACAACAACAACAACGTGATAATGACAGTAACAATAGGCTAACAATAATGAAAGCTTTCTCAAAGCCATTTTAATTCTGAATTTCAGAGTCCAGAAAAGGATTGCTGCATCATTTGCAAGCTGGGATTTTGCAGCCAGGACAGGAAAGTAATTCTAACACACAAAGGGTGTGCTGGGATCAACAAGGCAAGCGCTCAGCGAGGTGATGATATTGTTGCTTCAACTGGCAGTTTTGTTCATGCTAAATGTCGGCGTGAATACACCAATATAAACGCTATTACACAGTTTCTGCATAGCAGGCAAAATGATCAGTCTCCTCAAAAAAGCATAAAACGAAGACTTCGGACTGTAGATTCTGCATACAGTCCAGCAGCCCAATGCCTGTTCTGCCTGAAAGGAGAAAAATGGTCACGTAGAGGCGGACACAAGACCTGTATAGGTCTGACATCAGTGACAACAACACAATTCCAACAGACTGTGGCCGGTGTTTGCAGCAGCAGAGGTGACGAGTGGTCACGGAAAGTTAAGGCTAGATTAGAATTTTTGCAGGACTGTTTTGCCCAGGATGTGGTATACCACAGTATCTGCAGTACCAACTTTCGAACAGGAAAACATGTCCCCCGAATGTTTTTAGAAACTGATGATATGCCAGCAAGAAAAAGAATCAAATTGGGGAAAGCAGCAGACCAAAAGATGAGGCGTATCATGCTGCCTTTCAGGATATTGTTTCCTATCTAGAAAACAATGACACAGAGCAGGTCACTGTGTGTGACCTTGTTAGGATGATGGGAGATGCCCTGGACCAGTGCAATGAGTCAAATGTGGGTTCTGCGTACAGTGTGCCTTACATGAAGAAAATGCTGCTTGAACATTTTGGTGACAGTATATCTATCTCAGAGTTAGAAGGAAAATCAGATGTTGTGACCATAAAGACAGCCGCGTCCAACATCCTTCACAAGTTCTGCGAAGAACACAAAAAGAATGACAGTGACAGTGAATCTACTCGCTTGATTAGAGCAGCAGCTGCTCTAATTAGAAGTGACATAATGTCCATCTGTTGTGACAGAAGTATGTACCCAGATTCTGGTCAGTTGTGCAAGGATTTACAGCTTGATTTCCTGCCTGTGACTCTTCAGACATTGCTTAAAGATATCATCAGGGGTAAAAACACAGATCTGAAAATCGCATCCATTGGACAATGCATCGTTCAAGCAACCAGGCCAAACACATGCATTGCTCCACTTCAGATCCACCTGGCAGTGCAGATGCACAAAACTTTTGCATCAAGATTTTTGTGGATACGTTAAGTAAACTTGGGTTCTGCTCTTCATATTCAGAAGTACAGAAATTCCACCTCAATGCAGCTGTCACCCAAGGTTTAGACCTTCCGGAAATCCCCGAAGAAAAGACCCTTCAGTTTGTGGCAGACAACGCAGACCACAACTCTGCCACTTTAGATGGGCGGGGAACTTTCCATGGAATGGGAACAATTGCTGTTGTCACACCTGGGACAAAGACTCCACTAAGGATACCCAGAAAAAAGGTGGACATCAAAGAAGTAGTTGAGCTTGGGAAAATCAACATTCACTATTACAGGGCTGACTGGAACGGTCTCTCTTCTGTGTTTTTCAAAGACATTTCTGACATTTCTGCTGTTGACAATACAGCAGGTATTGAAACACTGGAAGATATCTTGGCCCCTCAAGCCCCGACCTGCTTGGCATGGATTGATGCAGGCAACTCATGATGCTTGGCATGGATTGATGCAGGCAACTCATGATGGTGTGCATCCAGGCAAATCGGAAGTGTGTGTGTGTGTGTGTGTGTGTGTGTGTGTGTGTGTGTGTGTGTGTGTGTGTGTGTGTTGTGTTGTGTTGCGTTGTTGTGTGAATTTGTGCGTGTGTTTGTGTGTGGTTGGGTGGGTGGGAAGGTGGGAGCGCGCGTGCGTGCTAGCGAGTGTGCGTGTTTGTTTTGCCGTCGGAGTGAAGAGGGGCGCAGACTAGGTTAAGAGAGAGGTGGCCAGGAAACTGCCATACACTGGTAGGGGTGGGGCCGGGAGGGAGGAGGGAGAGAAAGAGACAGACAGAGAGAGAGAGGGAGAGAGAGTGAGTGACAAACAGACAGAGTGACGGATGGACGGACAGACAGATAGATAGGCAGTCAGGCAGACAGTGACAAAGGCATAGACAGAGATAATGTGTGTGTGTGTGTGTGTTTTGTGTGTGTGTGTGTGTGTGTGTGTGTGTGTGACAGAGAGAGAAATTAATTAAACTGTTTCTGCCATGTACCCAGGAAATGACTGGTGATACTGTTACATGAAATCAGGCACCATTGAAACATAAAGAAACTGGTGTTTTTGATGAAACATGTCCTGTCATTACCACATTTTTATTGGTAACAACTTTGTCTCAACACTGTGGTAGGACAAGCAGCCATAGATATGTTCCAAACTTAACTACATACAGAGGCTGATGGTCTGCAGTCTGAAAGTTAAGGGTATGGATGAAAAAGAAAGCCTGTTTCATAAATGTTTGTTTGGTTGACTCCTCCTATGTTTTTTCTTTGCACAAAACGTGCTAAGAAATCTGTCTATTGCATTTATTCTTCATGAATTGTGTGTACAACATAGTAGCAACAGTAAAAAGAGAAATATTTCCTCAAATCCACGAAGAATATTTGCCCACTTTTGTTGATAAAAATGAAGAAAACCTGTATATCTTTTATGTACTGTTTAACTTTTATGTTTTTTAAAATCATCAATCATTTGTAAATATTTTCAATCATTTTCCCCCCATTTGCATTGTATTTACTGCGATCTCTGTAGCAGATTGTCTGTTTTCCGGTTCTTGTAACATCAGCTTGGGGTATGTTCTTTAAACAAACGTATATAATTCATTGCACCATATATTTCTTTAGATTTTTGAAGTGGTACTGGCAGATGTTCAACAAGTTCAAATCAGGTGAAATTTCTTTTGTTGCAATTTGTTTAAGGTTATAGGCTATTTTTTGAAAATTTGACTGGACTATTATTTTGATGTTTAAATTAAAAAAAAGAAAAAAAACATTAATCGCCAACGTGGGCCATTCGCCGCCAAACCTAACAGTAGCCGACCCCTCACAACGTCTCTACATTACGCAGGCAGTTGAGTAGGCAGGGGTGGGAATGCAGAGTATCCGAGCCCCCAGAGTCAGGACCCGTAGATAAGATCGAGGCACTTGCGATGCAATGCGACAGCGCCTGAAGCGCTTCGGCGTCGGTCTGACTGTTTACAAAAGAAACCAGTTCAGGCTACGTTACTGGTTGAGAGTGCTTTCGGGCGGGCCATCTACCACGCATCTATCCTTGCTGATAGGTTGTGTGTGTGTGTTTGTGTGTGTGTGTGTGTGTGTGTGTGTGTGTGTGTGCGTGCGTGCGTGCGTGCGTGCGTGTGTACGTGTGTGTGTGCGTGTGTGTGTGTACGCCAGTGTGTGCGAGTCTCCGTGCTTTGCGCGTTACGTGCGCAGAATGTGTGTCTGTCTCTGTTGCCTGAACAGCTCGATGTCTTCGTGTCTCCGCACGATTGATCGCTGTATAAGGGAGACATGTCTGCCATGTAGTTTGTTATGCTTTTCGGACAGCATCGCCCATCCGGCTTGTCATTTACAGACATTCGCAATCCGTAGCTAAAAAAAAAAAAAAAGACCTTGGTAAGGCCACGTAACAGAACCCAAATATCTTGCTCCAGAACAGTCATCCTGGGAACTCTTTAAGAAAGGAAACGCAAAGAATGACCAAAAGAAAATTCAAAAAAAAAGGTGGGGGGGGGGGGGGGGGAACGAAACACCCCCCCCCCCCAAAAAAAAAAACAAAAAAACAACAACAACAACAACAACAAAACAACAACGATGGTCTGAAAACATTGCATGGGGTACGGGGAAAAAAACCATACGCAGGGACCCACACTTTGTCACATAGCCGAAAGTGCTGGAGGAGGAGGAGGGCGGGGGGGTGATCCTGGTGAACAGTTCTTCAATGCATCACCCATTCTTTACGGAGCTAAAGAAAAAAAAAAAGATGATGAGCAGTTCGAGTTGCTGCCTGACTGACCTCAGCGGGGCACCAGCAGTGGATGGGGTCGCCCACGAACTGCCCCGTGGACACGATGATGGCGAACATGGCGAAGAGGAAGACGGTCCACACATGGTTCAGGCGGTCGATCCAGTCGTCGTTGCTGGCCCCTTGAGCTTGCTCAGCGACGGGACTCCGCCGATGACCGATGCCAGAGACCTGCCGACCAGTCAGTCACACGGTGTCAACACCACAATGACAAAAACATTGACTGACTTTATAAAATAAAGAGCAACCGCTCAATCTGTCAGGCAATCAGTTAACACGACAACAAGAACAACAGAAAAATGTCGAATGGAACAAAATGCTGACGACCATAATGTTATATGTGGGGAAGATCATAACAGTTACAATGACGACGAAAGATGGCCCCATTAAAGACGATGTGATAATACCCTTCACAACGACGACAACGATGATGATGACTATTTGCTGCACCGTGATCAATTCGATTTCAATTGATGATGATCAACCACATAACACCGTTGCTGATGTCAATTACAAGACAAGAATAATAGATTTAAACACAAGTGCAAAATGATAGAAAACAGGCAAAAGAATGAGAGAAGAACTGACAACGTTTAGGTTAAGAGCACTTGTACTAGGTAAAACACTTTTACAAACACAGATTGGATACAAACTGCGCATTTTGCATTCAAAATATTGAAGATGACATTACTATATTTTCCAAAGTCAACTATTCACAGATATCCGCCAACAATATTCGTTCATAACTGTGATACTTGCGCAGCCAACAATAAATGATGTTGGGAGTCTTTTATCCACAGATAATAAGATAACTATTGTTGAGGATAACTATCGTTGCCTTAGCTAAAGGTTTACTCGACGCTATGAATGGCAGACTAAATAAAAAAAATAGAACTTAAAAATCCGAGTAGTAAAGTTTAAAATCCTGTCATTTTGGCGTTGCTGGATCGTCCGTAAGCTGTAACGCGTTAAAGGCTGGAGGGAGGGGGGGGGGGGGGGGTAGGGGAAGGGGGGCAAGGGATCTGGAAGGATGAGGTGGGGCGAGACGGGTGGATGGTGACTGGATTGGGATGGAAGGTGGGCGGGGGTGGCTAGCGGGGTAGGGGTGTGGGGATTCCAAAACACGTGCGATTTAAGCACGCATTCGGTTCGGTTTTCATGTGTGTGAGGTGATTGATGGGAGGCGTGGAGGGGAGGAGAGGGGTAGGGTTACAGGAAGAGGAACGGTAGAGGAGAAGAGGGAGGAGAGTAAGGGTACAGAAGGAACTGAAGTCGTTTAGCCAGATG
>CM031596.1:89054866-89064112 GCA_018398815.1 Conus ventricosus
GCTTTTGATCAACAAATAATTATGCCAGTCGAGCGCGCGAGCACGCACGCGCGCACGCATGCACGAACGCGCGCGCGCGCACGCACACACACACACACTGTCACGGACAGAAAAACAAAAAAACCGAAGTCGTGGTCAGTCGCCAGCCAGCTCAACTAGGCATAAGCCCAAAGTCAAACATTCTGGGCGCCAGGCAGATGGCCTCATGTGTCGGGTCCAGCCAATTAAGCATAGCGGAGAGGCCCCACGGAGACGGTACGGTCCAGCCAGACAGACTAAGTAGCTTGACCGACGCCTCGATGTCTGCCCAGACGGTTCTCGGCGCCTGGGCCAGACTCATCCAGCCAATTTGTAGGACCAGTGCCCACAATTAAGCCGGACGTCGCCGGAAAGGGAGAGGGGGAAGGTACTGTGTAGTGGGGGTGAAATCTAGCTAATTAATTAAATGACTATTGACCACCACAGAGAGCAAGGCAGGTAGATGTGACTGTCATGATTTACATATCCAATGAAATGAGAGGGGAGGCAACCTCAAGTATAAGGCGGGAAATACTGACCAATGGTACTCACCCTTGGACACATGGGATGATAATAAGAAAGCGATGCGAGAGGAGAAGGGAGGAACGAACAGAGAGAGAGAGAGGAAGAGGTTCTGGGTGTGTAAGCTCTGACGAGAGAAGAGCAGAGAGATGATGAGAGGGGTGAAGAGAACGAGCTGTAGCACTAGCACCATAGAGGGTCTGCAGAGGGAGGACTAAGGAGAGATGTGGGAGAGAGAGTTGCTAACTGATGAAGAGAAGAAAAAAGAAAAGGAAAAAAAAAAAGAAAAGAAAAGCAACCATGTCCATTTGATAGAGCAGACTAGAAGAGAGAGAGAGAGAGAGTGCAATGCGTTGATGCAGGAAGAAAGAAAGGAGAACAGATCGATGTCTGATAGCCACTGTCCGATCTGAACCGGGGTTCGACCTCATACCTGGCCGCGCCACTTTCATCAGCAGTCCAACCTGACCAACGCCAGCAGTCTAACCTGACCAGTGCCAGCAGTCCAACCTGACCAGTGCCAGCGGTCCAACCTGACCAGTGCCAGCAGTTGTGTCGTGATGGTGTTTGTGAAAGTGCAGTGAAAAGAAAAGAAAAAAAAGAGAAAAGGAAAGACAGTGATTCGTGAATAGTTTAAGATCACCTGGCCAGGTAAAGTGAAAAATCTATTTATACCGGGTTAGTTATGATGATTTAGATAAATGGTTTTGTGAAATTCAAGGAAGAGAGAATGTTTTATTTTGTTTGACTCCATGCGCATTGATGTTTTCTTCCATGATTATGTGTAGTAAAGTTATAGACTTTACTAGTGGCTTGATGTGACGAATGCATGATATATGAATGAGATTGTAAGCAAGCTGTGAGTGTGTTTGGGCTGTGCGCTAGTCCTTCTCCACTGACATACCCCGAGGTTGACACACACACACACACACACACACACACACACAACACACACACACACACACACACACTCACGCACACACCACACCGATTATTCCTATCATTTACACAATCGTTTACAATGCTCATCGCCGCAAAAGTCTTCACATTCCTAAAACTGCACTCCAATTCGCATGCTGTAGATACACTTCCAAATACAACTGACAAGCCGAAGTCATCTCTCATGCAGACTCAATCGGCAATCTCTTCAATCCAGCCTTAACAACATAACGCCATCAAAACTGTAAGAGGCCGAAGTCTAATGACCCTGACAAAGATCTGTAAGTGTCAGTTAAGTGGCCCCGCAGAAAAGCGCGCGCATCACAGTTCTGGTAATGTGAGAATACTGACCCATAAAACCGACAGACTGAGAGGAGACAGATGGGCCGTCCTGTGTAGTGAGTGGACACACAAGCCGTGATGGAATGCGAAGGGCGTGATTAATAAACACTTAACATGTTGAGTAATGAGCGCGATTCATGTGCTTGTCAGAAAGGGATGGGGGGATAGGGGGAGATGGGGGGTGGGGGTGGGGGCACATCTATTCGTCAAAAGAGAGAGAGAAAGAGAGAGAGAGAGAGAGAGAGAGGAGGGATGATGATCTTTCTTTCCAAGGGTAACAGAGAAGAAAATACATGCTTTCTTTCTTCTGGCCCTTGCCCAGCTAAGGGACTAACTAAACACGATGAGAGAGAGAGAGAGAGAGAGAGAGAGAGAGAGAGAGAGACAGGCAGACAAGACAGACAGGAAGACAGACAGAGGGGGTGGGTGGAGATGAAGGGCTTGGGAAGCGGCGGGAGGGGGGAAGGAGGAGGAGGGTGGGGTGGGGGCGGGGATGGGGGGCGGGGAGGGGGGGGGGGGGTGTTGGGGGAAGCTGTTGCTTGCGTGAAGGGAAATGTTGTTCAGGGGAATTGTACACCGCTGTCAGCCGGAAGTTAAAGTGGCGGTGGCGAGAGGAGAGAGTGTGGAAAAGGAGGGGAGTTAGTTGGGGGAGGGGGGGAGAGGAAGCGTGAGTGCCGGGATGGGGGAGGGGGGGTGAGGAGGAGGATGGAGAACAGGGAAAGGGGCAATCTGGGCCACTTCCGCCCTCACCCAGTTTCGGGCGAAGGAACCTGAATGCCCTTTCCCTGTTCTCTGACAAGTAAGACGTCAAAACAAAAAATAACGATATCTACAAACAAACATACTGTGCAGGGTTATCCGTTTTCAATAATAATTATAAACTTTCAAGATTTCAGTTTTTTGTTTAATCCTATGTTTTCTGGTCATTTTCAATACATCATTTCGCGCAAACATTTCTTCAAATGAGTCTTGTTTTCATGTGAAATAACATACTGTCTTTAAACTGTTCTCTAACAAAGTCTTTTTAAAACTCCGAGTTATATTTTTGGGTAATAAAATTCACACACTTTTCCGAGCAGGTCTTCGCTGAAAGCTAGTTTCGACAAGTGTTTCTCTTTGTTCTATGTCTTTTTCTGCTGAACAGTCATCTTTAATAAATAGCGTATGAGTTCCTCTAACTATATAAAAAAGCTTTCTAGTCATTAACTAAGTTTATTGCTGGGATCAAACTAAATTTTATTTCATCATCTGTCCATATAAACCTTCTATTATGTATGCTTTGTTTTCCATTTAAGTGTTGGACGAAAATCCTCAATATGATTAAATTATTCGATAAAACTGTTTGTAATAAGTCTAGGAACAATATTGTTTTTCCTCAACCAGTCTGCCCACAAATCATTGACAATGAGGGGATTTTATCATAAAGTTTAACTTCTTCTTGGTTTTATACAGAATTTAATCTAATCCTAGTTATTATTTTTTTTCATTCTCTCGTCAAATTGTTTCAGTTATAAAACCCTACGAGGCCTAAATGTGGTAAGAGTAAATCAATTCAGTTCTGTAAGATGTTTCTATTTAGTCACAGTTGATTTTGTGGCTGTAGTTATGATCTTAATATCCTCACCATTGTGAAGATCGACGACACAACGTTATGGCGTTTTTAGTCTTAGTTTTGCCAGCTAATATTAATTCCTTTTATAAGGTCATCCACTAACGCCACAACCCCATCCCTCTCACATCTTTAAAGACAGAAATTTCAATTATCATTGTGAAGTGTCTACTAATTTTTGCTTGGAAATGAACTTTTTTTATTGAAGATTTTTTACAATCTGTTTCTTTTCGTGGAGGATGTTGTACTGCTTTTTGCCATACGGCGTTTTATTTCAATTTTTTCGATATTGTCGTCGGCATTAAGACTTATTGTAAAGGGCCGAGATTGAAATGCTTTTTCTGAAACTTTTTTGACGGCTTAAAAATAATGTTATTGGGCTTATGAATTCAAATTTTACTTTCCCATTCTAAATAAGGTTCTAAGTGCATTGAGGTCAGGTTTTCGAAAATATTTTAGATCATACTGGCCAACATTATTTGCCTCTAGATTGCGCAGTTGTTCTAGTTTAGGGAAAACTTTTTGCTGTCCGCAACTCTTTGCATTTATTAATCACCATCTTTAGTGTACTCAATCCCATACAAAGTGCCTTCTCCCACCGTTTTGTTCAAAGTTGCAAACGTCCTGGCATGGTCTTTTAATGCTACGGTTTTCACCTTACAGGCGCTAATGGTAAATCCTGGTTCTTCTGGCCCCCGCGAATTTTTAGTTTCAGTTTATTTATTTTATTTCAAAACAATGTGCTGATTATCACATTTCACGGCTTTCCGTTTTGTCTTTGATTTTTATATTAAATGATCGATCCTCCAACAAACTAATTTTTAAAATGTAAATTTGGAGAATGTTTAATTTCATAATCGCAATTTGCAGCTTTCCCTGTCGGCAGAGGTCTTAAACAGTTGAGGGACTTCTTATATAAGTTTTCATCAGTGCTTTAGCTCATCCAAATGAACATAGAGTAATGAATGTAATGCATTGATTGAGAGGACACTTTCCCTCAAAACGTGTTCATCTGGCGAAACATAAAACTTTGAAGTGGGTAAGATTGCTAGGTGTAAAGCCTAGCATTTTTTTAGTAGCTCTTTATCAAAATCGTTATTTTGCTTCTTCAGGTTTGAATGTTTAATATGTTTTTTAGAATTTGCTTGTTTTAAGGGTTTAAGAGTAATGCCTAAGTTATCATTGCTTTTTTAGTGAGCAAAAACCGTTATAAACCTCAGGGTATTGTTTAACTGTTTAACGTCGTTTGTTCTCCTTTCATATTTTGTAATTTATTATTCCCTTGGCTTCAGTTATATTTAAAACCATTTACGAATTTGTATAAATATTTCATTGGAGCGCGGACGTTCTGGTTTCGCACCCATTATCAATAGATGTTCTAAAAACGTAGGCCGGTCTTGGGTTGTTATTGTTACAAACATTTTTAAAAACAAATTTAAAATATGAGTGGCTTTCAATTTTACTGGCGCAAAATATTTGTTGGGCGCACGCAGCACTTACATCTTAAAATATAGAAAATGATATTTTGACATTGCTGTGACCAGACTGCCTCTTTTCATTAAAATGGTGAGTAAGAGTACTCAATATTAAGCAGATATCTTAAACCCCACTATTGATGACGAGCACATCCAGAAAGTCGTGGTTGGTTTAGTCTTCCATGCAGTTTTATCAGAACCAGTTAAACTTTTGCTGTGTTTTGAGCATTCAACTGGGTGTGGAGGCGTATGTGATCATTTAAATCACCATGATCCTTTGGTGAGGTCAGTGTACCGATTTAATTTCTATTACACACTTCAACGTTATTTGGTGAATTGAGCGCCATTGCCAATTGACCAAACCGTTTATTCACACTCAGACAACAGAATAGACATGAAGCTTTTGAAAGGATCTGTACCGATTCAATTATTAACATTTCAAGAAGACTTTAGACAAATAGTTGGATTCATAATCAGGGCATAGGCGTCATTTCTTTCAGGGCAGCACAGAAAAGTATAACTTTTGACCGGCGTTATCCTTCAAAATTGTTGGAGCCTGTCCATAGAGCAAGGAGCATAAAAAGCTTGGACACACATTTATCTTAGGGACACGTTAGGCCTAACTAGGGCGGGAATAGATAGAATAAACGACTTTTCGTACTTACGTTTGGTGTTTTGCTGGTTCGCAAGCACAGGCAGGATCAGGCATACTGATCCTTCTACTGGCTTGACGCGCAAAAACAATTACTTAGCATATTTTGAGGACGCCATTAATTCTACAGGTGATTTACTTCAAGTATTAAAAGATACCAAATGTTTTACAATACGCAAGATCGAAAGTAGGACTTTGCTGTTGGCACTGGTTTATAATGCTGCTTCTGACCTCAGACTCCAGGTAAGGAATATTAATAAATTTAATAATGAAATTCTTATAGCAGGGCAAATGATAGAAGGTTGGAAATAGAAAAAAAAACGAAAATAAATTTGAGCCATAATTATTACAAGCAGTAAACAAAACACCAAGATTAAGTCATTATAATTCCCGAAGTCCAAACCCCCCAAAGTCATTGAGGATTCAGCAAAAGCTCGCTGACTTGTTAGCGATGACACCATGATTTGAAAAGACAGCGCTTGTTCTTGGATTAAATGGCCTGCATTTTCTTGGTCTTTATCTTACTAAATATTAACCCAACTATTTACAAGAATAATGTCCTTAGTGCTGGCCATAAAGCCACTACTTTGCTTGCTGTAGACAAAAGCAGCTGTCAATTACTCCCCAATATTCCTGGTAAAGCGTCCCCGGCTTTATAGCTAATTTTTTTAATAAACTTGCAGATAGATTATAGCTGATTTTTACCTGGTTTATCAGGCGATGGCGGCGGAAGGCACTGAACTTTGCCCTCACCACCGCCTGTAATAGCAATCACCAGTGTACTTATTGCAAATCCTAAGGCAGTTATAACCGATTGTAATGTGACTTCCCTGCTCTCTAAACAATTGTTTTATTGTTTCTGCTGCGTTGCGTCTTCATATAAAATTTTTTCGATAGTTTCTCTTGATTCTATTTCACTTGAGTTCGTAATAGGGTCTCGGTTAGTAGTCGTCATTTAGTCTTGCTGAATCTCTCTTGTTCAAGATCTTTTAGTCTTTGGGTTATTCTATCTTTAATTTCAGGCCTAAGGGTGCGTCATCAGCCTTCAACGAGTTTTTCTTTTTTCTTTTTATATGACCATCTAGTTCACATAGTTTGGCTTAAAATTGTTTGTTAATTCGACTCTGATGGTTCTTAAAGTTCGATCAAGGGTAATAATTCTCGCTTAGGCCAATGGGGAATCATTAACTTGTTTTTAACGATGTTTTTCTGAAAAATGGTTTCTGCTTCTATTGTATTTATTAATTTCGCCTGCTGATTGATTTATTCTTTAAAGTTCATGTTTGCATTTGGTTATCTGTGGGTAGTTCTTGTGTATGTTTTGATGTTTAGCAAACTGCCTCCGCCTTATTTTCGGTTAGCAAGACAGGCGATTTTGATCTTTCATCACTGAGTCTATTTCCTAATTGAACCCACAGCTAAAAACTTTGATGGTCGTGGTTTAGTTGTAAGCCGAATAAGTTGCCTTGATCGTTTTTTACAGACAACTGACCATCTTCTAAATTCAAAAATCATTTGGGTTTTAAATTCGGGAGGTTTTGGCCTAAATTTTGTTAAAATGCTTCGACCGTACTTGCTGTTAATTAACCGCAGCAATCGAGAGCGTTGTTTTGAGCGATGCTTTGTCAAAGGGTTCAGTTCATCATGTAGTTCTCCACGATCAAAAAACATCATATCTTCTTCGCCTTCATTTCCCTGCATGTTTTATATAATTAACTTTTTATTTTGCTTCATAAAAATGCCCAACAAGCACATGGCTCGATCTTGACCCGTAGAAAACAGAAAGAGCCCATGGCGTGATGGGAAATAAACGGATTATTATTGTTCCAATTTAATCCTCTACTATTGATGCAGATCAACTTCTTACTGTCAAATTTTCAGACTTCGGAGCGGGATGAATTGATTGGTGCCAGGCTCTGGCGTCGTACTTTCAAAATAGAAGACTCGATTAACAACAGACCCAAACAGGCAGTTGTACAGAATTTGGGGACGGGCAATCGTTAAGAAATTTTCTATAAAATAGCGGGGCAAGAAATATTTTCGTTACACAATGCAGACATATTTTTAAACCGATTCTGTTATATGGGACTAACCGGGAATGAAAGGGAAGATCTTGCGTTTCAAGGATCGGCAATGAAGAAGCACCTAAAACTTAGAAATAGGCGCCGAAACTCGCCTCAGGTGCTAAAAGCAGCAAAAAGGGCTTTAGGCTGTAGTTATGCGTATATGGTAATGCTTTTCCATTCCTAGATTTTGAGTGTTAAAAGCGCATGCCCCATACTTTCAAGGAGCATTAAAAGACAGATTGTCATATGAACTAACTTTTAATGAATACAAACGTGTTATCAAATCAACAGACACGAAGCAAAGTACAGCATTTCTGACATCGCGTTAGAGTTTGACGTTGTTAGCAACCCTAATTTAGCAAGGCTGATTGCGCACCAATATGAGACACATTTCCAATATATTACGAAAAGAGTGATTCATCATACAACATATCCAGAAGCAGGGCAGACACTATATGGAATTTTAGTTTTAGCGTTGCAGCAAGATCGCTTAAAGGTATTTTATTGCTGTGCGAAGATGAAGAACCGTTTAAAAGAGGAAGTGAAAAGTTTTTTAATCCAAAAATAACGAAAGTACAATGTTCGATTGAGGGTAGTCCTAACCAAATCTACGCTGCGGGCTTAAACCTTATCAGCATTTTGATGAAATAAGAAAACTGTTTGGGGCGGGAGGTGTAGAAATCCAACAGTTGACTTGTGTCTAAAGATTTACATCTTCACAATGTTAGGCTTGATGATTATTTAACAACGAAATACGGTTTATGGATTGACCTAAGGTCAACAGAGGATAATCAGTTGCATGGAAGCGGGAGAACTGTGAGAGACGTAATAAACATCAAATTGATAAAGAAGAAGAAGCCGATAAACCGCTTAATGTACATTTGTTTTTAATATATGATGCGCAGCTGAATATTGTAAATAACAGATTACAAGTGTAGTATACTAATTATTTTTATTTTTAAAAAAGCATGTCTGTTCAGGTTTATCCAAATGTGCTACAGCGCCGCCAAAAGAAGAGATAGCAGGCAATTCTGCTGTTATAGAAACCCTGAAGTAAAAACCTTCAGATTAACAAACATTACACAAATGCAACAAAAACTAGAGCAGGACCTTTCAAAATACAGCAAACCAAAACGAAGGTATTCTGCTGCCTTTAATGCTGTTACATATGTTAATACTGGGGCATTCGACTATAAGTGCTCTATCAGCAGGAACGAGTGTTGGTCTCTTGCAACGGGCATAGCGCACCGCAGCTTTACTCTAGGCGGGTTGTCTTTAGCTCTCGGTCTTGTGTTCATTAGCTGTAGTGCTGCTGGCAAAAAAATTAAAAACTAAAAACTCCAAAAGCACACAGCTATGGTTCAACTAATAACGGCTAAACTTAGTTCGTTTAAACTGACAATAAATAAAGCGCTTGTTGACTCAACATCACGGATGAAGAATTTAATCGTTTACAGGCGATTTTGATGACTACAAAAAGACAAAAGTTTGATCTTCAAAGAAAGGCGGTGACAAGTTTTTCAACAGCAGACCGAGCAGATAAAAGGAATGCTTAAAAAGTAAACGAGACATTAAACTCTGTTCTAAACAGCTACAATTAACAACACCAAAAGGTGTTTATGA
>CM031596.1:89064212-89076712 GCA_018398815.1 Conus ventricosus
TGCTATGTAATCGCTTTCACCCCAAATTACACCCCACCAGGAGCATTAAAACGATGTATATAACTAACTTTTATGAATACAAACGTGTTATCAAATCAACAGACACCGAAGCAAGTACAGCATTTCTGACATCGCGTTAGTTTGACGTTGTTAGCAACCCTAATTTAGCAAGCTGATTGCGCACCAATATGAGACACATTTCCCAATATATTACGAAAGAGTGATTCATCATACAACATATCCAGAAGCAGGGCAGACACTATATGGAATTTTAGTTTTAGCGTTGCAGCAAGATCGCTTAAAGGTATTTTATTGCTGTGCGAAGATGAAGAACCGTTTAAAAAGGAAGTGAAAAGTTTTTTAATCCAAAAATAACGAAAGTACAATGTTCGATTGAGGTAGTCCTAACCAAATCTACGCTAGCGGCTTAAACCTTATCAGCATTTTGATGAAATAAGAAAACTGTTTGGAGGCGGGAGGTGTAGAAATCCAACAGTTGACCTTGTGTCTAAAGATTTACATCTTCACAATGTTAGCTTGATGATTATTTAACAACGAAATACGGTTTATGGATTGACCTAAGGTCAACAGAGGATAATCATTGCATGAAGCGGGAGAACTGTGAGAGACGTAATAAACATCCAAATTGATAAAGAAGAAGAAGCCGATAAACCGCTTAATGTACATTTGTTTTTAATATATGATGCGCAGCTGAATATTGTAAATAACAGATTACAAGATGTAGTATACTAAATTATTTTTATTTTAAAAAAGCATGTCTGTTCGGGTTTATCCAAATGTGCCTACAGCGCCGCCAAAAGAAGAGATAGCAGGCAATTCTGCTGTTATAGAAACCCCTGAAGTAAAAACCTTCAGATTAACAAACATTACACAAATGCAACAAAAACTAGAGCAGGACCTTTAAAAATACAGCAAAACCAAACGAAGGTATTCTGCTGCCTTTAATGCTGTTACATATGTTAATACTGGGGCATCGACTATAAGTGCTCTATCAGCAGGAACGAGTGTTGGTCTCTTAGCAACGGCATAGCGCACCCGCAGCTTTACCTCTAGGCGGGTTGTCTTTAGCTCTCGGTCTGTGTTTTATTAGCTGTAAGTGCTGCTGGCAAAAAATTAAAAACTAAACTCCAAAAGCACACAGCTATGGTTCAACTAATAACGGCTAAACTTAGTTCGTTTAAACTGACAATAAATAAAGCGCTTGTTGACTCAAACATCACGGATGAAGAATTTAATCGTTTACAGGCCGATTTTGATGACTACAAAAGACAAAAGTTTGATCTTCAAAGAAAGGCGGTGACAAGTTTTCTCAACAGCCAGACCCCGAGCAGATAAAAAAGGAATGCTTAAAAAAAGTAAACGAGACATTAAACTCTGTTCTAAACAGCTCACATTAACAACACCAAAAGGTGTTTATACTTTAGTTTATGAGTCCAAGCGCAAAAAGACCGTTGATATTGGTTCTGATTAAGTATTTTTTTTTAATTTAAATAAATATTTTGGCTTAGAAAAGAAAGACAGCATGGCTAAGATATATGAAGGACAAGACGAATTGTTTGAAGGAATGCTCGAGAGAGAGCGTTTATCAAGAGCACTGAATGATATTGATTTAGAAGTCATTGACCCAACAAACGTACAGGCAAGTGTTGTTCATGCTATTTCTCAAGTTCCAGGCAAACTATCAATAGACCCGCCAGTTAAAGTAATGTTAGCTGTTTTAATCGACTATGTAACAATAAATGAAGAAAATCTAGAAGTCTGGGTCTCAACTAAACAGCAGACTATTCTTTCTCATAACGACTTAACACCCGGTTGGGCAGACGAACTGCTTGCACAGTTTGACGCTGCCGCTGAAGAAGCCAAAATGAGAGGCTCTGGTTGGTCAGAGGGCGAAGTCTTAGAGATTAGATTAAAACAGGCTAAGTATGCACCGATTGTAGGCAAGGCTTACATTCCGCTACCTCGAGAGTTGGTTTTAAAGAGAGCAGTTTTAAACATAAAGAATTCAGACGACAAATGTTTCATGTGGTGTGTTCTGGCAAGGCTGCATCATGTCCGCGAACACGCAGAGAGAGTGACTAACTATCGGCAATACACCAAAGATCTTAACTTCAATGGAATATCCTTTCCTGTTAGTGTAGACCAAATTGATCAGTTTGAAGAGCAAAACAAACCAATAACTGTTAATGTATACACATGGGATGAGGAAACAAATTTGGCGCCAATAAAGTGTCCAAGAACAGTCCAACAATAGGCGAACCAGACAAAAATCATGTTGACTTACTACTAATGTTTTCACCAGCGGGGCTACCCCATTACACATTGATACGCACAATGAGTAGATTATTGAGTTATACTACAAACAAACATAGCAAACAAGAATTCTGCAGAAAATGTTTAACAAGAATTCCATCTGCGCAAGCTGCGAGTGAACATATAAAACATTGTAAAAGTTCTGTAGACTGTAATACAGAACTAATTACGCCCCCACCCGGATCTAAAGTTAGTTTTAAGAACTGGAAAAAACTGCAACATTCTCCATATGTTGTTTACGCAGACTTTGAATCACTCATTGTTCCTTATGAAGGGCCAGCGCCACAAAAACTTCGAAAAACAGTCTTAATGAGTAATCATCAGATTTGTTCATTTGCCTTCATTGTTGTCAGGTCGGATGGCGTTTATTCAGAACCAGAATTATATAGAGGACCAGATGCTGCAGAAACATTCTTAAAACGCATGCAGCAAGTGCGTAACGCCTTTTTCTAATAATCTAAACTTATCTGAAATCATAATGGCGCCTGAAGACCAACAACAGTATGACTCAGCCACGCATTGTTGGATTTGCGGTTTAGAGCTAACGCCCAAGAGTGTAAACCCCACAGTAAGAGACCATGATCACATTAGTGGGAAGTTTAGAGGTGCAGCGCATAACAAATGCAATCTTCAACTAAAGTTTGATCCAAAGACATGGAAGCTGCCCATCTTCTTTCATAACTTGCGAGTTACGACTCCCATCTTATAATGAAAGCAGTGGACGATGCCTTCAGGGTGTCATGCATTGCACAGTCATCAGAAAAGTACATGTGCTTTAATCTAAATAACATGTCTTTTTATGACTCTATGCAACACATGATGGGTTCATTAGAGTCACTGGCTATGTCCTTAAAGGCCTGCCCAATAACAGAAGAATATTTTGACCCAACTCTCGTTAGAAAGGGCGTTTATCCTTATGAGTACATGAACAGTTGGGAAAGGTTTGACGAAGACACACTTCCTCCTAAAGGTGCGTTCTTTTCTAGTCTTAGAGGAAAGGACATCAGTGATTCTGATTACCAGCATGCTCAAGATGCGTGGCAGAAGTTAGAGTGTAAAACGATGGGAGACTATCATGATTCATACTTGATGGCAGATGTATGTTTGTTGGCGGACGTCTTTGAAAATTTTAGAAAGACCTGCATGAACATTACAGCCTGGATCCCGCGCATTATATTTCTGCGCCCGGGATGAGTTGGGACGCTTTCTTAAAGTTTACTGGAGTAAAGATTGATTTATTGTCAGATTTACCAATGATTCAGATGATTGAAAACGGATTGCGTGGAGGAATTAGTATGGCGTCGCATCATTATTGTAAAGCAAACAACAAATACTTGGACAACTATGATCCAAGTAAAAGTCTAACTATCTCATGTATTTAGACGCAAACAATCTGTATGGTTGGGCAATGGCGCAATCACTTCCATTACGTAACTTTAAAATGTACACAGGTACGAATAATATTCAAAAGGCATTAAAGTGGTTGGGCAGTTTAACGCCTGACCAACAGCGTGGTTTCATTCTAGAAGTTGACTTAGAATATCCTCATGAACTCCATGACCTGCATAATGACTATCCATTAGCAGCAGAAAGTCTAAAGATGGATCCAAGAGAACCACCTAAACTTGTGCCTAATCTTCGAGGCAAAAAAAATTATGTCTGCCATTACAGACTTCTACAATTTTATTTAAGACATGGTTTAAAGTTAACAGCTGTTCATCGCATAATTGCTTTTGATCAAGAACAGTTCATGAAACCATACATCATGAAGAACACTGATCTTAGAACTAAATCCACAGATGCTTCAGAAAAAGACTTTTTCAAGCTGATGAACAACAGCTGTTTTGGAAAGACTATGGAGAATCCGCACAGCGCAAAGATGTCAGATTAGTCACCAGAGAGAACGAAGCAATTAAGCTGACTTCAAAACCTAATTATCAGGACTTCAGAAGATTTCATGATCAGCTTTTCGGCATAATGATGAAGAAAAAGAAAGTCAAATTAGACAAACCTGTTTTTATTGGTTTACTGTTTTAGAATTATCAAAGCTTTTGATGTTAGAGTTTCTTTATGACTACTTTAAGCCCTCGTATCCTGAGTCCAGAGTACTTTACACAGATACAGATAGTTTTGTTATAGATACCCTACTGAAGACATCTATAAAGACATGGAAATGGAAGTGGCTAAAGGGCATGCGGATGGTATGACACGTCCGATTATCCTAAAGACTCGCCTTTACATTCAATTACTAACAAGAAGTTTTAGGAAAGATGAAGGATGAATTATCAGGAAAGGTGATCAAGGAGTATGTGGGGTTAAGATCGAAAATGTACAGTATTTCGAGCCAGGAGAAAATCATTAAGAAAGCAAAGGAATATCTCGCAGCGTTGTGCAGTCAAACATATCACATGACAACTACAAAGAAGCATTGTTTGGCAATAAGACTTTTCATCATGACAACGTAAAACTGCGATCTAATCTACATGAGATCAACACAACAGTTGTAACAAAGAAGTCATTAGATAGAACAAACACAAAACGGGTGTTTGTTAATCCAGATTTTCAATGAAATTTGGGCACGGAGAACCGTAAATTAATTAAAGGGGAAACTGTGCCCGGGGTGGGTTTACTGCAGTTTTTCCTTTAAACAAAAGATTTTTGGGGGGCGGGCTTTTTTTGTGTGTCAGTTTCTCGTAAATAATACAGGGCGGTTTCTTTTTTTAAACAATTCTTTTTTTTTTTCGTAGGGGCCCAAAAACCCCAAAAAAATTGGTGGGTTTTCCCCTTTAAAGCATTGTCCCCTTTTTCTTCCCCCGGGAAAATTTAAAGGTACCTTACTTTTAAAACCCAAAACGGAAATTTTTTTTTGGGGGGGTGTACGGGGGTTTTTCAGCAACTTTTATTTTTTTTCTTTTGATTGCTTTTACGGTTTTACCCCTTTAAAATTTTCCCATTATTCTTTGGCGCGAAAAACTGAGGGCACCTTCTAACCCATTCTGTTTTTGCGAGAATTGTCAATCACCTCTCTGTGATACGGGTAGGAAAAAAGTCTTTCAGCTAACTGTTTGTTTAAATTTTTAAACTAAAGCCTGTGAACTGTGAACCCCCGGGAAATGCCCCCCCCCCCTTAAAAATTTATTAACTTTTGGGTTTTTAAAAATAATTGATTCATTTGGCCTTTTAAAATTTTTTTCCATCATCGACTTGAATAAACCCGAGGGAAATTTAAAGGGCCTCGCGGGATATCACTGTATGGCAACGGGCCAACACCCAGAACACCTTTTGTTTTAAAAGGTTCGCATTTTTGTATTTTAAAGCCATGTCAATGACTGTGAGTGCGTATTTAAAATTTTTTTCCGTCTAATCCAAATCAAGGGAAATAAGAAGACCCTTTTGGGAAGGGGTTTTCTTTTTGATTGTTTTGACAAAGTGTGGCCTCTGTTTTCGCCGGGTGCAGGTAAAAAAAATTTTCCAAAATCGCTTGTTTAGATAACCATTTTTTTGCTGTTTGTTCACTGACCCCCGCTGCTTGGTTTAGCTTTTAATTGCTGTGATCCCCCCAATATCCTTTGGCAATAATGATTTTTTTTTCTTTTTTTTATTCACCAATTTTAAATTTTGCAACAAAATCCCCAAAACGGTCATACCAACGACAATAAACCCGATTTTTTTTGCTCTTTTGTTTTTTCGATGGTTGATAAAATACTAAATTTTGGGGGGGGAAATGTCCAAAGGGTTTTGCCTGTTACAAAAAAATTATTTTTTAAAAATTGCTTTAAAAAACATTTTTAAATGTGAAAGCTGCTTTGCCCCGCCCTTTTTCAGTGTGTCTTTAAATAAAATCAAATTTTGCTAAAGTCTCCCCTTTTCCCATGGCGTCTTGTCGCTGCTAGTTGCCCCCAATAGCTTTGTTATTTCTTTTTCCTCGCCGTCTTTCCCCCCAGTTTACTAAATGCGAAATTATTTCCCGCTAAAAGCAAGCGCATTCACCACAGCCCCGGGGGCCATCATTATTGCGAGTGAAGCCATTTTTTTTTAAAAGAAATTTTTTTTCTTAAATATTTATTTTGCCCCTGGAATTTTTCCTTGCTTGACTAGAAAATTTTTCCCGTGGCAACCGAAGCGCAATATACCCAATTATTTTGCTAAAATCAAAGTCTATTTGCCAAGATCTGCGGGTTTTAAATTTCTTAACGGGCCTTTTCCAACATTGAGAAATCCAAAACTTAGGCCCCCCCAATAAAAAGCAGAAGGGTATACAAGGTTAGCAACATTTTTTTTGGGTGCCCCTTTTTTTATAAAATAAAAAAAATAATAATTTTTTAAAAAAAAAATGAAAAAGTGATGATCACAAACACTAAAAGGGGGCCCCTAAACCTTCCGAACTTATGAATGCCCAAAGTTTGATGGCCAAGCTGTTATCCCCCAAAAAAGGAGAGGTTGTTTTCTTTGGCAGCGTGGGAAAAAACAAAACAGTTCCTCGGAACTAAATTCACATTGAACAGTTTAAAACAGATGTCGCCCAAGACATTTTAAAGTTCATAACAGGTTTTAAGCGCAGTGGGGGCCCAGAATGGAAAAAAGTGGGGCAAACGGTTTTAGTTTGTACAAATAAACTAGTCAGTAAAATTTGCTCCCCCTTTAAATTTTGAACAAGGTCTTACTATTTTTTAAAAGCAAGTCCTGTTTTAACAAAATCCCTTAAAAGCCCCCTAGGGTGGATCAAAATTCCCGAATTGGGGAAAATTGAAACGCCGTTAACATGGGGTAAAATACTTTTTTAAACATAAGATTTTTTTTTCCATTTTCCCAAAAGACCCAGCCAAAAATCAGCAGAACCAGAAAACACTGAATCAGGTGAGAATAACCAAGCCAGAAAATCACAGAAAACCCCTGAAATTTAGGGGGAGACCATTAAAAATCCGGGGGGTGTTTGAAGCAGGAAAAAAAAATTTCAGAGTGGAACAGACCCAAAAAAAATTTAAAGGTACAGAAAATAACTCATCATAAACATAACCCCGCCCGCGCCAAAACAAGTTGGGTTCAATGCCCCCTATAAAAACTCCATGTGATACAAAGGGGGCCCCAAATTTTTCATGGGGAAATTTTAAATTAAAAATGTTCCATTTTGGCCCCCTTGCTGTGCCCGGGGGCAGTTTTTAAAGGTTATAAAAAATATAAAAAATTGGGAACAGAAAAAAAAGAAGTTTAAAAAAACCTAACCCATTTAAAACAAAAAAAAGACAACTGCACGCCAAAACCCCCAATAACAAAAACAATTTTTTATCCATTTATAATGCAAAAATATTTTTTAAAATTTTTTTAAAAAAAAAAGACAGGGGTATTAAAAAAATGATAAAGCAATAAATAAAAACATGGGGTTTTATAAAAAACATTTCCATAGCCCCGAATCAATTTCGGTTGCTTCGGGTGTAAAACCTTTTTTAAGAACTAAGCAGAGAACCCTGAGCAAGACAACCTCAACGAGACGCCCTTTTTTTTAGGCGTGTGTGAAAAAATAATTTGACATCTACATTTAAAATAAAAACATAAACTTGTATTTTTTTTTGGGTAATTATAAAATAACTTTTAAAAAAACTTGGTTTTACTTTAAAAGGGTGACTTAATCCCAAAAACTTATCAAAAACTTTTTAAGAACTTTCTTAAAAACTTGATCAAGAACTTATTAAAACTTAAATTTAAAAAATTGGGGGTAACTTGAGAATGACTTAAGGGCAACTTAGAAGTAACTTAAGGGAAAAAACTTGAGAATAACTTGTTAAAAACTAAAGGGAAATTGGGGTGTTGCATGCGTGGGGGGGGTGGGGCAAAGGGGGGGGGGGGGTGTGCATGCGGGGGGCAGGGCAAAAAAAAAACAACAAACAAAAAAACACACAATAGAAACCAGGGGGGGGGGGGACGTGCTGCGTGGGGTAGGCCCAAAAACAAAAACCAAAAAAAAAGAAAAAACCCCCTTTGGGGCCCCTTCTTGCTTTGTAAACAGGGTGGGGTCTCGCGCGCAACCCTCAATCAACCCCAATTTATCACAAGGGGCGTTTGGGCCCATTTTTCCGCGACTTGCAGGTCTCCGCGCTTTGCATCAAGCGCCCATAGGGGCGTTTTAAACCCAGTTTGGGCCCCCAACTTGCAGGTGGGCTCATTGGCGGCAAGCGACAAAAGGGTTGTTTGGCCTAGTTTGCCCCGCTCCTCAGAGTTACAGCAGTAATTGCGTAGCCAACTTTTTTGGCAGCTCTAATCGCCAGTAGGGAGAAAATCCGGCATTGGGATTTTAAAGCATTTAATGAAGATAGTGGGGTGGGCCACACACTACTCCCCCATACGGGGAGATGTTTAAAAAAAGGTCTGCCTAACCCCATCCAAATTTTTTTCCCAAACATTTGAAAATCGCCATTCAGTTGCTTTAAAGGGGACACTTTTAAGGCAGATAAACTAGTTAGAATTAAAAATGAAAAGTATACACCTCTTAATACCAAAATTTAACTTGGGCCCCATGAAAACTGAATCGTATTTAAAAATCAATCAAGTTAAAAAAAAAACTGGAAACATTTTTAAATTAAAAGGCCCGCAAAAAAGTTTCAAATATAAGGTTTTTTTTTCCCAAAAAATCAGCTGTGGTTTTTCCTCCGCCTTAAGAAAAGGGAAACCCCTGTTTTTAAACATGGCTTTAAACCTCTCAAAACCCTCCCCAAAAATTTAACGCGTGATGGTTTGGTTTTTTCCCTTTGGGGCCAAAATTTCAACAATGCGGCGCCAAATTTTTTTAAATTAAAAACCCAACCCCATCAATAGACAAACAAAGTATTAAAAAAAGCACATCTTGTTTTTTATTTCCTTTAACCAACAAACCTTTTAAAATAGTCTCTTTCCTTTTTTACAACAAGCTTTGCCTACCCTTCAAAACAACTACCAGTTAAACCCAATGAAGAACAAGAAAAAGGCGGCTTCCCCGCTTTTAAAAGCGAGAACTGTTAGCACCCCCCGGGTTGGGGGGCAAACATGTTAATATTTGGGTTGCCCCTTTACTGACTGACTCAACTAATTCTTTCAACAAATACCTAAAAAATTTCAAATTAAAGTAAAAAATTGGCCTCGAATAAAAAACCGTTCTCATAACGTTTTAGCCATTTAAAATAACCCAATTAAAAAAAAACAGTGGTCACAAAAGAGCGCAGACAAAACACACAGCCTTCCCTTTAGTGGGGCTCAACAAACAATGACGGCCCCCATCGTGCGCGTGACCAAACCTCGGCTGGGGTTTTTTCCCACGTGGCAATCTCGAAATTTTTGATCAATGGTGGTGTAACCAGCCGGTTTGGGTTCCCCCTTTCACGCAAAAGGCCCCAGTGCAAACTGCCGCGAGCCGTAAATTACTGTCGGTTTTTGGCCCCGTGTCTCCGTCTATTAAAAAAGTTTTTTATTGGAAATTATTTAGAAAAATGTGCGGATTTTAAAAACATTTAATTTAAAAGAGAAAAAAAAGAGTGTTTTTGGTGGGGTGTGGTGTTTAGTGTGTCTGTGGTGTGTGTGGTGTGTTAGTGGGGGGCTTTTTGTGTGTTTGTGCATGTGGTTTTTTATTTTTTAAAAACTTACTTGTCAGAGAACAGGGAAAAGGGGGATTCTGGGTTTTACTTTCGCCCGAACTGAATGAGGGCGGAAATGGCCCAGAAAGCCCCTTTCCCTGTTCTCTGGAGGTGAGGAGGAGGAAAAGGGGAGGAGGAGGGACCGGTCGCCAAGGCTGTGACATTTCTCGCTTTTAGGCTACGTTTTTTTTTTTTTTAAATCTCTAAGCTTCTTAAGAAAAAAGAAGACATTCTATCATCTCCGGGAGGGAGACAGAGCGGGCGAAAGAGGACAGGGAAACGGAGATGAGGGGCGGGAGTTGATGGTGGGGGGTTGGGTGGGGCGGGGGTGGGGAGAGGATGGTTGCATTATAGGACGTGTTCCTTAATTCCTCTAACCTGCGATTTTAGCCTGCATGGACATTTATGATAAAATTACAACGCAGGGAAATCTACAGCTTCTACAACACATCAGGCAGCCTGCAATGTCGTTATTTAGATCAAAATCATCATCATCATCATCATCATCATCATCATCGTCATCGTCATCGTTGTCAATGTCGTTGTTGTCACTACTGCTGCTGCGGTCGCTGAAAGTTGCTATTCTCGGTTGTTATGATCATCATCATCGTCGTTGTCATTACACTGGATATTAAACCATTGCGATCATCAGTGTAAAAGAGTGACGTCATTCCTGACGTCACTTATCGTGACGTCATCACGGCCGCGATCATTGTCATAAAACTTAGGTTTAAATTGCCATAGATAATTACTTTTTGAAAATGAATCTCTTGACTGACAGTGTCAAACTTAGGTTTAAATTGCCATAGATCATTACTTTTTGAAAATGAATCTCTTGACTGACAATGTCAAACTTAGGTTTAAATTGCCATAGATCATTACTTTTTGAAAATGAATCTCTTGACTGACAAAGTCATATTTTACTGCACAGGCCCAACGCCTTTGCCATGTGATTTCATCGCTTATCGCGCGATACATGTGGTTTTCTTTGTGATTTCGTCATTTATGACGTAAGAAAGTATGGCTTCTGATTTCACCTGTTTTCGTGGCACACAGTGTAAAATCTCCCTGATTTCATCACAAATGGACGTGCAAGAAGTACTGTCGCGTGTGATATCATACTAGAAGTATGGCCATCCTTATTATTTCATCTTAAGCACCAAAGTCCCAGTCAGTCTTCCCGAATTCAAATCGTGTCAGTGGCGCCGGCGAACACAGGTATCACTATTTGCGCTGTCCATGTTAATGCATTTGCGTTCTGGTAGGATCTTTGCAGTGTGAGATAGATGATCACGCCCCCCCCCCCCCCCCTCCTCATCCCCTCCTCACCTCTCCTCCCCCATTCCTTCCGACACACTAGCTGTCTCTTCGGATGGCCATCCCCTGATGGGTGTAGGTAGGTGTTTGAAAAAAAAAAAAGGGGGGGGGGGGGGGGGGGGAGGGGGTGAGAGGGAGTAACTAACAAACGTCATTTCATCAGTGCATAAGAACAGGGCCCGATGTGTGTGCAAGAAGTTCAGGATAGCCGTGGACTACTGGTTTTTTTTGTTTGTTTGTTTTCTTTTCTTTTCTTTTTTAAACTTGTTTTCAATTGATCGTTGATATACTGTACATAAACAAATTGCTTAGCTAGCGCAGCAACAAGCTATCGCTTATGGCATGCTCAATAAAGGGAAAGAAAAAAGTTACAACAATAAACACATCGGTGGAATTGCAGTTGTCTACAAAAAAGGAGGAAAATGCTGGGTATTATAACGGGGGAAAATTGTAGAAAGTCTTAAATTAAATAAGAAAGAAACGACGAAAAAAAAAAAATAGAAAGGTAAAGAAGAATCTCATAAACAAAAAGCAACCAAACAACTTGTACACGTATTCTAAAGCTACTGTTCGTTTAGAAAATGTACTTCTGGCTCTCAAAACTTCGAATTTTTGTCTCTGAACTCGAAAAAGACTTCATGCCTGATTTCAGCATGCCTGGGAGATCTTGCCGCGTCAGTCATGATCGTAAAACTCAGAAGGTGACAAACAAACACTGTTCCTTCTACAAAATACCGAACAAAGGGAGGAACGATGAATATACAGACGCACTGATACGGAAATGTCGTCTGCTAAGAAACCACGGTCATTCAAAGAATAATTCTTGGGCTAGTCGAATCGATTGTTTACTCTGGACAGGTGAAACACACACACACACACACACACACACACACACACACACACACACACACACACACCACGCACGCACGCACACACGCACGCACGCACGCACGCACACACACACACACACACACACACACACACACACACACACACACACACACATGGAAAGTAACTCACTCAGTTCGTATTCACCATTACTTCCCCTGGCAGATATGTTCTCTCCTAAGAATTCTCTCTCTCTCTCTCTCTCTCTCTCTCCTCTCTCTCTCTCTCTCTCTCTCTCTCTCTCTCACACACACACACACACACACACACACACACACACACACACACACACACACACACACACACACACACACGCACACACACACAAAGGAAGTAACTCCCTCAATTCGTATCTACCAT
>CM031596.1:89081712-89086712 GCA_018398815.1 Conus ventricosus
CACACACACACACACACACATACTCACACACTACACACACACACACACACACACACACACACACACACACACACACACACACACACACACACACACACACACACTACTCACACACACACACACACACCACACACACACACACACACACACACACACACACACACACACACACACACACACACACACACACGACTACACACTGCACACTACCACACACTCTACACACACACACACACACACACACACACACACACACACACACACATACACACACACACACACACACACACACACACACACACCACACACACACACACACACACACACACACACACACACACACACACGTTTCAACAGAAGGAAAATATGTGTACATTAGTATGCCAGGGTTATGAATGCTTGTGTAGATACTAGTTTCACTGTATAAAACTCAGTCAGCATAAAAATTGCCGCGAGAAGATCGGTATGCTTTATTCATCCCTGTGAAAAGAGGCCGATGTTCAAGGATTGCATTCATCCTAAATTTTGTATAGTCGTGTTGTATACATTGGTGATTGTGACTTAAGTGGATTCCGTTGTTTTGTTAATTTCCTTTTTTTTTCTTATTTTGGTTTGTTCAGTTAAGCTGTGTATATGTGTGATTGTGTGGACATGTGTAAATTGAGTCTATCCGCTCAATGTCTTGTGGATGTGCTGGTGTGTGGATTGCGCCTGGCTCGATGAACGAAGTACAATGTATCATCTACATCTGTGTGTGTGTGTGTGTGTGTGTGTGTGTGTGTGTGTGTGTGTGTGTGTGTGTGTGTGTGTATACAGTTTTTAAGGCCACAAACTCGGAGTCGAAATCTTGAGAAGCTGTCTCTATGCCACTTATTAGTAACACATGATAAATATTTTTCAGGTTCAAAGACATTTTTGAAAGAGTGAAACCATCTATATTTATCATTATCCTCCAACTCAGAATGCCAGTTCTGTTTAAAGCAGGAAATAAGCGTATCTTTCAACTCTAGAATAAAAGCAGATTCACACCCAACACCTTGACTCAACCAAACTATGCCATACCCATTTTCCGTCAAAACTTTTTGTACTTTTGATGCCCAATTAAAGTGACCAGATTCATGCTGCCTTAACAGCATTTCATAAGCCTGTCTACATATTCTTGACATGGGCAGTGACACGAGTTTTAACCAGTATTTGATACACTTTATTGATGTCCTAAGATACAATGGGTATCTTCCCGATCAGAACAAAGTTATAAAAATCCTTTCCAGTAGTAATGAAACTGTTATTAAATCTGTTGCTAAATTTATAGCACAGGCAATGAAGATAAGAAAGAGTAAGTTAGAATTAATGTGCGATAACATTTAACTTAAAAAAGTAATAACTAGTCAAGATGATCCTGTATCAATGTGTGTGCGTGTGTGTGTGCGTGTGTGTGTGTGCGCGCGCGCGCGCGCCCGTGTGTGTGTGTGTGTGTGTGTGTGTGTGCTGTTTGTGGCGCGCGCGCGTTTGTGTGTGCGTGTATGTTTATGCATGTGTGAAATCAGTAAATAATATTGAAATGTGCATACAATTGTTCATGTTCACCCCCTTGCCTTAAGGCTGTAATGCTATGACAATAAAACATTTGTCATTGTCATTGTCTCTCTCTCTCTCTCTCTCTCTCTCACTCTCTCTCTCTCTCTCTCTCTCTCTCTCTCTCTCTCTCTCTCAGGCATACCTCTAAAGCGCCACCGCTCCCTCTCTTACATAACACACTCACACTCTAATTACTTACAACTTTCTCCCGACTCGGACTACAGTCTTTCTCCTTACAGTCGTGTCACTGTCTTCGCCGAAATGCACACACACACACACACACACACACACACACACACACACACACACACACACACACACACACACAGAGAGAAGGCACACACACACACACAACACACACACACACACACACACACACACACACACACACACACACACACACACACACACTAATATCACGATTAGTGGAAAGACGTTAAATGAATGACACACACACACACACACACACACACACACACACACACACACACACACACACACACACACACACAGAGAAGGCACACACACACACACAACACACACACACACACACACACACACACACACACACACACACACACACACACACACACACACACACACACACACAAAAGAAGTTGATAAATTAAAAACATACCGTGTAGAAGTGGACAGAGAAGTGAATAACTAAAATGTATAGAAGAACCCAACTCAGCTATCAGAACAACTTCTAAGGATAGCCCCCCATTGTACAAAGAGAAAGGACATGCGTGAAGGGAAAAAAAAAAAGGTGTGGAGAGGTAAATGAGGGGACACAACAACAACAACAACAACAAAAAAGGGGAGCAAAACCAGAATCACTAGAAACAGCAGGGGAGAGAAGAAGTGGAAGGAGACCCGGATGTGGTGGGTGGTGGGAGAGAGAAAGGAGTGTGTAGGAGTAGGGTCCGGTAGTAGGCTGGGAGAGTGGAGAGGGTGGGGGTCGGGGGCGGGGGGGGGGGGGGGGGGGGCGGTGTCGGGACGTGCACCTATTCATGTCAACACCACAACTGGCAGGAAAAGAGAGAGGTGCGACATGGTATGTTTCAATAACTTGACAACCGACAGGAACAGAGAGAGGTGCGACATGCTCGGTGTCAATGACGTGTATTAGGGGTCATCCCAGAGCTTCGTGTCTTCCTTCCATTTCTCGCCAGCCAACAATGCCTTCAGTGTCAACTTTCCTCGCTCACTCACAACAAAACATTCTCAGTCAAGTCCTTCAATTCTGCCAGGCTACCCACCCAAACGCGCGCTCTCTCTCTCTCTCTCTCTCTCTCTCTCTCTCTCTCTCTCTCTCTCTCTCTCTCTCTCTCTCTCTCTTTAGTTTTCCCCATCTCGCCCCCGTCTGTCTGCCTGTCTGTCTGTCCTCTTTCTCTCTGTGTGTGTGTGTGTGTGTGTGTGTGTGTGTGTGTGTGTGTGTGTGTATGTGTGTGTGTGTGTGTGTGTGTGTGTGTGTGTGTGTGTGTGTGTGTGTGTGTGTGTGTGTGTGTGCGTGCGTGCGTGCTTGCGCTGGGTTGACATAGGGTGCAGGCACTCATTCGGCACTCAGTTAAGACGTCAAGGGACAGAACTACTCCAGGGCAGGTGCTATTGTTTAATTCACAAGCCGCCGGTCGCAAAACAACAGAATATCAACGGAAGCCTCCCAGGAGGGAATACCAGCCCGTATTTCATGACTACAGGGCCTGCCGCTCAAAGATGCCGTTATGGAAGAAACTGCCGGGCGCATCCTGCATCCATACTCTTTGCTGTTTCGCTGGCAGCTGGAAACAGTACAACTCTACACACTACTAAACTTTCGCTACAAGGTCTTACACGCCCTCTGAAGAGAGTCCCGAGTTTTAGTGTTTCCCGCTGTCAACAGGGTTTTCTGTGTGGTCAGTGTGTTTCCCGCTGTCAACAGGGTTTTCTGTGTGGTCAGTGTGTTTCCCGCTGTCAACAGGGTTTTCTGTGTGGTCAGTGTGTTTCCCGCTGTCAACAGGGTTTTCTGTGTGGTCAGTGTGTTTCCCGCTGTCAACAGGGTTTTCTGTGTGGTCAGTGGGTTTCCCGCTGTCAACAGGGTTTTCTGTGTGGTCAGTGTGTTTCCCGCTGTAGTGTTTCCCGCTCTCAACAGGGTTTTCTGTGTGGTCAGTGTGTTTCCCGCTGTCAACAGGGTTTTCTGTGTGGTCAGTGTGTTTCCCGCTGTCAACAGGGTTTTCTGTGTGGTCAGTGTGTTTCCCGCTGTCAACAGGGTTTTCTGTGTGGTCAGTGGGTTTCCCGCTGTCAACAGGGTTTTCTGTGTGGTCAGTGGGGCTTTCCCCAATGTTTTAGTGTTTCCCGCTGTCAACAGGGTTTTCTGTGTGGTCAGTGTGTTTCCCGCTGTCAACAGGGTTTTTCTGTGTGGTCAGTGTGTTTCCCGCTGTCAACAGGATTTTCTGTGTGGTCAGTGGGGGCTTTCCCCAATGTTTTAGTGTTTCCCGCTGTCAACAGGGTTTTCTGTGTGGTCAGTGTGTTTCCCGCTGTCAACAGGGTTTTCTGTGTGGTCAGTGGGTTTCCCGCTGTCAACAGGGTTTTCTGTGTGGTCAGTGGGGCTTTCCCCAATGTTTTAGTGTTTCCCGCTGTCAACAGGGTTTTCTGTGTGGTCAGTGGGGGCTTTCCCCAATGTTTTAGTGTTTCCCGCTGTCAACAGGGTTTTCTGTGTGGTCAGTGGGGGCTTTCCCCAATGTTTTAGTGTTTCCCGCTGTCAACAGGGTTTTCTGTGTGGTCAGTGTGTTTCCCGCTGTCAACAGGGTTTTCTGTGTGGTCAGTGTGTTTCCCGCTGTAAACAGGGTTTTCTGTGTGGTCAGTGGGTTTCCCGCTGTCAACAGGGTTTTCTGTGTGGTCAATGTGTTTCCCGCTGTCAACAGGGTTTTCTGTGTGGTCAGTGTGTTTCCCGCTGTCAACAGGGTTTTCTGAGTGGTCAGTGTGTTTCCCGCTGTCAACAGGGTTTTCTGTGTGGTCAGTGTGTTTTCCGCTGTCAACAGGGTTTTCTGTGTGGTCAGTGTGTTTCCCGCTGTCAACAGGGTTTTCTGTGTGGTCAGTGTGTTTCCCGCTGTCAACAGGGTTTTCTGTGTGGTCAGTGTGTTTCCCGCTGTCAACAGGGTTTTCTGTGTGGTCAGTGGGTTTCCCGCTGTCAACAGGGTTTTCTGTGTGGTCAGTGTGTTTCCCACTGTCAACAGGGTTTTCTGTGTGGTCAGTGTGTTTCCCGCTGTCAACAGGGTTTTCTGTGTGGTCAGTGTGTTTCCCGCTGTAGTGTTTCCCGCTCTCAACAGGGTTTTCTGTGTGGTCAGTGTGTTTCCCACTGTCAACAGGGTTTTCTGTGTGGTCAGTGTGTTTCCTGCTGTCAACAGGGTTTTCTGTGTGGTCAGTGTGTTTCCCGCTGT
>CM031596.1:89096712-89114212 GCA_018398815.1 Conus ventricosus
AATCAACATTTTAAAAGTAGATTTTTTTTTTTCCAAAATCAACTCATAAAATATCGATTTCCTTTGGTTCCTGAAATCACCTATTTAGACGGTCTAAATCGTTCTTTGACAATTTTCAACAACACAAATATAACGGAATCTATGAGGGAAAAGAAACGTGTCTTAGGGGAAAAAAGTTTTTCGAAAAAAAAGTCCATACTTAACAGGTTCGGTGATAATTTGTGAACCCACTATGCTCGTTTATGCAAGTACACACACAACACAACACACACACACACACACACACACACACCACACACACACACACACACATCCATGCACACAAGCAACAGCCTGCACACACACACACACCCCACACACACACACACACACACACACACACCCCACACACACACACACACACATCCATGACACAAGCAACAGCCTGCACACACACACACACACACCACACACACACACACACACACACACACACACACACACACTCACACATGTATATATATGAATGCCGACATCGGCTTAGCTTCAACACATACGGCGGCTTCATCATTCAATGCGACTAAGTAAGCGCAAAGCACTTCGTTCTTGATGTACCCAGCAAACAAATTGGAGAGAAGGTCGGAGGAAAAATTGTGTAAGACAACAGAGAGACAAACAGAGAGAAAAGAGAGAGAGAGAGAGAGAGAAAAGAGAGGGGGAGGAGAGAGGAGTGAGAGGGGCGGGGGAAAAGAGAGAGAGAGAGTAATAAGACAGAACGCGCTTTGTATGTTTTATGAAGGAGCAACTAAGTGCAGAGAACCAGTTGCTTGTCGGTATGACATAGCAAAGGTTTACAGGAGATAGGGAAGAAGAGGTCTGGAGGGGTGGGTGAGTGGGTTGTGAAGAAAAGGATGTTAAAGTGCGGATGTTGTAGTGTACATGTCAAACCCCGTCTATGTCAATGGTGGCCATGTACACTGGTCATAATGAAAAAAATCGTTTGTTCCAATTTTTCCGTTGTTAACTTTGTCTCCTGGTTGAGACGTGTCAGCAGGAATGGTTGCATTAGTCCCCATGATATCTAACTGAAATGGCTCTCTCTCTTCTGCCCTCTGTCTCTGTCTCTCTCTCTCTCTCTCTCTTTTCTCTCTCTCTCTCTGCCATAAGATATCAATAAAAAAGGGAAACCCTTTATCATGATCTGTTTTGGGTGATTGTTATTTTGAGTATTGGTAACGAACAGTTTGATGGTGGGAGGAATCACTGCAGGCTAATGTTAAAGTGGTGGGATAAGGGAGAGGGAAAAGGGGGGAAAGAGGAATACGTGACGGGGAAGAGAGCGAGTGGGCACATCATCTTTCACACCAACACCAGCTCGTTGGTTTCCTCTCTCTTTTATTTCAAATCATGGTTGGATCGAAGCACCAACACCAACCTGTCGGTGACGCCATTTTGTAAAGTGGATGAGGAGGTAAGAGAAGAGTAGGAGATGGGAAAGCGAGTGAGTGGGCATCGATTTGTTGATTACTAACAATAAAATCTGTGATAATACTGAATAACTGTTTTTGATTTCATTCTTATTAAGCTCCAGCCCCTGCATAGTTGCAAAGTTACTTGAATAATTGACAGTGGAAATTTGGTATATCACATTTCCAGTTAATAACAAAATGGAGTTTGTACAATGAAAATGTAAGAACATAGAACTTTTTAAACTTCCATTTCCTAGTGTTGTTTCACTAAGATAGTACCCTATCTGCCATCACTCTAGGTAAAACATAGCGAAATCAAAGGCAAAAACCATCAACATACCTTCACATTTACAAACACCTGAATAACGGAATAAGCGTCACAGCCTTCACCACACTCTGCTCAGTGAAGAAATGGTCTCAGGGCCAGAACGCTGCGAGTATATAGGCCTCCAGCCCCTTTCAACGAGATCTTTCCAGAAACTCCTTTGTGGCCTGAGTCACAATGGAACCACTAGAAGCGTCTAAAGTGTCTAAGATCTGGCTTCGCTAGGCTGCTCTTGAACTGACATTCTATCCCCCAGGGACCGACAACCAACGGGGCCGACCGTCATGGATCTGGAGGAGTGCAGAGGAAACAGACCCTTCAAACTCCGTACCTAGGGCAAAATCCAGCAACGACTCCCACCCGTGGATATTTACCTCTCTACAATCTCAAGTCCACCTCAGCCAAGACAACACCAACCACGGCTCCACGGTCTTCCCGGGCTGTCTCCTCGGCCTACACTTAGTCTTCCAGACCAAGCCATCCAGACCAGCCATGGTCAAAGAGAGGCTCAAGACCTCCTCAGCAAAGGCGACATCAATTACGATGTGGCTGAAGTCCAATGGCTGTCTCTTCAAAACCAGTCTGCCCAGACCAGCCATAGGCAAATTGTCTGCAGAGTGACCAGCCTCTTAACCTCTTAACTGGCATTCCAAACTACCAGCTAGGTTAGCCCTCACTGTAATCCTATCCCATGTTTGCGGGATTAACCACTGCAAACTCTGTTCTCAAAAGTTGAACAGAATCATACCCTTTACATTGGTCTTCAGTAGTGTTCTTAAACTTCAGTACTACCATCCAGTGATCTGTTCTGTAGCCCGGGCTAATTTCGCAGTGTGCTATGTCCGACTTCATATGTTCGCTTATCAGAAAGAAATCCAATCGGCTTTGTTGCCTGGGCTGGGACCTTCTCCAAGTAAACTGTCTTCTATCTGGATAGAATTATCGCCATATATCTACAAGATCTAGGCTGGCTATCACATCACTAACAGTTTCACTTGCCTTTGGGTTGTTAGTGTGTTATCATAATCAATAATCGGATTCAAAATTAAATTCTGGTCACCTGCTATTATTATCAGATGTGGTTTCCTTAATTCCTGAATATGTTCTTCATTTCTTGATAGAATTCATAATTAAAAGTCCTTGTCCATAAAGGTCATAGAAACGAACATCTAATTTCCATCGAGATGCTTGTACACTTTTATTTATTTTAAATTCGAAAGTATTGTTAAATAGGACCGCAGCACCTCTTGAATTGGTATTGTATGAAGCACAACGCATTAGTATCCCTGTTCTGCTCTATAAGATTTACCCATATCAGGGTCTAAATGAGTGTCCTAGAGTAAAAAGATATTGTATCGTTTTTGTCTTAAATAGTGAAAAACATCTCTTCTTTTTTTTTGCCTCCCCAAGCCCTTGACAATTAACAGTACAGTACAAATAGAAATGCTTTGAGACATGATATATAACCGTGTAGGCGGGACCTAATGCTAATCTGTGCATATGTGCAGCTAGGGCTGGCAATATCAAAAACACATTCTATAATACCATAAACAAAATACATTGGTACACAGTTAAACAAAAATGCCAAAAATAGAAGAAGCAATATTCTCAAACACACACACCACACACACACACACACAAAACACGTGCTCAGCACGCAAAGTACCTACTTGAGCGCTGTTCATTATTCGCAAAGTGAGCTCATCCGGATCGCACATTCACAAACGATATAATGTCCGTCAAAGATGGTGCTCACGTGTACAACGCTTCCCTCATCCTCTACCACAAAACAAACAAAAAAAAAACCCTTCCAAACCTATCCCATCTAAATCAGGCCCCGACCCCCCCCCCCCCCCCCCTCCTACTCCACCCCAGCCCCCATTCAGGCAGTTTTGAATAAAAG
Organism: Conus ventricosus; assembly: GCA_018398815.1. Classification (NCBI taxonomy): domain Eukaryota; kingdom Metazoa; phylum Mollusca; class Gastropoda; order Neogastropoda; family Conidae; genus Conus; species Conus ventricosus. Next base: position 89,100,389 of record CM031596.1, read on the forward strand.
GTATATGCAGGATCAGTTACATGAGAGAGAGAGAGAGAGAGAGAGAGAGAGAGAGAGAGAAAGACAGAGAGAGTGTGCGTGTGTGTGCGCAAGCGGGCGCGCGCGCATATCTGCCGGCGCGCGCGTGAGCGCGTGTACGTGCGCGTAAATATAAGAAATGGGAACTGATAGAGCAATTTTCGTTAAACATCTCATTAACAGATTCGCTAATTTGATATCTAGATTACATCTTTCTTCCGATAGGACTTTGACCCAGGAAAAAAAAAAGATATTGAACGTTGGTGACCACTTGTCCCTGGTATGTCAAAAACTCATACGTTTGTGTATAAATATTGTAGAATGACTACATTCAAGTCTTCCAGTATGAGTTTACATGGGGGGGGGGGGGGGGGGGGGGAAGCACCAAAGTGTTGAAAAGTGAGAGAGAGAGAGAGAGAGAGAGAGAGAGAGAGGAGGGAGAGAGGGGAGCCAGGAGGAAAACGGAAAAAGAGGGCGGGAGGGACAAAAACGTCTGGGCCATGTCAAATCCGGCACAGCGAGAGAAAACAGTTCACCTCAGAGGGGGGCTGTCTGCGTATTTCCTTTAATTTCCCTCCGACTACATACCATCCGCCTCAGCCCCCATCCCCCTCACTCCCCCCCCCCCCCCCCCCCCCCCCCGACACAACCGGCCGAAGGCGAAAGCAGTTAGTACGTGTGCCGGTGTGCGCGCACTATAAACTCACAAGCACAATCAATTTAGGGAGTGTATAACAGTTTGCGAGCGTGTAAAAAAAAATAGTAATGTCTGCTAAAACAAACACAAAAGAGTTACAAATCTGCCTTGTGTACAAGAGTTGGCCTCTATGAGTGCATTCACAAACCTTATGAGACTTAGTACTCATACTTTTCTAAAGTCTCTAAATTTGCAGGTCCATTTTGTAATATGATTAAAGAGCTTAGTAAGCATTTATTATGCACAAGGAGAAATGTCTTGTTTGTACATCCCTGTCTACACTCAATGGCACGTGCACACGTTTGGCCAGCTTAGGTATACATGAAAGCCATTTCACGAGGAAAAGTGAACAGTAACGATCTTAATGTGCATGGGAATATCTTTATCCAACCCAAATAGCTCTTTGTCAATCAAAAAGATGCAACGATTGATATGATCCACATCAACACTTTTGACACACTGGAAAAGGTAATTTCTTATTCAACAAACAAGCCCTCCCGAACGTCTACCATGTTTAGTAAATTTTACAGCAGGTTTCCAAAACAATCTGTATCCGACAAACACATCACACTGACATTCCTCTATGAATGTCTCAACTAAAACAAACAAAATCAAATTCACAAACAAAAAAAGTAAAATCGGAATCATACATTTTTGTTAACAACCCATTCACATTGTACAGCAGAAAAGAGAAACTTTTTGATTTAGCACGCAGTGTGTGTTGCACGTGCTCACTCACGCTGTTGCTGGTTGGCACAACCTCGCTCTCCTGACCAACATTGCGTCGCCCAAGTGTGTCACTGACATGAGAGACAGGTGAGCGCAACATGGTGTTAGATTAATTCTGTTCCCTCTCTTGCTGTTATCAGTGGGGAAATACGATCAGAACATGGCCGGCCGATCTCCTATCTGGATTCATGCAAAGTGCCCCCCCCCCCCCCCCCCCTCACCAAGGAAATACCTCTTGCCATCGATGAATAGGTGGTCAAAGACCATCGTGGCTCTTTTTTTCCCCCATCATTTCTGGCTCTTTTTTTCAGGTGAGGGGACAGTTTGCGCCTAATCTCCCTCACTCAGAAGGTGAAGTCTTCCCCGACAAAAATACTGGTGCCCTGCAGTTTTTTTTCTGTCAGAATTTGCACTTTGTGTTTGTAAAAAGTGCACCTCGCGATGATCGGAGAGTCTGGTCTGCTATTCAAATGGTGGACCCGATCAAATTCGATGTCATTACTAATACTCAATTTATCAGCAATGACATTACGTAATTTACTTTCATACTGTTCCGTGGACTCATCTGGGTCTTTCTTTATTCCATAGAATATAAGTTATTCCTCGTGAATCTGCCCTCAAGGTCGTCAGTCTTTTTTTCCCAGCTGTTCAACCCGGGAACGATGACAAGAGCTTTCCTTGAAAAGATTTCGATTTTCTTTTTTCAGGTCATCCACTTTATCTTTTAAACCATCACATTACTTTGCAACTCAGCATACTGCTCTCTCAGTCCTTTCACACAGCGTTCCACTTCATCAAGCTTACTGTTTGTTGCAGCGTTCTCTGGACCTTCATGGACTGAAGCATCTTCATGATGTCAGTAAGGTGACATCCCATTTGGTCTACTCCCATTTCGTCTACTCCCATTTTGTCTACTACTCCCATTTCGTCTATTTCCATACTGACCATACTGCAAGGCTCCCCCTGGCATAACCAGTGTCCCAGTCTACTCCAAAGCAGAATCGATGGTCTTTAGATTAGAGTAGGGCGAAGCCCGAGAGAGGACGAAGGACGAATGAACGAAGGCCGTTAGGCCAAGTCGTGCTCACACATTTCTGAGTAGGCGAAATGGGAGTAGACCAAATGGGAAGTAACCGTCAGTAAGAGCAGGCCGCAGGGAAGGAGGAGGAATAGATTGCCCACTGCCCTAGGATGTCGCGGTCCTGTCCAAGTTCGTCCGTCCACTGCTGCCCAGTCGTGACTGCCTCAGGCTGTCCTTGGGTCCGGGGTTCTGCTCTGCATCTCCGCACCTCAACAGCAAACTGCCCCAAAACAACAGGGTGGGGAGCAGGCCAAGGGTGACACCGTCCAGTCTGCTCCGAGGAGTCAACATGGCGACTAGCGCGGCTTTCTTCTCCATGGCCCTCCTCGTCATGAATGAGAGGAAAACCGGCAAGAAGGAGTCGCATGTCGCTCGAAAAGCGAGTGGGGTGGCCGGCATGGCTCAGTAGAAAGCCACTGACAAAAAATGGCGATCAGGATCGACTTCTTTCTTCTTCAACTGGCAGAAATTAACGAGACGACACGACATGCGACCTGCACGTTCCACTGTCAGGTCACGACCCCACGAGAGAGAGAGAGAGAGAGAGAGAGAGAGAGAGACACACACACACACACACACACACACACACACGTTCACACACACACACACACACACACACACACACACACACACACACACACACACACACACACACACACTGCAGATATATGCACGCAAGCCCAAACATTAATTTCATTCCAAAGACCTTTTCAATAACCCCCTCGTCATTCTCAGCTCATAAAAGGATTAAAAAGATGAAACAGACTGCAACGTCACTGAAACATACAACAAACAAACAAGTACACAACAAGTGTAAAGTGACGTTATTTTATTTACAAAAGACACCACAAAACTTCTGGATATTTTGGCGAAAGCGCCTTTTTTTTTTTAAACAAACACAGGACAAGAGAGAACAGAGATCAAAAACAATACTTCCCTTGCACAGGACAATCCACACTATTGTGGATTGTGTTGTGCAAGGGAAGTATTGCTTTTGATCTCTGTTCTAATTGTGGATTGTGCTGTTTAAGGGAAGTATTGTTTTGGATCTTTTTTTCTAATTGTGGATTGTGCTGTTTAAGGGAAGTACTGTTTTGGATCTCTTTTCTCTCTTGTCCTGTGTTTGTTGAAAAAGGCGCTTTGGCCGAAATATCCAGAAGTTTTGTGGTGTCCTTTGTAAATAAAATAGCGACACTTTACACTTGTTGTTCGCTTGTTTGTTTGTTGTGTGTCATAAAAGGATTGCTGTCAAGAACGCGGATATTCCCTAACCATTGTTGTGGCGAAGATAAAAGCACGTGAGCGTCTGAATCTCTCTCTCTCTCTTTCTCTGTCTGTCTGTCTCTCTCTCTCTCTCTCTCTCTCTCTCTCTCTCTTCTCTCTCTCTCTCTCTCTCTCTCTCCTCTCTCTCTCTCTCTCTCTCTTACTTTTGCATTAGTGTTTGCTGCTAGTGTTAGTGTGTGTGTTAGTGTGTGTGTGTGTGTGTGTGTGTGTGTGTGTGTGTGTGTGTGTGTGTGTGTGTGTGTGTGTGTGTGTGTGTTCATGCTTACATGGGCATGTGCATATGCATGTGTTTGTGCATGTTTGTACAATATTTGGTGTCTGTGTATTTTTGCATTACTATGCGCATGTGTATGTGTGTGTGTGTATGTATGTATGTATGTATGTATGTATGTATGTATGTATGTATGTATGTATGTATGTATGTATGCATGCATGTATGTGTGTGTGCGTGCGCGCGTGCGTGTGTGTGTGCGTCATGCGTACGTGTATGTGTGTGTGTTCCTGCGTGCACGCGCGTGCGTGTGTGTGTACGTTGGTGCGTGTAAGAGAGAGAGAGAGAGAGAGAGAGAGGAGAGAGAGAGAGAGAGAGAGAGAGAGAGAGAGAGACAGACAGACAGACAGACAGACAGGCACACAGACAGACAAACGGACAGACAGATAGATTGTGATGAAGTGTGAAGTAACCTAGATGGGTAGATGGCGTTTTGGAGGGATGGAAGAATAATAGATTATAATTCGGTGAAGAAAATTAAACAAATTGATGACATTTGATTTATTGAGCCTTTGCATTCATAGAACGGAGTCTATTTTTATTCTAAATTTATATAAGAGAATGCGTTTTTCAGATTGTTAAGAATTAATCACTATTGTTATCGGTATAACTATTGTTATAAAAACATACAGAAAATCACAGCTCTTAGAGTACTGTGTTCTTGAAATTTCTAACAGAAGCGATGTTTATTCTGCATCTCTAGGCGGCACATTATTGAAGAAAAAAAAAGTTTCTTGACACGGTTGTCATATGGCTTATTTTCACGACTGGTCCATAACAGCAAATCTTTTTTTTAACACATGCAAGCGGTAAGTGATATAATTCCGATTATAAGCATCTCTGCCAGTGAAACAAAACACCACTAGATAAGAGACCCTATTTAAAGTAGCCACAAACAAGTGCCCACAATACATATAATCATGTTAAAGAAAACATCGGTAATATCATGATCACATTATTAGTAACGGTGATACCTCACACACTTCTAAAAACGTGTTTGTAGTGCTGTTGTTGCAGCTACTGTCACCAATACCTGATACTCCTGTCACGACTGGTACTAGCTAAATCGGTTGCTGGTAGCAAGCTTCTTAGTGACAACGTTTGGTATGGCCACACAAACAGAACATTTTTTTTTAATGGTTGTAGCAGCAAATATGAAATATGACGTAGATTCCAACTGTAATGCATTAGTATATTTCAAAGATACCTTTCACAACTGAAAATAAAATTGCAGAGAGAAAGAAAGAGAGAAAGATGAAGATGGAGAGACAGACGTGCAAACTCAGGCAGAGAAATAGAAACAAAAAGAGACAAAGAGTGGAAGCTATTCTGCAGCATGAGAGAAATAGATCTGCAAACCAGGCCATTGAATGGACCACAGCAGCCCAGAGAAAAAGAGGACGACCCAGGATGAGCTGGCCGCAGACAGTGGAGAGAGACCTCAGACTCGTTGACAGAGGATGGAGTGACACCAGCAAACTGGCTGAGGACCGTGCACAGTGGAGCGCCTTGACTGCTAAGCTAAGCTAAGCTAGACTAAGAAAAACAGAAGCAGACTTAAATTCTCTGGGGCAAGATATGACATAATTCATTTTTGCCCACAGCCATGTCTGTTATTGTCAAAACGTGTTGGGGCAACCAGTCTGCCAGGGCTGGTCACATATTTGGATTGCCTGCAGAGAGTAAAAAAAAAATTACTGGAGGAATCAACCTGTTTCACCGATTTCATTTCACCCGTCCTTTCCTTTCCATCTGTGTTCCTCCATTCTGCCCTTCCTTTTGCTCTCCCCCCCCCCCTCCCACTTCTCTCTCTTTCTCTCTGCCTCTGTCTCTGTCTCTCCTTCCCCTCTCTCTCTCTCTCTCTCTCTCTCTCTCTCTCTCTCTCTCTCTCTCTCTCTCTCTCTCTCTCTCTCTTCTTCTTCTTCTTCTTCTTCCTTCCATCCCTCTATGTTGTGCTCACTCGCTCGTTCGCTCTTTCTTTCTCCAACATAGCCTCTATTTTCTGAGGCAGAGATAGGTTTTCGTTATTATTGTTTACTTCGGCTTGATGTAATGTTTGCTTTTTCCACGAGGACTGGATGAAAAAAAAGCATTTGTACACTTGTCGATTTTTCTCGGAAACAAAGAATATTCTTTCGCCTGATCTCGACTCAGTAAAAGAAATAAGTAAACTCTCTCTCTCTCTCTCTCTCTCTCTCTCTCTGTCTCTCTGTTTTCTCTCTCTCTCTCTCTCTCTCTCTCTCTCTCTCTCTCTCTGTCTGTCTGTCTGTCTGTCTGTCTCTCTGTCTGTCTGTCTGTCTGTCTGTCTGTCTCTCTCTCTCTCTCTCTCTCTCTCTCTCTCTCTCTCTCTCTCTCTCTCTCTCCTCTCTCTCTCTCTCTCTCTCTCTTGTGAGGGTGACGTGATCTAGTAGGGACTGGCAGGGCGCTGTTTAAATCAGGTAAGACAATGTTTTTCAATTTTCCTTCACAAACGTCCTTTACTAGCCAGCAATTAGAAAGAGAACACTGGACTGCTGATTGACAAGACTGAGTGCGGCTGAGACACTGCTGGAGAAGGCCACAACACAGTCATCAGCATTCGACTCAAGCCAGCTGTCAACCTTGAATTGAGCACAATGGCGTTCCCTGTCTTGAATCGACCAGTGCACAGTGTCATGTGACGTAGCCTCATATCAAGGCATGTGACGCTCCATCACATTTCGTCTAGTGATATGAATCATTTCCCCCATGCCACAACTAAAAAGGAAGAATATTCATGTGGCTTGACTAGTGTAGCGGGCGTCCCCAATAATTGTGAGGATCACTCAGTAAAATAGACAAAGGGTGGTCATTGGGTGAAAGTGACCACTGAGAGATAGTTTAATGAGGGCTGGTAAGGTGCTGGTCATGTGTTTTGAACACTGAGTATGCACTCACTAGGAGGAGGGAGGAAAGAATTAGTTTTAGCCCAGGAGATGGCATAGAGACTCGAACCCGTCAGAACGTTGGTCAAGGGGTCCTAACCGCTGACCAGTCATTGCCAGGTGAGCCATAGATAGTTGGGGAAAGGTACAGGGGAAAACCTAAAGAAAAGATAAAGAAAGAATTCATATATTAAATTGAGAAGCAGGTTACTTACACGAACCTTATTCGTGTTTCAGCCCTTCACCCTTCACCCCATCAGCTATTTCTCCACAGATGCTGCGACGGCATCGTTTTCCTAAGTGCTAAGACGGGTGTTTAACGATGGCCATGGTGTGGGGAACACACCGATAGTTCAGCCTCAGCAATTGAAGACCCCGGGTAGAGGAGTCGGATCTCATCGTTCCCCCAGTGACTGGAGAGTTCAAGGGGCAAGCGCTTTTTCTGATGCGGGCAGGGCATCGTGATGGTATGGGGCGAGCGCTTTTTCTGATGCAAGTATGGCATCGTGATAGTATGAATTGTTCATTCTCCTGGTCTGGATCTTGGGCCAATGTTGTGCAAAAGGCCATGACTTTATATTCTTGGAGGATGTGTGTATTCTTTCTCCTGCAAGAAGCAGGAATCTAGCAAGTCTGTATAAATATGAATTCGTAACTTGATTTTCTCTCTCAGTGTGAAGAGAGATAGCGAGAAACATGTATAGAATTTGTTTAATGACTACTGAAGTGTGATGAGCATTGTCGGAATTGTTCAATTCATTTAGTAAAGTGTTTTCCCCGGAGGAGAGGGGGAGAAGAAAAAAACATTCTGTAGTGCGCCTTTTGGTTGACTGGAGAGATGGCGTGTGCGAAAGGAGTAAATACTGTCATGAATGCATGTGTGCAAGAGTGACAGTGTGACACACAGCCCATGTTACAGGAGAGAAACCTTCCCAGCCAGGGGGAACAATGTCAAGAAACAGTAAAACAGACGGTTTGAGTGGGGCGGTGTCAGACAGTCCCATGTGCTGTCTGATGGTTTGACGCACGTGTTCATCTGTGATATGATCAGTGTGTATGATGTTTAGTATCTTGCAGTATCTCCTTTCCATGTCTTGGATCTTTTTTTCTAGATCTGCCGTGAAGGTCCATGTCTTGTAAGCGCACAAGAAGATGGAAGATATCAATACATACTGGAGCCTGTTCTTGTGTTTCTTAGAGGAGTTCGTGTCCTTCCGTACAAAGTTTACTACTGAATCTAGTTTCTGACCATGGACAAATATCTCCGCACTGATGGTGGTGTTGTGACAGACCGTCAACAGAGTCGTCTCGACACCGATTTCCATGTTGCATCTTGCTGATGGTTCATCCAGTCATTCAACAGACTTTGTTGGTTTTTGTTCACTGCAGACTTTGTTGGTTTTTGTTCACTGCAGACTTTGTTGGTTTTTGTTCACTGCAGACTTTGTTGGTTTTTGTTCACTGCAGACTTTGTTGGTTTTTGTTCACTGCTTACGGGCCATCGGTTTCATGCGCCAATTGAAGAAGAGTAATTATGTGCTCACATGATCTTAAAGTGCGTCAGTCATGTTGCGGTCCATGAATATATTGAAAAAGGGGGGGAGGGGGGGGGGGGGGGGGGGGGACAGAAAGCTTTGTTGACAACTACAACAGATGTATGGAACCACTCTCTCAGTTCCAGTTAATGCAAAAAACAACAAAAAGGACGACAGCAGATAAAAGGGAAAAAAATGGGTGAAAAAGGTCCCGCCTAAAAAGTAAAAAGAGATGCAACTGTACACCACCTATGGTGTACCAGAGATTCTTGTGTGTTTCCACTGAGGAGTGCCATGGTTGATGTTTAAATTAACCGAGTCAGGTAGTCTGATGACCCCCGATGAGTTCGCCCAGTTGTGTGGCGATCTAAGGAGGAATCCCTTTGTGGGCACTGACCGGCGACGGGCGGAAACTCCAAAGAGGGAATACTCTCAGCTAGACCGGGGAAGAGACCGGGGAAAGTTTATGGAGGTGCCAGCCTCATTATGTAAGAGGGAGACCAGTAGTTGTGGGAGGGGCTTACTATTTAGGATGTTGCTCAGCCGGGGAGACTTTAAGGGAAATAGTTCTGATTACTATTTTTTATTTCAAACTTGTGAGACCTAGGATCACGCAATATTGAGAAGATGTTGTATGCTTAAGTTAGAGGGACATGTAGGTGATATGAAGTTTGCAGTTAATAGCTGCTGTTAAATCTGTAAGACCCTTATAAATATTCATGAGGCGTAGGGATCTGATAGATGGCGTCCCTTGGTGACGCTTGGGGAAGCGTGGGTGTTTGGGAATTTACTGAGTTATTCAGTCAGGTCCCAAATCTCAAACAGAGAGGACTACACCTTGTTCGGTGAAGTGTGGTGATGGTGTTCTGATGGCACCAGAAATGCCACAGTTGCTAGAGCCCTTATTGTTTTCGCTTTACCTTCATTTTCCTTTTTGCCCCTTTATTTTTTTCATTACCTTTTTCTTCTTTGTTTTACCATCTGTTTCCTTTTTGTTGGGCATTGTCACCAGCCCCTTTTTATGCACAAAAAGCTGTAGACCAAATTAAAAGAAAGAAAATTTTCACTGGGCCTGACTCATTTGTCTTTTTTGGATGAACCTAGTCCAACTGTCTCCCGAACCCGATCTCCCCTTGTGCGTTTCTTTACAGTAGGAACAAGGGGAGGTTTACACAACAATAAAATAGAAGATTTGAAAATGGAAAACAAGGGGGGGGGGGGGGGGGGGGGGGGGGGAGAAACGGAGGAAGAAGTTGACAAGAAGGGGATTGGAGGCCCAAAAACAAACAAACAATATAAGCAAAATGAGAAAATAAGGGAAGAAAACAAAAATCTGCAGATGACTTCCATAACCCGTGTGGTCCGTGTGATCCAAACATGGACTGTGTTCAGGACATATATTTGTGAGAAAGAGCGAGTTTGAAAGTTCCATACAGTGTATTCTCTGTCTGTCTGTCTGTCTGTCTGTCTGTCTGTCTGTCTCTCTGTCTGTCTGTCTGTCTCTCTCTCTCTTTCTCTCTCTCTTGTGTCGTCCGCATAGCTGTCAGTGCATGTATATCACTGAGGTTTCATCTGATACAATAATGTTATGTGATGTCAGAAAACAAAACAAAACAAACTGCTGTGGATTCCATGTCACTGAAACTGGTCACCATTGTCAGTGACGGAGGGTTGATTTGCTGAATGGTATGTACTGTTCAGTATAGACACATTTTATTGTGCCTCTCTCTCTCTCTCTCTCTCTCTCTTTTCTCTCTCTCTCTCTCTCTCTCTCTCTGTCTCTCTGTAAGTCTGTCAGTCTATTTCTCTCTCTCACTCTGTCTCTCTGTCTGCCTGTCCGTATGTCTGTCTATCGGTCAGAGGTCACGATAGAGTCAAGAGCTACGTTTCACGGTGCCATGAATCTTTGCCTGACCTGTGTCGATGAAGGTAAACAAAATGGCTCGAGACAAATCTCTCTCTTTCTCTCCCCCCCCTCTCTCTCTCTCTCATTGACTCTCTCTCTCTCATTGACTCTCTCTCTCTCTCTCATTGACTCTCTCTCTCTCTCTCTCTCTCCTCTCTCTCTCTCTCTCTCTCTCTCTTCTCTCTCTCTCTCTCTCTCTCTAAGTGCGTTTTTTTCTCTTCATCTTCTCTCTCTCTTTCTCCGTCTCTGTCTCTGTCTCTGTCTGTCTCTCTCTCTCTCTCTCTCTCTCTCTCTCTCTCTCTCTCTCTCTCTCTCTCCTCTCTCTCTCTTCTCTCTCTCTCTCTCTCTCTCTCTCTCTCTCTCTCTCTCTCTCTCTCTCTCTCTCTGTGTGTGTGTGTGTGTGTGTGTGTGTGTGTGTGTGCAGTATGTTTGACGCTGTTGTGTAGCAGTTCATCCACATATGAACACATTGTTATGGAAAAAAAAAACAACCCCATACACATGACAGGGAGGGTGTTAAACGAAATCAAGATAGGGAGGAAAATGACTTGCCAAACATCGTGGTGACCAACCCTCCAAGGACTGCCCACACGTGGTCAGTGAGGAATGCACTGTATCAGCAACAGGGAATGCTTATGATCAATCTTCTGGTCTGCAGAACACGGTATGTGTCCTGAGGCCCTCAAAACCCATCTTCTGTCTGGTCATTTTGCCTAATCTTCTGACACAACGCCAACCATGTGAGCCATAAGTTTCACGAGGTTATCAACACCTATTTCCCTGTTTACTTTTTAGTGCAATTGGTAACTCATTTCCGGCTAGCTAGGTCTGTCAAAGCTCCACCAGAAGTCCATGAGCCGGTCAGTGTAAGGTAATGCAAGTCAGTTTGCGTGGCTGCTGTGACGGTCGTGTTGGTAATACCGCCGCCATACTTCTTCTAGACCGGCACATCTCTACTTTGGCTCGCACGGAGAAGGTCGGGCATTGGATTTCCGGATCGAGGACGAGTTCAGAGATCCTCCATGTGTATGGCATGTCAGCCACAGAGGCAGCCCCACATTCCACATCTCCGTTGTCTCTGCATCTACCAGATGCCTATGAAGAAGAAGAAGAAAGATGACATCTCGAGTGATCAGAATTACGACCAGTACGAAACGTACAGCCAATCGCACGATATGTACGACAGTAATATGTGTGTGTGTGTGTGTGTGTGTGTGTGTGTGTGGTGTGTGTGTGTGTGTGTGTGTGTGTGTGTGCGTTCCTGTTTAGAGATGTACACTACTTTCATAATTTAAAACAACAACAACGATAGCAATTGCATAACAAACATAACTCAACAACAACAACGAAAAACTCTATACCACAGTGGAACAGGACTGGATAAACAGTTGAACACGTATTCACACTACAACCACTATAAATTGTCCACATCCGTTCTGTGCTCTTTAGAAGACAGGGTATCTATTATTCATAAATGTCATGTTTTTAACTATTGGGAAAGTTGGACAAACAGATTCCGTGGATGAGTGTATGAGTGCCTGTTTGTTTGTGGAGGATGGGTTGGAGAGAAAAAGTGTGTGCGTGTGTGTGTGTGTGTGTGTGTGTGTGTGTGTGTGTGTGTGTGTGTGTGTGTGTGTGTGTGCGTGCGTGCGTGCGTGCGTGCGTGCGTGCGTGCGTGCGTGCGTGCGTGCGTGCGTGCGTGTGTGTGTGTGTGTGTGTGTGTGTGTGTGTGTGTGTGTGTGTGTGTGTGTGTGTGTGTGTGTGTGTGTGTGAAGGAGAAAGAGAGAGCAGACAGACAGGCAGTCAGACAGACAGACACACAGATACCTAAACTCACAATTCATCCCGTTGATGCACACTGGCCTTAGGCCACAGTACATGGGCGATGTAGGTTGCAGTGAGAATGAATGAATATTGAGAGAGAGAGAGAGAGAGAGAGAGAGAGAGAGAGAGAGAGAGAGAGAGAGAGAGAGAGAGAGAGAGAATACTGAACTGTTATTGATTAGGACAATAGTCCATACAATTAGAATGTCAATAGAAGTTCAATATCAAGTGACAAGTCTGGTTCAAATGTTGATAATGAAGTGTGCTCAATCTCACTCAAGACACTGCACAGATAAATACTTTCATAAAACAGCTTTCAACTCTACTTGATGACCAGTTTCGTTGAATAATGCGGACAGCGTGAAAGTACCATAAACTTCACAAAAGGACATATCACATGTAGGGTCCACTACCATTAGCTTTTATAGGGATTGCTCGTTCACTTTCGTTGTCCTGAGTGTTTTGTCTCTTTCCTGGAGAAGACCAAAGAGGTCGAAACGCGTCGTATTTTGTCTTGTGATTCGTTTGTCCACGTTTTCTTGGCGGTTCGCTATTAATTACATTAATTTTTTGTAGGAACGCAACACCAACAAAGCCAAGTACTATCATGTTCATGTAGGAGGCCTCAACAACACCAATAGGACCTTGTACCATCATCTTCGTTAGGGGTCCAAACACCAGTAACGTCTGGTACCTCTGTCTTCGCAAAGGGAATCAACATTAATTGGCTCCAATACTATCATCTTTCTGTAGGGATTCAGTTTCAATAAGGTCCAGGAGTATCATCTTTGTGTAGGGACTAATCACCAACAAGGTCTAGTTCCACTGCCTTCGTATATAAAATTTCTGCCGCTTGAAGACAGATGGGTACTGGGCCTTTGTGGTACTGGGGCCTATTATGGACAATACATATAGAAGAAAAAGAAACACCCGAAGGTGCTGGGGAGGACCCAGAGAAGCACTGTCTTCACCTGCCTTTAGAGCAGTCCTGTACCACCCTTGGAGGCCTGCGCTGTGTTGACGATGGGTACAGGCACGCGCAGGACACTCCATTAAGATATCAAGGGACATAACTGCTCCTGAAGAGAGGAAAATCAGACTACAGGATGCAATTCATAACAGCCTTACAATAGCATCCCCATGGGTGTACCAGCCCGTATTTCATGACTGCAGAGCCCACCGGCAATAGACACCACCCTCCAGCTGCCGAGCACACCCCACAGCCCCAACCACCCCTGCCCACGGACAGATGAAGACAGTGCCACCCCAGACATAGCCAAGCTTTCGCCATACGGTCTTTTGTGCCCTCAAGAGAGAATCCAAAGTTGTAGTCTTTCCCACTGTCAACAGACACAGCCAAGCATTCGCCATACGGTCTTATGTGCCCTCAAGAGAGAATCCAAAGTTAGAGAGAATCCAAAGTTGTAGTTTTTCCCACTGTCAACAGGACTTTCCCTGTGGTCAGTGGGTCTTTCCTCACCGTCACTGGACCTTTCTCCAGGGTCAGCCTAGTTAAGGCAAAGAAGAAAAAGAAACACCCGAAGGTGCTGGGGAGGACCCAGAGAAGCACTGTCTT
>CM031596.1:89124212-89126712 GCA_018398815.1 Conus ventricosus
TGTGTGTGTGTGTGTGTGAAGTAGCAGTGTGACGGTGAAAGAGAGACAGAGAGAGAGAGAGAGAGAGACAGAGACAGAGACAGACAGAAAGAGAGAGAAAGACAGACAGAGACAGAGAGAACAAAGAAATGTTTTTGAGTCGGTTGGGGGTCGGGGAGACAAGGGACGCCCTCAAAAAATGACTGAAAGAAAGACAGGCAGACAAAAAGAAAATATCAATGAACCACAAAGAAAGAAACAAAAATATCAATGGGTTACAAAAGATCATTTTTTCATGGACATGAAAATGTCAAAAACATCTTTGAAGTTCAGTAATACGACGAAGCAAATAAATTGACCAACAAAGAAAAAATTCAGAAAGAAGAATAATGGGAGAAATCCAACATCATTATGCAAGAGAGAGAGAGAAGAGAGAGAGAGAGAGAGAGAGAGAGAGAGAGAGAGAGAAGAGAGAGAGAGAGAGAGAGAGAGAGAGAGAGAACACGAAAGGATATACACATGAAAACATGACAGTCATAAGAATTAATACTTGCGTCATAATACAAACCAATAAACACATAACTGATATTTTGGAACAATTCCATTTAAACAAACACAATCTCCATTGAAGCATTACATGAAGATAACAGGAGAGAGAGAGAGAGAGAGAGAGAGAGAGAGAGAGAGAGAGAGAGAGAGAGAGAGAGAGAGAGAGAAGAGAGAGGAGAGAGAGAGAGAGCAGTTGTCAGGACATTATTATGAACGGATAAAGTCCTTCTTTTGTTTTAAGCAATACTTTTGTTTAGTCACTTAGCGTGATGTTACTATCAAGAGAGGAATGAATCGGATTACAGACAGATCTACTCTGGGAGAGGATAACATGAATTTGTGAGCATGGCGAGTCTGAATTCAAAAACAACAACTGAAATGTGTTTATTACTGTTAGAGGGGGCTTACCCTGAGACAGTTTTGAAGGCAAAGACCGCTTTATTGAATTTAATTTAAACAGTTTAGGAATACCTGAGGCAGCATTGTCAGAATAATATAATGCTGACGATTTTGATAAAGTCAGTTTGAGTTCGCCTGGTGGTTTCAGGTCATACTCACAAGCTGAGTCCCCGCAAATCGTGGAATAAAATTACGTGAGATTCAAGGTAAGGATGGAGGAATGTTTTGCGAGAATTGGTAGTTCGAAAGTGTAAATCTCTCTCTCTCTCTCTCTCTCTCTCTCTCTCTCTCTCTCTCTCTCTCTCTCTCTCTCTCTCTCTCTCTCTCTCTCCTTTTGACACTGTTTTGCACACATTTTGAACATGATCAAGCCACGCGGTTAGTTACTGTCAATGAATACTATGTAAACTTTATGACAGTCTACGCATTCAATACGTTTCCCACTGATGTGTTGTTGGGCAGAGGTTTTCTCGTTTTTGTCTCGTAACTATTAATATGCATTTGGTTTAGTTTGGGTTCAAATTCAATCAATTAATCAAATGGTCTAAATCAAATTTATATGATACTTATCTGCAAGACAAACACTTTTTATGTCTTCAACTTTAGAATGGGTAGTAGTAAACAGATGTTTCAAGTGCGAACAAGACACAGACAGCTTGTAAGAATAAAGGAGGATCATTAACCTACTATATACATTGAGAACAGAATAGGATCAAGGACAAAGCCTTGTGGAGCACCATACTTGACGGGTAGTGACACCGTCTGCGTTAATCCAAACCAGGAGATCAATTGTTTATGAAATGTGGCAATCACTGCGTGACGCCTCACCACATTAATATCAGGATACCATGTGGTCAGAGATGAATAGAAAGTAGAGTATAAAAGACAGCGAAAAATCTTCAGACCCGCAAACGTGGCACCACAAAACAGTGAGTCAAAACAGGCTGGGTTTGTGCTAACAACATCATCACCAGCATGTGGAGAAATGGAGAATGAAAGGCGTTTAAAAGGGAAGGCCAAGCGGAGAATGAAAAGAGAGGGAGAGAGAACGGAAAGGATGAACAAGTGAGTGAGCAGATTCCAACACAGTCAAGTGAAAACTAACACCAGTCAAAATGGTATACCTAGGTCAGGCCAAGTCAGCAAGCCTCTAATAAAACGCGATGAATCTCCACAGAGTAGCACTGTGACAGCGATTTGAGTCCACGTAGTGAGAAATTTAATCATCTTCGAAAATTATTCCAGATGTGCATTTACTTGACATACTGCCTGATCTGAAAGTATTGTACAACAAGCGTTAAACAACTGAGAATATCACAACATTTAATGTTGATGATAAAGCGTGAATGAAAGTGAACTGAAAGTAAAGACTATTTCCAGTTATCACTGGATACCATATGAACAATCATTTCTTTTACAAGTACTATGGTGATGATATGGTTTCAGTGTTGCTCAAATGAAAGGATGCTGATAACAAATGTTAAAGAAAGAAAAAGAAAGAAAGAAAATGAACATGCTAACGCATCCACACAAACTATATTTATTGAAAAAGGATATTATGTTAAAGGTGCGT
>CM031596.1:89129212-89136398 GCA_018398815.1 Conus ventricosus
GCGCGTGCGAACACTTACACATACACACACTGTCACACACACACACACACACACACACACACACACACACACACACACACACACACACACACATGTCCTGGGATGGATATCTGAACAATCAGCACAGTATGTCGAGTGGTTCACTGGGTAGTGGACTCGAGGTAAGAGGGACTCTTGATCAAATCGTTAGAACGTTGGCCTGCGCAGCTGACAGTCGTGAGTTCGAACCATTCGTGTGGTCGGATTTTTTTGTTTTTCGGCTTACAAACCCTCTCTGGTCACCCAGCGGTAAATGGGTATTTAATTCAGCTCAGGGAAGATTAAAAGCGATGGAAGAGAAATGCGTTTTGTCATCTGTAATTATGCCCACACACACGGTGAACCCACGTCAGTTCTCTGCCCCTACAGTCAATAGGTTATGGGAACCTTTAATCTTGAGGTATGAGATTGCAGGGAGTCACTCTTCTGAGAGTAGGTGTAAACGTTTGTAAATTTTAGATGAATGAAGAAAACAAATTTACACCTAGTGGTACACCGTTCCCATTCGTACGGATTCTCGTAATACTAGTAATTGCTGCTGCATTTTTAGTTTCTATTTTGACTATCGTAAAATACCATACGACACTCTCTGGCTGCGTTTAGCCACCGGAGAGGCGACCTCTCTTCTTGATTTAGCATACTTCGCTTCATCCACATGATTTTAGCGTTAAATAGTCAAGTAAGTCTAAAATGCGACGACACAAAATCAGCTTTTAAGCATCGTTTGGACTTCGTCCACACATTGCCTCTCCCCAGGCTCAGCTTTCTACAGATCACCAACGTGTGCGAGGCAGACGATCGTTGTGTGTTGCCGCCGTCTTTTGTTGTGACATGTCTGTCGGCTGATTGGCTGTTTCAGTCACGTGACTACACATGAGGCGGGAGGGTCAACAGTCGAAAGTGCGGGAAGGGGGCACGGCCGTGGGTTCAAGTGACTGAGCTTGCAAGCTACACTGTGTGACCTCTGTGTTAGGCCTAGCCATTCTGAAAAACGGCCTGGCGA
This sequence comes from Conus ventricosus, assembly GCA_018398815.1. Classification (NCBI taxonomy): domain Eukaryota; kingdom Metazoa; phylum Mollusca; class Gastropoda; order Neogastropoda; family Conidae; genus Conus; species Conus ventricosus. The sequence continues at coordinate 89,130,255 of CM031596.1, forward strand.
CTTTAGTTTGTGGCTTGATCGTTGGGCGCGGTCTTTGAATTTTCAGGAGTTGAATCTCGCCCATCTGTCATCGATTTTCTTTTTGACGGCAGCACTTCAACAATGTCGTGAGTACGAATAGGCCCCCCTTGTTCTGTGCATGGTGCTGTTTTTCTTCAAGCTTTTACCATGTTCAACGATTTACGTACTATTCACACTGTGTGTGCGTTAAATAGTCGAAGTGGTATTTGATTTTTTTTCCTCTTTGTTTGTTTCAAGTCTTTCATTTCAGTGTTTTGTTTTGTTTTGTTGTTTTTCGTGTGATGGGATGGTAAGAAGCTTAGGCCTAAGATATGAGGCTTTCCATACCGTCAATTCGTCATTTAAAAAAACCCAACACAGAATGAGACTCGTGAGACAAGACAGAAGTAGACTATTGTGTTTCCAGAACTCACTGACTGTTTCAGGTTAAATCCTCAAATCGGCAGCGTTAACTCCATAACAGATTTATTTATTTATTTATTTATTTTTTGGTCAAGGACGGCTTAACAATAAAACCATACAGTACATATCGCTCATGGTGCGAAACACATACTGAGAATAAAAAAGTCATTAACATGTAAATGTAGTTTCGGCAATTATTTCATCACCATGAGTTTTGTTTTCGTTTTTTTTTCGTTTTTTTTTTTGTTTTTTTACCCTGCGAGATCCAGGCAAAATTAAAAAAAAAATGCCCTGTGTAGCTTTGTCATTGTCAGGTGTTAAAAAGTTGGTTGTTAATTTAAGTACGTTGAACGTGTACCTAGGGGTCTCTCCGCACACTCCAACGTGGAGCCAGATGCAAGCTGCCGTTCATCTAACGTGATTGCTGGCATGACGGGCAGACTGGCTACCATCTGTCGGATGCGTAACTTCTGTGCAGGTCTGACCCGGTGGAGAGCGCATTCTTTGCGGGTCAGCGACTCCAGTCTGCATCGTCCCCTTTCTCTTCTCCTTCCAGATGGGGATGTTTAACCTGCCCCGTGCCCACAGTCTTCACGTAGACTATTCTGGCACACAGGTTGCATGCATTGTGTATTTTCGTGTTGCCGGTACTCACCCGTCTTAGGACATGAGCATCGGGATCTTTAGAGTCCCGTGTATGATCTTAGTGCATGTGACACAGACTAGACCTCGGTTTATAGTCCCATCCGAACGACTATTATGGGGAATGGAGTCAGAACCAATGTTAACTCCGAGGGAAAATCCCCCTATACCGAAATTCGAACCCGCAACCCAGGATCACGAGTCCGGCGCTCTACCAACTGAGCTATCCGGCCCCTCAGTTCCCTACTCATCAGTTCACCAGTTGTCTCCGTCCCCCCCCCCTCCCCCCCCCCCCCCCCCCCCCCCCGGTTCAGGGTGGTGGTTCTTGTTCCCGCCCGTTCCCACCCCCTCCCTCCGCCCCTCCACTCCTCCCCTCACTCCCCTCACCGCCACTCACCATGCGCTCTGCTTTGACTAATTTTTCCTGCGTCCGTCACTATTGTACTATGCCTTCAGCGCGCTTTTCTTCGAAGTGGAGAACGGAGGAGAGACAAGAGGGAAGGGAGGTTGGGGGTGCGCGTGGGGGTATAGCGGAGGAAGTGTGTGTGTAGGGGGGGGGGAGGAGAGGGGGGTAGAGCACTCCATTGTATGCGCTTCGTTTTTGTTGACGGCTTAGTGGGCCAGAGTGTGGGTGCCGCCTGTAACACATTCTAGGCCTTCACCATCGATTTTGTTCTCAAGTAAAACGCGCGCGCGCGTGTGTGTGTGTGTGTGTGTGTGTGTGTGTGTGCGAGAGAGAGAGAGAGCGAGCGAGAGAGAGAGAGAGAGAGAGAGAGAGAGAGAGAGCGTGTGTGTGTGTGTGTGTGTGTGCGTGTGCATGTGTGTGTGTGTGTGTGTGTGTGTGTGTGTGTGTGTGTGTGTGTGTGTGTGTTTGTGTGTGTGTGTTTTCTTTAAGTCACAATTACATCTATTAGCATTGCATATACTTACTAAGTAAACTCATGGTTAAGGCTGCATACACTTGCAGATGGTTACATTCCAGATGAAATCTAGAATCAGAATTGGTTCCAATTCTTGTGACATGTACAGTCATAAACAAAACTGTCTTTGAAGTGTCCCAAAACACTTCTTGATTTAACAAGTAAACTTAACACAGTGTATCATGACTACACACACTTTTATTTATCACTGAAATTTAACAGACCGTTCAGAACTACCACATTATCACAAAATTTGAATTCAATACACCACTACTAAATCTATGTTTGACAGTATTCAGACTGTTTCTGCCAAGAACGTTTTTGAAACTAAATGATATGTACAAAGATCAGCACATTTCGTACAAACATACAGAAGCATGCAGACTTCAGTCATAGGTTCAAACTAATGTTTTATTTGTCCCATTTTCAAAGCTGAAAACTTTTTTAAAAAAAACAACAGCCACATCGTGTTTTTAATGGATAAAGTGTTTACAAGACACTGCTTTTTTTTTTTCTTTAAAGATAAAATTCAAGTTTGATGTGAGACGGAGATGCTACCACTAGTACCAGACTGGCAGACAGGATGAAAACACGGATACCATTTTTTCTTAGATGATTTTGCAAGTTTGGAGAAAAAAAATACAGCATCATACTTTCAAAACTGATCATACTGCAGCAAAAAGTTACTATTGTTTTCATGAGAAGCACTCAAAGCAGGCAGCAAAAAAAAAAGAAAAAAAAAAAAGAAAAAAAAAAACCGTTTCTAGGCCATAACGTCACGTTTGTCACCTGACACAAAAAGGGCCAATCTAAAATTAGGCAATGTCAGGTATTTTGTTTGCTTCTTCCAGCAGCGAGTAAGTCGAAACCTGTCACACACACACCACACACACACACACACACACACCACACACACACACACACACACACACACACACACACGCCCGTGTGCATCGCCCCCCGCCCCCCACACACACATGCACGCATGTACTCTCGCATAACACACAAACAAGTTGTAGCAGCAAACTAGGACATAAAACTATCTGCCCGTGTCGTATGCTTAATCCCAGTTAAAGGTTTTGACAAATAAATGAAAGAAAATAAGAAGTGAAAGTAAGGCTCTACATAATTAACAAAGGAAGATCCTACATGATTAGCAACATACAAACAAACAAAAAACGTAACTAACAACAACGACAACAACATTAACAACAGCAAGACAGCCTTCCAGGCATAACATTGTGAACGTTTTAATATTTTTAAAGCACATCCAGAACCTACATGCTCCCAGTTAGACTAGAGCAAATATGCGATGAAATGAATATGGGGGAAAACCACCAATGACTCAGCTTAAGACATGGAACAAAATCAGTCCGAAATCTGGGCATGTACAAGGCAAAAATCATTGACAAAGAATGATTCGCGCACAACTTCACACAACAACAAACGACAAAAATGTTGATTCAGCAACGTAGAAAAGGAAACTGGTCGCACAACAACAACAACAACAACAACAAAGTGAAATCAGCAACGTAGGAAAGAAAACTAACTTGACATTATATATGCCCAGTCTAGAGGTTCATGACGTAAAAAAAAAACTATAAAGAAAGAAGGAAACACGCAAACAAACCCAGTTATCATTTTCTGGAGTCTGTCGATGAACGATTTAAATGCCAGTTGGGTTTTTTTTTAGCGCATCTGCAGGCATCTAGTAACGGTATGTGTGTGTGTGTGTGTGTGTGTGTGTGTGGTGTGTGTGTGTGTGTGTGAGTGTGTGTGTGTGTATGTGTGTGTGTGAGAGAGAGAGAGAGAGAGAGAGAGAGAGAGAGAGAGAGAGAGAGAGAGAGAGAGAGAAAGAAAGAGAGAGGGGTGGAGGTGGAGATGGCAGGAATGGGACAAAGAAGTGAAGGCGTGACTGAGGGGGCAGACTGAGGATGATCAGGAAGCACACATACGCAAAGCCTTTTGTGGGAAGTGTCTTGGGTGTGCTGATCGATTTTTTTTTCTTTCTGTGGGTCGACTCGTTTACTCCCCAGCCTCCTTTTTTCTCCCACGTTGGTCTGCTCGTTTCCTTCAGCTTGTCATCGTCTTCCTTTTATTCTTCTTCGTCTTAATCTTCAGCTGACAATAAAACGTCCTCTCTACCAATTTGCATATTTTACATCTAGAAGTCTGGTCTCCGTAAATTCAACAGCTGAAATGTTATTCAGTTTAGAATAATTTGCCGTTTGCTGGATTAAACAGCGCGCCTGCACACACACACACACACACACACACACACACACACACACACACACACACACACACACACACACACAATCATCATAAAAAAGCATTTGTTCACCTAAAGAAAAAGAATGCATTCGCATAGTGTACAGGTATACATGCATCCTCAATGTAGTCAGTGGTCAAATAAATAGACTATAACTGAAGGACCCTAATACTGGCCCCTGCCCAACACACCGCCCACCGACCGTGACCGCCCCAGAATGCCATACTCGATAATGATAAATTAAAATGATCATAATAACTGAGGATGATGAAAATAAATCTGTCGAGGTTTGAAGGCACTTCTTCCGTATGTTCGTCTGGAAACTGTACAGAGGCAGTGGCGTTGAGCTGGTCACACACCTATTTCCCTTAAAGAGTTTGCTTAGGATACAGTTAAAAAAGAAAAAAGAAAAAAAACATCACCGTAACTGGGTAGCAGTGCAGTGTCTCCTCCGGCGGGTTGCCTCTTGACGACTTGACATTGACTGCTCCCAGTGGACTGACGGTGCCGGGGCTGCGGCAGGACGGGACGGGCCGATCCTGTGGTTGTGGACCCCCCCCCCCCCCCCCCCCCCCGTCCACAACCACAGGATCGACCGTCCCAGAATGAGCGGCATGGTGCAATGCCACTGAGGTGGCACAAAAGATTGGACAGCAAAACAAACACCACCGCCATCATCACCGCCACCACCACCACTAATATTGAAACTCGGGAATTCTCACAAAGAGAGATGGGGGGTGGGGAAGGGGTGGGGGCGGAGAAGGAGGGAGAGTGGGGATGGTAACAGACAAGCATATACTGGAGATAATGCTTCAGTTCACCACTGTATCCCACTGTGACATTAATGTGCATGGGTATCCCTCTCTCTGTTTTTGATAGATTTGCATTAACCGAATGTATGTACGCTTCTATATGTGAAGCCGCTGAAAATAAATGCACAGCAAATTTGGAGACGTATGTTTGACTCCCTCCCCCCCCCCCCCTCCCTCCCTCAGTTTCAAAGTGAGGTGGCTGCAGGCGGAAATTGAAACTTTTTTAAAAAGAAAATTATGATTAGTTCATCCACAAGACATCATCAATATCACTAATATGATTACTATCATCATCATCATCATCATCATCATCATCATCATCATCATCAATGGTAGTAGTAGTAGTAGTAGTAGTAGTAGTAGTATCATCATCACAACTGTTATTACAACTTCATAACTGTTGCAGCTAGTATCATCATCACAACTGTTATTACAACTTCATAACTGTTGCAACTATTACATTTACTAGTACTATCGATATTGTCAATTACTGTGTTTCTGGCATTCCAACCTACCATCTTCCAGCCTTCTATATCACCATTATCATTATTATGTGGCTACATAATCATGATTGTTGTTTTCACTGTCAAAATGCTTATTAGATTCCATCTTTCCCATAATCTGTATCCTCCTCCTTCTCCTCTTTGTTCTTCTTGCCCCCCCCCCCCCCCCTCCTCTTTCTTCATCTTCCTCCCTTCCCCCGTTATTATTTTTATTGTTATGATATGATTATCATTACAATTCCCTCATCATTATTATTTTTAATCATATTATTTTTATTACCATTACCTTTGTAATTATAACTATTACTGGCGTTACTATTACCGTTACAAATGTTGTAGTTGTTATTATTATTATTAGTAGTAGTAGTATTATCAATATCATCGTTATTGTTATTACTGTCATCATCATGATTACCATTATCATCACCATCATCATCTTCCACTAACACTGTTGCCACTACAACTGAACCGTGCTGTTCGGCAGTCCCTAACCCTTCTCCTTACTCCCCATCTGTGTGTATAGCCACTATTGATACTGCAACTACTATCATATTGTTGCCAAAAGTGGTAGT
>CM031596.1:89141498-89143998 GCA_018398815.1 Conus ventricosus
TTACCGTTTTTATCTAGATTTACAAACAAGTATGCTTGTTTAGGCAAACGATGAGCCTCCATCTTTATCAGTTTCAGCCAATATCGAATGCATTTTACTGCACTATTTACATATACGGGATAACGCCCCAATTCCCCCAAGACAAAATTTATTAGGAACTTTAAGATGGATTCTAAGAAAACGTTTGCACGCCAGAGCATGTACCTTTTCAATATTGTCCAGTCCGTGGTATTCCCACATTTCGGATGCATATAATAGCACTGGCTGACCTGAGCATAAAAAATTTGGAAGAAGCAGGTCTTAGAGATGTCGTTTAATTATATATATATTATATATATATATATATATATATATATATATATATATATATATATATATATATATCTTATACAGTCAAAACAAGCCAGTTTACCTTTCGCTGCAAGTGCATCCACCCTTTGTTCATACTCAACTTCGTTGAAAAAACAAATCCAAGGTAATTATATTTATTAACTACTTCTAATTGTTCCCCATTGAGATTCCAGCTTTCAAATTTCTCCAGAAACCCACCCGTGCTGAAAACCATGACTTTTATCTTATTGGTATTGACTTTCAAAAGCAATCGTTTGCAAACAGTGTCTAAAATGTTGATTTGGTTTTGTAGTCCTATAGCAGTGTTAGACAGTAAAATCATGTCATCTGCGAACAGAAGGAGAAATAGCTCCAACAATCCTGGCAAAAATTGAATCCCATGTACTCCGTTATTACTAACTGATACTGCTATTTCATTGATAAATGAAGAAAACAATATTGGATTTAAAATACAACCCTGTCTGACGCCTACAGGATCAACAAAACAAGCATTGAGTTTACCACCTTTCTTGGACAGACATTTTTCTATAATAGTATTCAATGTAAAAATATTATCTACAGTGGAATATCATTGTCTAAAGCCAACTTGCGATTCTGACAGTTTACTGTTTTCTTCAACCCGTTTAACAAGCCTCTTGTTCAAAAGTAACGTTTAACCTTTGCCAGACAAACTAAGAAGAAATACACCCCTATAATTCTCTGGTAAACTTTTATCGCCTTTCTTGAAAATGGGAACTATAATTGCTTTAATCCGTTGCTCTCTGGTAAACTTTTATCGCCTTTCTTGAAAATGGGAACTATAATTGCTTTAATCCGTTGCTCTGGATATAAACCTTTGTCAATCCGCATATCAAATAAACGGGTTAAAAAGTTGACAGCTATGATATCAGCAGACTTTAGCATTTCAGCCAAAATATGGTCTGGTTTTAATTTTCGAATAGCATCATAAACCTCCTCTTCAGAAATAACCAGATTCAGTTCAGAACAATCATCTGTATGTCCTTGACTTCTGCTTCCTTCGTTTATACTTCTGGCTTCGATGTCATTAGATAATCCCTTAAAATGTTGAAACCATTGACCTGGTGTTATTTCTTTACTAATCCCCTATTTTTGTTTGCTTACAATGTGTTTGGCTTGTTTCCAAAACTGTTTACTGTCGTTGCCTATAGAGGCTAACTGTTGTGCTTTTTCACGATTGTAACCTTCTCGTTTATATTTTAGCAAACAATTATATGCTTTTCTAATGATAATATAGGGCACTCAATCTTCAGCTTTTTTAGTTTGCCTAAATTTTGTCAGCAGTTGTCTAGCTTTAATCGTTGCATCACCACAGTCAGCCTCAAACCACACAGCTCCCCTGGGTATATCCCTAGTGATAATAGAGAGAGAGAGAGAGAGAGAGAGAGAGAGAGAGAGAGAGGAGAGAGAGAGAGAGAGAGAGAACCAACACAATACGCGAATTTGCTAAAGTCAAACATGCCCGGAAAGGCATTTGGATGCGTATACAGATAGCTGATGCTGCAATCTTTCGGCTGATTGCACATTTTACACATTTATGTGCACCACTGCATATACATAGAAACATAGAGAGACATACAGGCTATAGGGTCTACGTACTTTTTGACTAATATATTTTATGTATTTGTTTATGTATTCAGTTATTTACTTAAATTTTTTTTTACATGTAGCATTTTTCGCCTTTGGACTGAATGGAACGAGGCATCATGCACCAGAAAGTGAAGATGACAATTTGTTGACCATGCTGATGTTGCAGGGTGTCGGCTTTATTAAGCCTCGCCTCGTTCACCAAACTGACCGGAGCAGCAGACGACGACTCCGTGGACCGCCTGAACCACCTCTACACCGTCGTCCTCCTCATCCTCTTCACGTGCATCGTGTCGGGCGGTCAGTACGTGGGCAACCCCATCGAGTGCTGGATGCCCCCCACTTCCCAGGCACCTACGTCAGCTACGCCAGGACCTATTGCTGGGTGAGGAACACCTACTACATCCCCATGGACAGCCGCATCCCTGTGGAGTCGGTCAGGCGGGAGTCGGAGGAGCTGACCTACTACCAGTGGGTGCCCATCATCCTCATGTTCATGGCCGTCCTCTTCAAGTTCCCCTGCCTGGTCTGGAGGCTCCTCAAC
>CM031596.1:89148998-89151498 GCA_018398815.1 Conus ventricosus
ATTTTTGAAAGAAAATGGTCAAATTTTCATGCCACCTCTCCCTGCTTTCCTTAAAGTTTTGTTTTTCAGTTTGTGTGTTTTTGTTTTTTGTTTTTGTTAATAGCAAATGACGAGAGTTCACTCTTCTTTAACAACTGATGACCTAGTTTGCTCTCTCTTTGCCATCAGCTGATAACAGAGTTCACGCCTCCCATGTTAACACTTGATAACAGATTTCACCCTGTTTTGAATAGCAGATGATGACAGAGTATAAAATATAAAATGCTTTTTAAGCCGTTAAGAAAAGAGGGGTGAACTCTTGTCATCCTCTGTTAACAAAATGATGGAGAACTCTTTCCTCAGTTGTCAAGAAAATGAACCTTGTGACTAGCTGTCAACAGAAAAAGCAAGAATCTCTAAGGAAGGAATCTTATTTGATAAATAGATGTGATAAATAAGAAAGGGAAAAATGATCTCGGAGAACAGATAAAACGCGCCATGTATTTGATCGGAGGAAGTCTAATGGGGGTAAATTCAATATAGACAGAGGCAAAATATTCATGTGGGAAAAAAGCATTTAAAGGGAGAGAATTTTTTTTTTGGAAAAAAAGACAAAGGAAAAAATATTTAAAGTAACAGCATTTAAAGGGAAGCAGTTTTCATCGAATGGTACATTTCATATGGATGCAAAAGCAAAGGTGATCTAGAAAAACAAACCAACCAACAAATACATAAATGGAGTAAGCCCCTACCAGGGGGTAAATGTGTGAAAACAATAGACCAAGCAATGATCCTTGAAAAAATGTTTAAAGGGAATAACTTTTTATTCAGGGGATTTCGAACGGTAGGTTTCATCGTATTAGTATAGCCAACGGCAAAACAAAACAATCATTCTTTCTCACGAGCATCTTGCCATTGGAGTGATGTACATGAACCTGTCGTTCATGACCATTTGCGGATGCTGGGACCATTAATTACACACTTAATTTGATTAAGTTACAGGCTTCAGAAAACTATTACAGTAAGTATGGAATGTATGTGCGCGTCCCAGCGCGTGTGTGTGTTAGTGTTAGTGTGTGTGTGTGTGTGCGCGCGCGCGCGCACACAGACACACAAAGACAGTATCACAATGTCGTCAATATAAATAACAAATGCAAAATATTCCATTTGTGTTTTATACTTTGATAATCATGTGACCGTTAGTGCAGCGACATATGCTTTGACATCCGGTATATTCATGGCCTCATATTTTTTTTTAGTTGTGCGTTGAACTTGCGTGCAGCCCTGACGCGCCCTCTGTGGTCGGCTCGGCGTTAAACACATGCAACTTGACTAGCCCCCGTATTTCAGACATTTCATGCCTGTCTTGCTGCTCTCTTTATTATGTTTGTCATTCCAAACAGAACTAATGCACATTTGTGAAGATTGTTCATAAAATCATCTGAAGGGTTAGGAAGCAGAATTCAGAGGTTAATAATCTATACAAGATCTTGAGGTTCGAAAATTATATTCCTTTCAAAAAAGTCCTTTCTAAAAACGGATTACTGTAAATTCATTCGTGCTACCCTTCCCAAATACGTGCTCAACAGATTTCAGAGAGCCCAACCCCAACTGTTTGTTTCGTTCTGAGATTCTCCAGATTCTGCCGTCACTGTCGGATCTCTGGCAGGATCGAATATAAACTGTTGCCCCTGACTACTTGTTTGAATTACTTCACATTTACACACCTTCTGGTCAGCCCCTCTCTCTTCCTCTGACGCTGATCTCCTGCGACTGCCCACATTTTGACCAAAGATCAAAGGTGAAAGTTCGTCTTCTTTTCAAGCCCCAGCAGTATAAAACGAATGATCTCTGTCAGATTCTCTCACTACACTTAAGACAGGGTGCAAAACACTCCCCTTCTATCATGAATTGTCTAAGTCTTTGTACATTTTGCGTTATTGGATGGTGGGTAATAACAGATAGGTTAGGACTGTTCGTGTGTTATGTTTATATCCATAACACTTATGAATCGTATGGTTAGGACTGTTCGTGTGTTATGTTTATATCCATAACGCTTATGAATCGTATGAAAATGAAAGATTGAACGTGTCAGTCACAACGTTATTTTGTGACGAACCATGAATAGAAGAATGCGTGCTTAACAAATACCAGTGAATATGATTATTAGTGTTATTGACACACGTTATCCTCTCTAAATGTAATTGCTCCATATTTCAACACACAATATCAATCAACAAAAGAGAAAACAACTCGCCATGTCTAGACGAATCAGTGACTAAAATCAATCAAAAGATCACACCGACGTCAGCCCCTCGTAACCTTCATTCAAGGGCGACCATTCGCCGACGTCATCACAGAGGGCGCTATCGTCACGCCACGTGACCGCCGACCCGTCAACTTCGACCTCCTCGTCTTCCTCCTCCTTCTCTTCCTCCTCCTCCTCCTCTTTCTTCACGTTGCCGTCGCTGTCGGCGTGGCACGGGTCCGGCGAGGGGCCGGGGTCTCTTGGCACCGCAGT
>CM031596.1:89156498-89158998 GCA_018398815.1 Conus ventricosus
CAATAATAATTAATAATAAATAATAATAATAATAATGATGATGATGATGATGATGATGATGTTAATAATAATAATAATAAAGATGATGATAACAGCAGCAGCAACAACAACAATAATCATAATAATAATGACAATAATAATAATAATAATGATTATAATAATAGTATTCATGATAGTACTAATAATGAGGATAAATCCTCAAACACCAGCCACCGAAACCATCTCCAACAAAAAATACCCCCCCCCCCCCCCCCCAACTTACCCCGACAAGACCATTAACACCACCATCACCACCAGCAAAAACACCACATCACTAACCAAACTGACACCGACAAAGCTATCACGCTACCCAGGGATATAGATAGGTTAGTTACACGGTTAGCGCTACCAGGGATATAGATAGGTTAGTTACACGGTTAGCGCTACCAGGGATATAGATAGGTTAGTTACACGGTTAGCACTACCAGGAATATAGATAGGTTAGTTACACGGTTAGCACTACCAGGAATATAGATAGGTAAGCTTCACGGTTAACGCTATCCAGGGATATAGATAGGTTAGTTACACGGTTAGCACTACCAGGAATATAGATAGGTTAGTTACACGGTTAGCACTACCAGGAATATAGATAGGTAAGCTTCACGGTTAACGCTATCCAGGGTTAGTTACACGGTTAGCACTACCAGGAATATAGATAGGTAAGCTACACGGTTAGCGCTATCCAGGGATATAGATAGGTTAGTTACACGGTTAGCACTACTCAGGAATATAGATAGGTAAGCGACACGGTTAGCGCTATCCAGGGATATAGATAGGTTGGTTACACGGTTAGCGCTATCCAGGGATATAGATAGGTTAGTTACACGGTTAGCACTACCCAGGGATATAGATAGGTAAGCTTCACGGTTAACGCTATCCAGGGATATAGATAACCAAGCTACAGAGTTAACACTACTCAGGGATATAGATAGGCAAGCTTAACGGTTAACCCTATATAATATAATAATAATGGTTTCTTATATAGCGCTTAATCAAACGAATTTCTCTAAGCGCTTTACAAAATCATACTACATTCACCCTTTCATATACGATAGTACACCTTACACCTAGCTACAAATACTATTACTACAATAACAAACACATCATAATCCTACGAGTGTGACATTCACTTATATTTCAAGTATCACCACAAAAACTAAATCCTATAACGTTGAATCATACAACAAATACATGTAATAGAGAACATACACATACACTACATTTGAAAAGGCCCAGACGGCTATGAGTAAGGTTGTACCCCCCCTCCACACACCCCCCCCCCCCCCCACACCCCACAGCATTGACTAATATGAGAAAATAGATGGGTTTTAAGTTTAGACTTGAAAGAAGGGACAGAAACTGAATGTCTGAGAGAGTCTGGCAGTCTGTTCCACGTCGCTGGAGCTTGAAAAGAGAAAGATCTTTCACCAGTAGTAGTCCTGAAGCGAGTCATTCGTAGAAGGCGGTCGTCAGCACAGGAGCGTAGTTGTCGGAGGGGGTGTAGGTTTTAAGGAGATATGAGAGATAAGAAGGTCCATTTTCAAAGAGAGCAGAGAAAGTGAGAGTTGAGATTTTGTACGAGATACGGTTTGAGACAGATAGCCTACCCAGGGATATAGATAGGTAAGCTACACGGTTAGCGCTACCAGGGATATAGATAGGTAAGCTACACGGTTAGCGCTACCCAGGGATACAGATAGGCAAGCTACACGGTCAGCGCTACCCAGGGATACAGATAGGCAAGCTACACGGTTAATCGCCGGCTCCGCGACAAAGCAGTTATTGTCCTCAACAGGTGTGTATGTGCATTCCTCATTCGCTACACTTCTGTACGTTTGATTTGTATTTCTAAAGCTTCTATGAACCGGTCTTCCTTTAAAAAAAGAAAGAAAAGGATTTCTTTGTTCATTTGTTTGTGCGTTCGAGTGTATGATTATAAATGTCACATACAAACGGGATGAAAGCGTCAGTGCACAAACATTAGAACAGAAATAAAACCAGGCACTGTGTCTCATTCGCCAAAACATTAAACTTTGCATTCGAATGTCCATCGGTAAATAGAACACACAGATCTGATAATGAGCAAGTGCCGACGGGGGTAAAAGGTGTGTGTGTGTGTGTGTGTGTGTGGGGGGGGGGGGGGGGGGGGGGGGAGGGGTAAAAAGGAAAAAAAGGTGGGAAAAATAGGCGGATGGAGGCCCCACTTAAAAACAAAAAGTAGCAGAAAAGAACGCTTGAAGGAAAAAAACAAAACAACAACGTGTATTAGCATTTGGTGTCCTGCGTATGTTGGATCAGAACAGACACCACTGAACAACACCAGCATCGTGTCTTGTCCTGTAATCTGTTTATCTGTATTACCTTGCGGGAACTAATACCCTTTCTTTTTTAAAATTCACCAGAACCACCAAAGTGACTCGGCAGCAGTGCAGTGTCTCCTCCGGTAGATGGCTTCATCACG
>CM031596.1:89166498-89171498 GCA_018398815.1 Conus ventricosus
TTACTGTAGCTGTCTTTTCCTTAGTCGTATGATTGTTATTTGTATTGCAGCTGACTTTTCCTTAGTTGTATGATTGTCATTTATATTGTAGCTGTCTTTTCCTTAGTTGTATGATTGTCATTTATATTGTAGCTGTCTTTTCCTTAGTTGTATGATTGTCATTTATACTGTAGCTGTCTTTTCCTTAGTCGTATGATTGTCATTTATATTGTAGCTGTCTTTTCTTAGTCGTATGATGGTCAGTTATATTGTAGCTGTCTTTTCCTTAGTCGTATGATGGTCAGTTTATTGTAGCTGTCTTTTCCTTTGTCGGATGATGGTCAGTTATATTGTAGCTGTCTTTTCCTTAGCCGTATGATTGTCATTTTATATTGTAGCTGTCGTTACCTCAGTCGTATAATTGTCATTTATTTTGTAGCTGTCGTTTCCTCGGTCGTATCATTGGCATTTATATTGTAGCTGCCTTTTTCTTAGTCGTATGATTGTCATTTATATTGTAGCTGTCGTTTCGTCAGTCGTATGATTGTCATTTATATTTTTAGCTGTTGTTTCGTCAGTCGTATGTTTGTCATTTATACTGTAGCTGTCTTTTCTTAGTCGTTATGATTGTTATTTGTATTGCAGCTGAATTTTCCTTAGTTGTATGATTGTCATTTATATTGTAGCTGTCTTTTCCTTAGTTGTATGATTGTCATTTATATTGTAGCTGTCTTTTCCTTAGTTGTATGATTGTCATTTATACTGTAGCTGTCTTTTCCTTAGTCGTATGATTGTCATTTATATTGTAGCTGTCTTTTCCTTAGTCGTATGATGGTCAGTTATATTGTAGCTGTCTTTTCCTTAGTCGTATGATGGTCAGTTATATTGTAGCTGTCTTTTCCTTTGTCGGATGATGGTCAGTTATATTGTAGCTGTCTTTTCCTTAGTCGTATGATGGTCAGTTATATTGTAGCTGTCTTTTCCTTTGTGGGAGATGGTCATTTATATTGTAGCTGTCTTTTCCTTAGTCGTATGATTGTCATGTATAGTGTAGCTGTCTTTTCCTTTGTGGGAGATGGTCATTTATATTGTAGCTGTCTTTTCCTTAGTCGTATGATTGTCATGTATAGTGTAGCTGTCGTTTCCTCAGTCGTATGATTGTCATGTATAGTGTAGCTGTCGTTTCCTCAGTCGTTTTCATTGTCATTTATATTGTAGCTGTCGTTTCCTCAATCGTATCATTGTCATATATATTGTAGCTGCCTTTTCTTTAGTTGTATGATTGTCATTTATATTGTAGCTGTCGTTTCGTCAGTCGTATGATTGTCATTTATATTTTGGTTGTCGTTTCGTCAGTCGTATGATTGTCATTTATACTGTAGCTGTCTTTTCCTTAACCATATGATTGTTATTTGTATTGCAGCTGACTTTTCCTTAACCGTACGATTGTCATTCATATTGTAGCTGTTTTTCCTTAGTTGTATGATTGTCATTCATATTGTAGCTGTTTTTTCTTAGTTGTATGATGGTCATTTATATTGTAGCTGTCTTTTCCTCAGTCGCATAATTGTAATTTAGATTGTAGCTGTCGTTTCCTCAGTCGTATGATTGTCATTTACACTGTAGCTGTCTTTTCCTTAGTCGTATGATTGTTATTTGTATTGCAGTGACTTTTCCTTAGTTGTATGATTGTCATTCATATTGCAGTGACTTTTCTTTAGTTGTATGATTGTCATTTATATTGTACCGGTCTTTTCCTTAGTTGTATGATTGTCATTTGTATTGTAGCTGTCTTTTCCTTAGTCGTATGTTTGTCATTTATATTGTAGCTGCCTTTTCCTCCTCCTCCTCCTCCCTCTCCTCCTCCTCCTTTCCTCCTCCTTCTTCTTCTTCTTCTTCTTCTTCTTCTTCTTCTTCTCTTCTTCTTCTGCTTCTCATTTACAGTGGCGTCAGAAGATGTTTCGAACTGGAGAGGCATGCCTGAATCGACAAAAACAAACTAACAAGCAAACTAACAAAAAACCCCACCCAAACCATTTCTGCAGTCTTCCACATTTCATAATGGAAGGTGAGGATGGGGATAGTGGGAGGACGGGAAGAGGGAGCGGCAGGGGTGGGGGGTGACTCCTTGCGGGGGGGGGGGGGGCGGGGGGGGGGGGGCGGGGGGGGGGCGTTGGGTTTCATCTTCCTAAATTATTTTCTTTAGAAACGGGGTTGGGTTTAATTCTCATCCTCCAAATTCCTGTCACTGCAGGCTAGAGGGGGAGGGGGAGAGGGGGGGGGGGGGGGGGGGGGAGGTTACGCACCATAACATGTCGTTCATATGTTTCGGCTTCAAATATTGGTGAGGCCAGAAGACAGTTCCCCCGGCCCCACCCCACCCCTCCCGCACTTAATATTTTTCCTCGACCTCCTACCCGCCCCCTCCCCCCTCCCTCTACCCCTGGTTCTGACACCATTGCGTTCTCATGTTTCCTTGTAAGTTTTTAAACTTGTTCCTGTCGAAAGTGTCACATGTGGATTGTGCGTCTGCTTTGTCGTGTCCACCAAGATCTGACTTGTTCTTCTTCTCCCGGCTCATCCCTCCCCTCGATTTATTTTTATTTTCTTTTTTTTCCACTATCGATCTGCCCTCTCTTATCTGAAAGATTTAGCAGATGTGGTGCTACGAACATGGACTTTCATACGCTTAGACTATTTCCCAACCCACGCAAATCGCAGACTGATGACAGGGAGATCATCGAGCAATGACTGTCCATAGCGATCATGAGTTATGTCCTTGCAAGAAGGATTTCGCGGCAAACGATCTTGTGATGTATGCCTTTCCATAAAAAACATCATAGATTGGTGCAGTAAGCGTGGGAATACAGTGTGAATGCACATTTTTACATATTTACATGAAGAGAAAAGACGCCTTAGTCAAGTTATTGTTTTACTATGACTGCAAAATAAAAGTTATATATTTTATTTTCACTCCTCCAATATCAGGGGATGTAGCTCAAGTGGTTAGAGCGCTCGCTTAGCATGTGAGAGGTACGGGGATCGATACCCCGCATCTCCAATTTTTTTTTTTTTTCATTAAAAAATCATGTGTGTAGTGTATGTGTGTGTGTGTGTGTGTGTGTGTGTGTGTGTTGGCATGGTTGTGTTTTACTTTCATTTATTTTATTTTTTAAATTTGTAATATTTGTTTGGATTCCATTAAATCAGTCTTGCTTCACCACTTTGGCTTCACAAGGGGAGTATTGTGCATGTTTATGTCTGTATTTTTTTGTCGCTGAGGAAGGCATTTTGCCGAAATTTCTTGTCCTGTTTTGTGTCGTGCATTAAATCGTCGTTACTTCACACTTTGTTTTGTGTGCTATTCTGCTTTTTTGTCGTGTTTCAGTAACGCCGCAGTTTGTTTCATTTGCAGTCTTGCTTCGCCAAATACCTTTTCATTTTATTTTATCTTAATTCCCATGAAAGCACCTTTATCATCATCAAGATTGGAAGGCATATATACAGACAGCAACAGAAACGCGTGGTCAACACACAGACGATTTCATCACCTCCATCCACGTCCTTTTAGGGCTTGAACGCATCATTTTTTGATGAACTCTTGCGCTGTTGCACCGACTAATCAGATCGCGTTCCCGCAGGTTTTTGGTTGTTGTTGTTGTTTTTTTTTTCAGCAGAGCTTCGTCAACTTGAACTTTACAGATAAAGCCCACTTCTTACATTTGATTTCATTCTATTCATTTCAGTCCAACTTCGATTATCTAGGGGAGGTTGTGGTATGCCTCGATAAATTTCCAACAGATTTAAATCAATCATAAAATCAACCGGTCGGATCATTATGTTTCTTCAAACCGGCTACGAACTGAAAGTAAAACTTTCGAACAGCAGCAAACAACTTCTCGAAGATTACAAATTTCTGGTAACAACATGAATTCTTTCGAGAAATTCTCATGGTGAGTGAATAGAGAAAGTGGAGGAGAACGTGGAAAACAGAAAAACCTGTCTGAGCGAACGACGACGACGAAGAAGAAAAAATTCTCACTACAAATTAACCACGATGACAGTTGGGACAAACTGCGTAAGATCTCTGCGAGTCGAGCGCGTTTACGAGTTGTGTCCCTTTTAAAGACACTTGGCGCCTTCATAAGCTTGACAGAAAGTCACAAAATCGGATCAAATATCAGCGACAGCTTATTGGCATTCACTGTACATCCTGTTAAACCTAAAGAAAACAATTTGTGGTCTTGTAAACATAGGTCTTCGTTTAAACACTGAAAACATATTTGACAATTTATCTCCTTAACCTCAGTTTGGGGATGTAGCTCAAGTGGTAGAGCGCTCGCTTAGCATGTGAGAGGTACGGGGATCGATACCCCGCATCTCCAAAAATTTTTTTTTCACTCTACAAATTGCGTACCTGACATTTCAGTATGCCGATGTCTTTTTGCCTTTCTTTTTGTTTCAAATCTTATTTTATAGATTTGTTTTTGCGCATTTTCAACGCTGGCGTGAAATAACTAATTAGCAAAATTGTTAACACTAACTGAACCCGTCTTGACACTAGCTACTGTGTGTAGATGCAATATTGCGGCGCTTTTTTTTCGGTGGCCAATGGTGGGTTGGTAGTTAACAGGATATTTGCAGCACGCTTCCCTGTCCTATTGCATTTTTAACGCTTTTTTTCTTTTCTTTCTTTTTTTTTTTTTTTTGGGGGGGGAGGGGGGGAGTCTGCTTATTTCAGCATGCTTTAAAGATGCTAGTTGTCTTGAAGTTAGATTGGTGTACATCCACGCGCCCCCCCCCCCCCCCCCCCCCCCACCCTTCCGTTTTTGTCCTTTTTTACGTATTCTAATTTTTGCGATTACTGAATATTGTAATGTAATATAGTATACTCGTATGTGTAGGTAGGCGTGTTTGTATGTGTGCGTATATACACTTTTTAAAAAATGTTATCTGTGTGCATGCGTGCGTGCGTGTGTGCTTGCGCACGTGCGCGCGCGCGTGTGCGTGTGCGTGTGTGA
>CM031596.1:89176498-89178998 GCA_018398815.1 Conus ventricosus
TTAAGTATAAAAAAGAAAAAGAAAGAAAAACAAAACAATAGCACCATTCAAAAGATCAATAATATTTGCAAAATGTATAATTACGTAAACTGTAAAAGTAACCTGCAGAGTTAAATTTACAAATCAGGAATAAAGATTTACTGTATTTATTTTTCATTGTTTTGGGAGATTTTCAGCGATGAAACCCACAATCTTCAAATTCATGACCTTCTCCTGCGTTGATTTTCACATTTTCGGGCCCTTTGCACTACCTGTGACCGTATCTTTGCGCCAGCTGGAAACCCGTCAAATTTAGTCCCATTCCTTTGATTTTAGTCTGTCTTCTTGGAAGAACCACCTGGTTGTACCTTAATGGTCATATGAAGGAAATGAGAGAATCAATGTTTCAGACACAACACAAATTCTCAAACAAGAATTGCGCCATTCTATAAATTCTCGATCCTTAGAAAGGGTCTTGGCGCATTCTTTTTGGTGTGCAGCCACACCGCAGTTGCAGTGTTGACATGGCAGGGATATACCGGCTGCGACAAGCAGGCGTGTAAGCTTGACTGAACGACTGAGTGACGGTGGTCGTAATTCTTTACCTTTGTGCCGGAGAAAGGAGAAAAATAACACGTACTATTGCAACCACACAGCGGCACAAATAATCAGTGATTTAGAAAGAAAATAAAAAGGTTTACACAGTTAGGTTTAGACAAGTGGTCGGCTTTAGGGTTTTTTCTTTTTCTTTCTTTCTTTCTTTTTTTTGCATTTTGTATCTGTGTTACTTTCCCATTCTTTAGGATCAATTACAGTGTACCCTGTTTATCTTTGAGCTTTACGGATCGTATCTATAGATCAAAATATATGAAGATATATAGTCTTTTCTCTTCAGTATGAGTGTGTCAAAAGATTTTAGAGTCAAATACCGTGTAAATGCTTCATTTGAAAAGGTTTCAGGGGGGGGGGGGGGGGGGGGGGGGGGGGGGGGGGGGGGGGGGGGGGGGGGGGGGGTTTTTTTTTTTTTGGGGGGGGGGGGGGGGGGGGGGGGGGGGTGTACATTTTTTTTTTTTTTTTTTTTTTTTTTTAATTTCAGCGGCTGTGCAGGATGCTTTTTACCGTTGTTGTTAGTTATTATTATATCTTCATTTGATAGGTCAAGTAGAGTAGAGTTGTTTGTTGGCGTATTGTGGGCTTGTCCTTCCCTTTTAGTAGATTTTTACACGATTATTTGTCGAATCACGGTAATGTACCATCTCCATTTGTTTCGGGTTTACACACTTATCTGTGGTTCGTTTTCAATTTAATATACATCTTCATTTGGGTTTTGGGTTCACACGAATTTTTGTTGGTTCACCATAGCAGATCATTTTATTTGTGTTGGTTTTTCGGGTTAGTTCGGTCAGTGTGGTATTCATCTTCACTTGTTAAGTTGTACACGATCGTCTGTTCGGGTCAATACGATATGCTATCTTCATTTGTGTAATTTTACACGATTGTCGTTTGGCAAATATATTCATTATCTTCATTTGTGTGGGTTTTACAAGACTGTTGGGTTTACGGTATTTTTACTATCTTCATTCGTGCGATTTTTCATGATTTTCGTTCGATCAGACAGAAGATTACTTCGGTCAAATGCTGTTCTATACCATTTATGTATGCCTGATTTAAAACTGTTAGGTCAGTTTTGTATACTAGTTTATTTCGTATGTTTTATAGAATTGTTTGCCAGGTGAAGTAATATATTATTTTCGTTTATGAATTCTAACAAGAATGTTGGGTCTATATTGTTGTGTATCTTTGATAAATTTGTATAGATCTCAAAGGGTTACTTTGTGTTGGGATTAATAGTATCTTGAATTCATTTATAACAGGAATGACTTCATAGTGGCAAGAATTTGGGGTCTACCAAGAATGTTGGGTCTATATAAATTGTGCGGTATCCCCAAAAATTTGTGTAAATCTCTAAGGGTGATAATAGTCTCTTAATTCATGTATGCCTGGAATACAATACACTACAATACAATACAATACAATACAATACAATACAACACGAGACGAGACGAGAGGAGACGAGACAAAATGAGATAATACAATACAATACAATACAATACAATACAATACAATACAATACAATAGATACAACACAACAACATACAATACATGCTACGCCACACCACACCACACCACACCATTCCACACCACATCACACCACACCACACCACACCATACCACCACACCACACAAACCACACCACACCACACCACACCATACCACACCACAGCATACCACACCATACCACACCACACCACACATACCACACCACACCACTCACACCACACCACACCACACCACACCATACCACACCACACCACATACCACACCACACCACACCACACCACACCACAGCATACCACACCACAGCATACCACACCACACCACACCATACTACACCACACCCACACCACACCACACCACACCATACCACACCACACCACACCATACCACACCACACCACACC
>CM031596.1:89183998-89214713 GCA_018398815.1 Conus ventricosus
GGAGAGATGTGGAGAGAGAGAGTTGCTAACTGATGAAGAGAAGAAAAAAGAAAAAGAAAAGAAAAGCAACCATGTCCATTTGATAGAGCAGACTAGAAGAGAGAGAGAGAGAGAGAGAGAGAGAGAGAGAGAGGAGAGAGAGAGAGAGAGAGAGAGAGAGAGAGAGAGTGCAATGCGTTAATGCAGGAAGAAAGAAAGGAGAACAGATCGATGTCTGATAGTCACTGTTCCATCTGAACCGGGGTTCGACCTCATACCTGGCAGTGCCACTTCATCAGCAGTCCAACCTGACCAACGCCAGCGGTCTAACCTGACCAGTGCCAGCAGTCCAACCTGACCAGTGCCAGCAGTCTAACCTGACCAGTGCCAGCAGTTGTGTTGTGCTTGTGAAAGTGACAGTGAAAAGAAACAAAGAAAAAAAAAGAAAAGAAAAGACAGTGATTCGTGAATAGTTTAAGATCACCTGGCCAGGTAAAGTAAAAATCTATTTATACCCGGGTTAGTTAATGATGATTTAGATAAATGGTTTTGTGAAGTTCAAGGAAAGAGAGAATGTTTTATTTTGTTTGACTCCATATGCATTGATGTTTCTTTCTATGATCATGTGTAGTAAAGTTATAGACTTTACTAGTGGTTTGATGTGACGAATGCATGATATATGAATGAGATTGTAAGCAAGCTGTGAGTGTGTTTGGGCTGTGCGCTAGTCCTTCCTCCACTGACATACCCCGAGGTTGACATACTTTACCCTCAGCTCGCCTGACAACTAGAGCGGACTAAAAGAAAAAAAAAAAAAAGAGAGACAGTTTAGTCGTGAAGGTAAGGCCAGAGTATTTGTAGCGTTCATTGAGTGACACACACACACACACACACACACACACACACACACACGAGAGAGAGAGAGAGAGAGAGAGAGGAGAGAGAGAGAGAGAGAGAGAGAGAGAGAGAGAGAGAGAGAGAGAGAAATACATAAATCAGTTTATCATATAATCGTGATATGTGATTTGAATACAATTGTTTCTTCTTTTTCTTTTCTTTTCTTTTTTTTTTCTTTTTTTTTTTTGGGGGGGGGGGGGGGGGTCTACTTTCTATCTTTTACTTTTTTGTTCTCATCTTTCGTTCCTGTTCTTGTTTCTTCTTCTTTTTCTTCTTTTTTTGCTATCTTTCCTTACTTTTTCTTTCTCTCTTTTTTGCTTTTCTTATTTCTTTTTTATGCACTTTTTCTTTCTTTCTTTCCTCCACATCCTTCCCTTTGCTTTCTTATTCATTTCTTTATTTCCTTTCTTTTCTTTCTGCCTTTTTCCTTTATTCAACACCTACCTGATTCTTTTTCTTTCATCTTTCCTTCTTTCTTCACTTTTTTTGCCTTTCCCGCCTTCTTTCTTTCCTTTATTTCATCAAACTTTATCTCTTTTCTTCTTTCTTTCTTTCTTTTTTTTGCCTTCTTTATTTCTTTCCTTTCTTCCTCTTCCTTTTTGTTCTTTTCCCCCCCTTTCTTTCTTTCCTTTGTTCCACCAATTTCATCTCTTTTCTTCTTTCTTTCTGGCCTTCTTTATTTCTTCTTTTCTTCCCTCTTCCTTTTTCTTCTTTTTACCATTTCTTTCTTCATCTTTTTTTTCATACATAACCTTGCTTCTTTCTTCTCCTTTTCTTGTTTTCTTCCTGTCATTCCTTCGGTTTTTATTTGTTTCTGTGGTATTGCTTTCATCCTTTTCTGTCTGTCTTTCTGTCTTTCTGTCTTTCTTTCTTTCTTTCTTTCTTTCTTTCCTCCTTTCTTTCTTTCTTTCTTTCTTGCTTGCTTTCTTTCCTTCCTTCCTCCCTTCCTTCCTTCCTTTCTTTCTTTCCTTCCTTCCTCCTTTCTTCCTTCCCCTCCCCCTTTTCTTATCTATGATTTTTAAAAAAAGCGTATGTCCACTGACCTTGCGAGAATCAGTTTGCTATGGACCAACCCAATCAACACTCAACTCTACTTACCTTCAATAAAGTCAATTTAAAGAAAAACAACAACAACAACAACAACAACAACACACACACACACACACACACACACACACACACACACACACACACACACACACACACACACACACACACACACACACACACACACACACACACACACAAAAGATGCAAGAACAACCTTACAGTTGTCTACAAAAACCACCCCGTAAATAATAAATGCTTGTCTGAAGCTAATATTACTAGCTGTTTGTCCATATGAAACGTGGATCCACTATTTCACAGAGGTTAATGATTGATGCCGGGTTTGTCGCCAACTTCTCATTATCCCCTCCCTAGGCAGAGGGGGTGATGGGGGCAGGTTTTTCACGGCTGGGGCGGCCGTTGTCTCAGAGACAGTCATTATGTCTTCCAGTTTCTCATTGCCCAGCTGAGGCCCTCTGTCTCCTGACTAGTAACAACTCGAAACCCGTCTGTTCTCGCTGTGTGATGCTGTGGATGGGAGGGGTGGTGGTGGTGGGGAGTGGTGATGGGGGGGGGGGGGGACTGGTGGGAAGAGGGGGAGGGGGGAGGTTGGGAGGAGAAGCTGTGTTTGATACAGAGTGAGTTTTCTCGCCTTTCGAAGTTTGACTTCTAAGACTGCCTATTTTGTGGCTCATTCCCTCCCCCTCCCCCCCCCCCCCCAACACACACACACACACACACACACACACACACACACACACACACACACACACACACACACACACACACACACACACACACGCACACACGCACGCACACTCGCACGCACGCGCGCTCGCACACACATCACCCACTGCATCTCTGTACTCCATCCTCGTCCTCTGTCTGTGTGTGTGTTTCTTTTATTTATTTGTTTTTTTCTTCATGTTTCTGTTGTCTTTTTCCTTTCTGTACTTCCTGTTCACTGTTTCCTTGAAGTCCGTGTTCACTGTCCTTGACTTTCTTTCCAAACAACTCGGCAGAATGGTTCTTATAGAACAGGGAGTACTTTAGAATGGGAACGAAGAAATGCTGGTGGTTGTGTGTGTGTGTGTGTGTGTGTGTTGTGTGTGTGTGTGTGTGCGTGCGTGCGTGCGTGCGTGCGTGCGCTGTCCTTCCTCCACGAGACATACCCCGGTTGACATACTTTACCCCTCAGCTGCCTGACACCCTAGAGCGGATCTAAAAAGGAAAAAAAAAAAAAAGAGAGACAGTTTAGTCGTGAAGGTAAGGCCAGAGTATTTGTAGCGTTCATTGAGTGGACACACACACACACACACACACCACACACGCCACACACCACAGAGAGGAGAGAGAGAGCGAGAGAGAGAGAGAGATTAGTGAGAGAGAGAGAAGAGGAGAGAGAGAGGAGAGAGGGAGAGAGAGAGAAAATACATAAATCAGTTTATATATAATCGTGATATTGTGATTTGAATACAATTGTTCTTCTTTTTCTTTTCTTTTCTTTTCTTTTTTTTTTTCTTTTTTTTTTTTGGGGGTGGGGGGGGGGGGTCTTACTTACTATCTTTTCCTTTTTTGTTCTCATCTTTCGTTCCTGTTCTTGTTTCTTCCTTCTTTTTCTTCTTTTTTTGCTATCTTTCCTTACTTTTTCTTTCTCTCTTTTTTGCTTTTTTTATTTCTTTTTTTTTTTTTTTTTATGCACTTATTCTTTCTTTCTTTCCTCCCACATCCTTCCTTTGCTTTCTTATTCATTTCTTTATTTCCTTTCTTTTCGTTCTGCCTTTTTCCTATATTCAAACACCTACTGATTCTTTTTTCTTTATCTATTTCCTTATTTCTTCACTTTTTTTGCCATGCCCGCCTTCTTCTTTCCTTTATTTCATCAAACTTTATCTCTTTTCTTCTTTCTTTCTTTCTTTTTTTTGCCTTCTTTATTTCTTTTCCGTATCTTCCCTCTTCCTTTTTGTTCTTTCCCCCCTTTCTTCTTTCTTTGTTCCACCAATTTCATCTCTTTTCTTCTTTCTGTCTGGCCTTCTTTATTTACTTCTTTTCTTCCCTCTTTCCTGTTTTACTTTTTTCCATTTCTTTCTTCATCTTTTTTTCATACATAACCTTTGCTTCTTTCTTCTCCTTTTCTTGGTTTTCTTCCTGTCATTCCTTCGGTTTTTATTGTTTCTGTGGTATTGCCTTTCTCCTTTTCTTCTGTCTTTCTGTCTTTCGGTCTTCTTTCTTCTTTCTTTCTTTCTTTCCTCCTTCTTTCTTTCTTTCTTTCTTGCTTGCTTTCTTTCCTTTCATTCCTCTTCCTTCTTTCTTCTTTCTTCCTCCTTCCTCCCTTTCTTCCTGCCCCATCCCCCTTTTCTTATCTATGATTTTTAAAAAAAGGTTATGTCCCTGTCCTGCGAGAATCAGTTGCTATGGACCAACCCAATAATCACTCAACTTACTTACCTTTCAATAAAGTCAATATAAAGAAATAAAAACAACAACAACAATGAACAACAACAACAACACACACACACACACACACACTCACACACACACACAACCACCCACACACACACACACACACACACACACACACACACACACACACACACACACAAAAGATGCAAGAACATCCTTACAGTTGTCTTCAAAAAACCACCCGTGTTTAATAATAAATGCTTGTCTGAAGTAATATTACTAGCTGTTTGTCATATGAAACGTGGATCCACTATTTCTCAAGAGGTTAAATGAATTGATGCCCGGGTTTTTTGTCGCCAACTTCTCTTATCCCCTCCTAGCAGAGGGGGTGCTTTTGGGGGCAGGTTTTTTACGTGCAGGGGCGGCCGTTGTCTCAGAGACAGTCCATTATGTCTTCCAGTTCTCATTGGCCCAGCTGAGGCCTCTGTCACCTGACTAGTAAAACAATCCGAAACCGTCTGTTTCGCTGTGTGATGTGTGGATGGGAGGGGGGTGGTTGGTGGGGAGTTGGTGATGGGGGGGGGGGGGGGGGATGGTGGGAAAGGGGAGTGGGGAGGATGGGAGCGAGAAGAAGCTGTGTTTTGATACAGAGTGAGTTTTCCGCTCTTTTTCGAAGTTTGACTTCTAAAGATGCTATTTTGTGGCCTCATTCCCTCCCCTCCCTCCCCCCCCCACACACACCACACACTCACACCCACTCTCACAACACAAACACTCACCACCACACACACAAACTCACCACCACACAACACGCACACACGCACGCACACTCGCACGCTCGCGCGCTCGCACACACATCACCCACTGCATCTCTTGTACTCCATCCTTCGTCCTCTGTCTGTTAGTGTGGTGTTTCTTTTAATTATATGTTTTTTTTCTTTCAGGTTTCTGTTGTCTTTTTTCCTTTCTGTACTTCTGTTCACTGTTTCCTTGAAGTCCGTGTTCACTGTCCTTGACTTTCTTTCCAAACAACTCGGCAGAATGGTTCTTTAGAACGGGAGTACTTTAGAATGTGGAACGAGAAAGGAAGGAAATGCTGTGTGTGTTTGTGAGTGTGTGTGTGTGTGTGTGTGTGTGTGTGTGTGTGTGTTGTGTTGCGTGCGTGCGTGCGTGCGTGCGTGCGTGCGTGCGTCGCGTGCGTGCGTGGCGCGTGCGCGCGCGTGCGTGGCGTTGCGCGTGCGTGCGTGCGTGCGTGCGTGCGTGCGTGCGTGCGTGCTGAGTGCGTGTGTGTGAGTTGTGGTGTGTGTGTGTGTGTGTGTGTGTGTGTGTGTGTGTGGGGTCAATATGTGTTCCATTCGCTTGCTGACAAAACATCCCGGCCGATGTTTCTGAAAATTGGTAGTATGTTTTTATTATGGAGTCACGGATGATAAACTGTCATGAGTCGGCCAAAGTTCTCGGCATTTAGGCAAAATTAAGGGTAGTTTTGCTGATGTGAGAGCAAGTTCCTGGGTTGTTCAAGTGTGCTAAACTCAGGCATCACCGAGGGGAATTCCGTGGGTCGTGTACTGAGGGAGGGGGAGTTGCTGGGAAGTGTTTCGCTTGTCCGAGGGATAGTGACCAAGGAGTTGCCGACCTGCGGTCCTGGGGTTAGAGGACGTGTCCAGTCCGTCCACTGGTGGGCTTTTCACTGGGAGCACAGGGGCCTGAAGGGAGTCACGATCGTGTGAGGATGTCCTTCACGGGTAGGTGACCGTTAGCCTGCAGGCAGAGGACAGGACCATTCAGTTGTCCTTGTTTGAGGAATGAATGGTTATGCTTCGCCTATTGTGTGGTTTGCACCTTGTTGTTCTATAGAGGTAGTAACTACTAGAAAGCATCAGTCTGGCTGTAGAGAAGTCCAGGACTGTTAGTACAATGGGTAGCTTGGGGGGAATCGAACATGAGTTTGATTAGGGAGGTTATGCATTAACACTGGGTACCCAAGTCTTTGTTGGCGCTAGCAGCTGTGGTGTGTGTGTATGTGTAGGTGACTAGTGATTCCATTGGTGGAATAAAAAATTAACTTTGGGGATTTATTGGTACAAATCGTCTGTGAGTGTGTGGGCCAGTGATTCCTTGGTTGAGCCAGTTAATAACTCGGGTTTATCTCGTTCTGTGAGAACGAATATAAGGTGCTTGGAAAACCAGGAAAGTGTGACTCACGTAAGGGAAAGTGAACTCGCCGTCTTTGCTGAGGGCTCAAGAAAATACAGCGTGAAGCAGAGGTTAGCTGTCGCCTCGTTGTCTTCTGCGGGTTGGGGAACGTACGCATCCAGCCCTGGAGGTTGGCTGTGTGCCTCGGAGACGACGACGAGAAGAATTGTCTCCCGTGTGGGGCGGTCGGACCGCAGACGTGTCTGCCTGTTGGAGCCTAGGACAGGGGAGCTGCCAGACAACGGTGGGGTGTTTGCAGCCAGAGAAGACCTGTGTTTGGGAGAGGCCGACAGGAGCCCTTTCCGTGGAGGGGCGAAGTACGGTGGAGTCCGGGGAGACCGGTGTGATGGTGCGACTCATGCTACGTTGCCAGGAGTCCCCCCAACTGGGATTTGGAATTCGGTGGAGGACACAACAGTGTGGCAGCTTCAGTCATGTCGCACAGTGGGTTGAGAGTAACTGACCAGTCAACCAAGGAATGCGCTGGCAAGTTATGGACGCTTTATTGCTATTAAGTTTATAAGTGTGCAAAGGTTAGTGGAAGAATTGTCTTCCTGGTTCTAAGTAAGAATACTGAAGGGATAAATAAAGGGGATGGGATTTATAAGCTTGTTGTATGATGTTTAACAATGTTGTATGATACAGGATAGTTTGTGTTGTGTTAGTGACGGGTGGGGGCGCGGAGTCAAGTTAAATAAAGTTGATTATTTATATGAAATGTTATTGGTTTCCCGTTCTCCTTTGTGCGGGCTGATGTGAGTGACAGAGTGGTGTGCCTATGCAATGAGCGCATTTTGGTTGTGAAAGTTAAATTACTTCTGTCTACTAAACCACCTGCATCCCTTGAATGATGAAAATCATATTATTTTAATAACGAGGGGGGAGCGTGGAGACCCGTCACAAATTGGGGACTGTCGTCACGGGTATGAACAATAATGAGCCATAAGAGAATTTTGATTCTGGGTTTTATGTTCAATTGCTGGGATTGAAATTTGTCGTAATTGTGGAAACTAGATTTTTTTTTTTCTTACCTGGAAAGACGTTAGTCCATGTGTTGATTGTTTTGATCTTTTTTTTCATGACTGGGCTGTTGTTTGAACTTGCTTGATTTGGTTGCGTGGAGGTTGATTGTGTGTGCACAACTTTTGATCGCTTATTTACAAGTGATCGTGTGGATATCTCGCGTGTTACTGTGGTTGTATTTAACTAGCTGTCGAGGGGTAGATAGCTTCAGAATGTCGACTGAAGAGGTGCTGAGACAAGGGGGGTCCGCTGAATTGATGGACCTCATAGAGAAGGAAAAGCTTTAGGACTAAAGGGGTCGGAACTGAAGGCATATGTAGTATGAGAACTGGCCCCATGTAAATCGAGGCCCAGGAAAATACAACGGGTGCCGGGAAGAAAGAACAGAGAGAAAAGAAAAAAGGTTGAAAAAGAGGAGAGAGAAAGAGAACGGGGAAAAAGTGGAGAGGAGAAAGAGAACGGGAAAAAAGAGGAGAAAGAAGGAGAACGGGAAAGAGAGGAGAGAGTAAGTGAACGGGGAAAAAAGAAGGAGAGAAAGAGAACGGAAACAGAGGAAGAGAGAACGGGTAAAAAAGAGGAGAGAGAACGGGAAAGAGAGGAAAGAGAAGAGAACGGGAAAGAGAAAGAGAGGGAGAACAGAATTTTACCATCCTGACTCACTTGCTCAACCACTGAGTTTTTGGGCGATAAGTGGCCTAAAAGCGCCTTTTCCTGTGGCGGAAAGAGAGAGAGAGAGAATCACTGGCACCCCTGACAAAACTGTTAAGGTCAGTTGCCCTCAGAACAGACAGCTGACTAGTCAGGACAGAGAAGAGGACAGACAGACAGGAGAGGCGGGCACAACACACTAACAACATCAAGACACACTAACCCACACACACACCCATCAACACACCACACACTCTTCTCTTTCTCTCTCTCTCCAATTCATTGTCATAAAAGGCTCGCGGGCCCTTTGGTTTGCACAGCGCACGGCTGCTTTGCGCCAAAAAATCAAATAAAGCACACAGGTGGCGCGTTAGGCTAGCGAATGGTTTTGACTGTCACGGGTCACTCCCACGTCAGCAAGACCGGATTTGTATTGTCAGTTACTTGGAGGGTTGGAAGCTGTAAAGGTGTGGCGGGGTTTTTTGTAGTGCTGAGAAGATTATTTACCGGGTTTTGTGCAGGTTGGTTTTGTTTTAAACGTTACTGAGGAAACCCGGGGGTTTGCTATTTGAGGCCATAAGTTTTACTTTAACTGCATTGTTAGAGTATTTGTTGAAAGAATTAGGCGAAGCATGTTGTGAAAAAAACCAGGGATGTTTTTTTTTCTAGAAAAAGAAAAAGTGAACTAACTGCTTTGGAAATGAACGACTATCTTAAAGGTTTGTTGGTTCAGGAATGAAAACAAGATGTAGCTAGGTTTTAAACGTGTTTGACTTTCGATGTGGATGGTTCCTTATCTAATAAATGGCCGCGGCATTGTTGAATGTCGGCTAGTGAAGCAAAAACATAAAACCATCACGCGTTGATTGTTGGGAGATGGCTTGAGACTGCCTAATGCCATGTGTTAAAAAACATTGGGTTCATTTCTTAAGGCGAGAGGTATACCGGATGATCCGTATTGAAACTTTTTTGCTGTTCATCCAAGGTAATAATGTTCCAGTTTGTATCAGACTTGATTGATTGTAACTACAGATTCAGTGTTTCATGTAGCAAGCTTGATCTGTGTAGTACGTGTGGATATTTTCTACTTTTCTAATTTCTATCCTGTTCATTGCCTTAAGTGTGCCTTATGCTAATGAATGTCGATTTTCGAATGTTCTGGCTAACAATTTTGATAGATAGGGCTAGGGCTGTCCTTGTACATCTTCCTGTATGGAGAGGTGTGTAGTGCGTAGCCGGGTGGCGGCCTGTGCGGGTCAGCCTTTGCTATAAATTAGCCGTTTTACATGAACGGCTATTTTTCGTGTAGAGGAGTGAGTGCTCTGATCCGCGCTGTGTGTGGTTGTGTGTTGTGTGTGTGTGTGCAGGGGTGGTTGCGTTTGAGGGTGTGTGGAGGCAAGTGGTGGTGTGAGCACTCGGTCGCCCACCAACAGGCAGCCCAGCTCATTCAAGTGGCGTAAACGTGGATCCACCCCCTAGCTTTTTCTTCTTTTTTCCTTTCTTTCTGTCCGCCACCACCGTTTCCCTTCTCGCTAAGCCAGCTCGCGGCAGACAGCGCCTCTGACTGACGTCACAACATCCCACTGTCGACTTTGCTCGCTCTGCTTTAGCCAGAGGTGGTGGTGTGGTGGTTTTGGTGGGTGTGTTGGGAGCTGCTAACAGTGGTTATTGTGAAGTGCAGCAAGAGGACTGCGGGGGAAATCGCCTTCTATTATAATATGCGTTTTATCATGAACGGACTATTTTTTAGCGCATGTGGCCTTGTGGGGAAATCAGCCCGCTTGCTATAAATAGCCGGTTTATACATGAACGGCTATTTTTAGCAGCAAAGGACTCGTGGGGAAATCCCGCCTCTTGCTGATGATGCTACTATAAATTAAACGTTTATATATGGACCGGCTATATTTAGCAGCATGAGGTTAACAGGATGTAGTGGTGCTCGTACTGGGGCAGATGCATGCCCCACCCCCACCCAGCATGACACCTCTCCCCACCATCCACCCCACGATGCACTACCTCCTCCCCCCACCCCCACCCCACGCTTGCACACCTCCTCCCCACGCATGCACACTTTTTAAAGTCACTTTTAAGTTCTAAACTTTAGTTCTTCAAGTCACCCAAGTTTTTAATTAAGTTTTTAAATTTTTACTTCAGTTTCTTAATAAGTTCTGAATTAGTTTTTAATTAAGTTCTTGATTAAGTCTCCTCAAGCTCATAACTATTGTCATCTCTAAAGTACAAACAAGTTCTTATTCAAGTTCTTATAATTTATCAAAAAAATACAATCTATGTTTTTTATCTTAAATGCAGATGCCTAATATAGTAACACAGCCTCAAAAAACGCGTCTTCGATGTGGATGTCATGCTCAGCGTTCTCTGGCATAGATCTTAAGGAAGGTCTTACATCCGAAGGCAACCGCATTGATTACAATTCTGGTCTATGGAAATGTCTTTTATAGACTCCATGTCTTTATTTATTGACTTTTTCATTTTATAAGACGCATGATGATTTTTATAAAAAATTTAAAATATTATTGCATTTTTAAATGGATCAAAATGTTATTTTGTTTGTTGTCGGTTTTAGCGTTTGCAGTTGGCTTTTTCTGTATTTTAAACGGTTCAGGTTGTTTAACTTTCTCCATTTGGTTTTTTGTTCGCCATTGGTTAGATATTTTTTAACCATATTAACTGCCCCCAGCGCAGAAGGGCGCCTAAAAATGGCAACGTTTTAAGTTTCAAATATTCATGAAGACTTTGGGGGCCCTTGAATCACATGGGTTTTTATAGCTGCCATTGAAATCAACTTGGTCTTGGCGTTTGGCGGTGTTATGTTTTCATGATTGAGTCATATTCTTGTAACATGATAATTTTTTTTTGTCTGTTCCACTCTGTAATTTTTTTCTGCTTCTTCACGCCAGGATTTTTAATGGTCTCCACCTGATTCAGTGTTTTCTGCTGATTTTCTGGCTTGGTTACTTTCTCCACCTGATTCAGTGTTTTCTGATTCTGCTGTTTTTTCCAGATCGTTCATTTTGAGGGGCAAATAAAAAGCTATATATTAACAGTATTATTCCATGATTAATGGCGATAACAATGTTCCATATCTGTAGTATAGATCACATCCTAGAGACTCTAATGATTTGTTAAAAACTGGATCCTGCGTTTAAATCATTATAAAATCTTGTTCAGAATCTATGGGAGCAAATCTACTGACTAGTTGAGTGTACAAATAAGAAAACCGTTTTGCCCAC
This sequence comes from Conus ventricosus, assembly GCA_018398815.1. Taxonomy (NCBI): domain Eukaryota; kingdom Metazoa; phylum Mollusca; class Gastropoda; order Neogastropoda; family Conidae; genus Conus; species Conus ventricosus. The sequence goes on from CM031596.1 coordinate 89,195,443, forward strand.
CACTTTTCACCATTCTAGACCCCAGCTGCGCGTTCATACCTGTTTTGATACTTTAAAATGTCTGGCGGCGGCATCTGTTGAATTTGTCAATTTGCTGAATTCAGTTCCGAGGAACTGTTTTGTTTTCCACATGCTGCCAATTGAATACAGCCTTCCTTTTTGGGCATAATAGCTTTGATCATCAACTGGTCATTCTTAAGTTCAGCAGTTTAGGCCCGCCTTGTAGCTGTAGTAGTTCATCACTGTTCCATGTTTTTTAATAAAGTTATAATTATTTAATTTATAAAAATGAGCACCGAAAAATACTGTTGCTAACCTTTGTATACATTCTGATGTTATTGGAGGTCTAAGTGTAGGATACTCAATGCTGGTAAAAGCCTGTTAAGAATTAACCAGCAGAATCTTGGCAAACTAGACTGTGAGGTTTCAGCAATGCTGATTGCTATCAGTTGCTGCTTCGGGTTGATTACGAAGATTTTCTAGTTTTAAGCAAGAATAATTCCAGACAATATAATTATGTAAGAAAAAATTACCTTTATAAAATATTGGCTTCACTCGCAATAATTGTTAGGCGGCGCTGTTGCGTGAATGCGCTTGGCTTTTAGCGGAAGTAATTTCGCATTTAGTTAAAATGGGAATGACGGACAGAGAGAAAAAGTACATAACAAAGCTATGGAGCAACTAGCAGCTGCACAAGACGCCTATGAAAGCAGAGACTTGAGCAGTTAGACTTTTATTAATGACACACTGAAACAGACAGGCGGCAGTGCAGCTTACCATTTAAAACTGTTGAATCAAGCAAATAAAACAATATTATCTAGTAACAGGCAAACCAATCGAGACATTGCCCCACCAAAAAATCAGCATCTTTTATTCAACCAATCAGAAAAACAAAAAGATGCAAGAAATCACGTTTATTTCGTGGTATGGACTGTTGTGTATTTTGTTGCACATAATAGTGGCTGAATAAAAAAATGAACAAAATCTATTTTTCGCCCAATGGATATTGGGAAGGGCTTTCACAGCATTAAAAAGCTAAGCAAGCGGCAGGGTCACGTGAACAAACAGCAAAGGGTGATGGTTATTAATCAAGCAACAATTTGGCAAATTTATTTACCTGCCCTAGACGAATTCAGGACCCACACTTTTGGTAATACATACCGAACGACACCCATCAAATGGGACTAATTTATATTTACCCTTTGATAGGATTAGACGAAAAAGATTTATGTACGCACTACAGTCATTGGACATTGGCTTCAAGATTCAAAGATGCAGAACCATTAACACAAAAGAGTGTTCTCTGTTTGCTGTTGCCATACAGCTGATATACCAGCGAGGCCCGCTCTAACTTACCCTCGCATTGATTCAAGTCGATGATGGGAAAGAATTTAAAGGCCAAAGGTGAATCAAATTATTGTTTTAAAACACAGAGTTACCATTAAAAGAGGATTCCAGGATTCATAGATCACTGGGCTTTAGTCGAAAACTTTAACAAAAACAGTTAGCCGAAAGATTTTCTCCTACAGTATCACAGAGAGTGATTGGACATTTCTCGCAACACAGAATGGGTTAGATGACTTGCCCCAGTTTTGCGCGCAATGGAATAATGAAGAATTTAAAGGCCTAAAACCAGTACAGCAATCAAAGGAAAAACAATAAATGCTGTTGAAGGAGAGTCTTCATCCGGCAACTTTACCATTTGGTTTGAAAGTTAAGGTCCCTTTATTTTCCGGGGGGTAGCAGAAGGGAGACACTCGCATCAGGGCAAACCGATCCGGTTTGGAGTGTGTTCCTTACGAATATAAAAAGAATTGTTAAAAATGAATCCGCCCGTGTATTATTTAGAGGAAACTGTACACAACAAAACAACAGGTCCTCAAAGATCTTTTGTGAAGGAAGATATGCAGATAATCCCGCCGGGCACGTTCCGCTTTAAGTTATTTCGGTGTCTCCAATTGCCGATTGCATATGAAAAACTATGGATTATCAGTACTACACGTTTTGTGTTTGTTCTATCTATGAATTCTTTGTTACAACTGTTGTGTTGATCTCATGTAGATTAGATCGCCATGTTTTACGTTGTCATGTATGGAAAGTCTTATTGCCAAACAATGCTTCTTTGTAGTTGTCATGCGATATGTTTGACTGCACAAACGCTGCGAGTATTCCCTTTGCTTTCTTAATGATTTTCTCTGGCCGAATACTGTACATTTTGCCTTAACCCCTCTTCTCCTTGATCACCTTTCAGATTAATTCTCCTTCATCTTTCCTAATACTTCTTGTTAGGTAATTGAATGTAAAGGCGAGTCTTTAGGATATCGGGACACGTGTCATACCATCCCGCATGTCCTTTAGCTAATCCTTTCATGTCTTTATAGATGTCTTCAGTAGGATATATTCTATAACAAACTTCTGTATCTGGCGTTAAAGATACTCTGGGGACTCAGGATACAAGGGCTTAAAGTAGTCATAAGAAATTCTACATCCAAAAGCTTTTGATATTCTTAAAACAGTAAACCAAATAAATATACGGTTTGTCTAATTTGACTTTCTTTTTTTTTCATCTTATGCCAAAAAAAGTGATCATGAATCTTCTAAAGTCCTGATAATTAGGTTTTGAGTCAGTTAATGGCTTCGTTCTCTTTGGTGACTAATCTAACTTCTTTGCGCTTGTGCTGGATTCTCCATAGTCTTTCCAAAAAAAACAGCTGTTGTTCATCAGCTTGAAAAAGTCGTTTTCTGAAGCATCTGTGGATTTAGTTTGAAGTCTGTTGTTCTTCATGATGTATGGTTTCATGAATGTTCTTGATCAAATGGCAATTATGGATGGAAAGCTCGTTAACTTTAAACCATGTCTTAAATAAAATTGTAAGTAGTCTGTAATGACAGACATAATATTTTTTTGCCCCGAAGATTGAGGCACAAGTTTAGGTGGCTCTATTGGATCCATCTTTAGACTTTCTGCTGCTTTGGTTAGTCTTTTATGCTTGGTCATGGAGAGTTCATGAGGAATATTCTAAGTCAACTTCTAGAATGAAACCGCGCTTGCTGATCAAGGCGTTAAAACTGTTCAACCCACTTTAATGCTCCTTTTGATTTTATTCTACGGTGTACTTTTAAAGTTACGTAATGGAGTGTTTGCGCCATTGCCCAACCATACAGATTGTTTGCGTTAAATACATGAGATAGTTGACATTTTACTTGGATCATTAGTCTGTCCAAGTATTTGTTTTTGCTTTTACGTATGATGCGACGCCACATACTATTCCTCCACGCAATCCGTTTTCAATCATCTGAATCATTGGTTAATCCGACAATAAATCAATCTTGTACTCCTGTAAACTTTTAGAACGCATCCCAACTCATCCCGGGCGCTAGAAATTATAATGCGCGGGATCCTGGCTGTAATGTTTCATGCAGGTCTTCCTTATTAATTTTCAATGACGTCCGCTACAAACATACATCTGCCTTCAAGTAGGAGTCATGATTGTCTCCATCGTTTTACACTCTAACTTCTGCCACGCTCTTGTGCATGTTGGTAATCGGAGTCGCTGATGTATTGCCTCTAAGATAGAAAGAACGCACTTTAGGCGGAAGTGTATCTTCGTCAAACTTTCCCACCTGTACTTGGTACTCTAAGGGGGTAAACGCCCCTTTCTAACAAGGGGTGGAGGGTTGAGTCAAAATAGTCTTCCGTTATTGGGCAGGACCCTTTTAAGGATCTTGCCAGTGACGCTAATGAACCATCATGTGTTGCTAGGTCATAAAAAGACATGTTATTTAGATTAATGCACATGTACTTTCTGATGGACTGTGCAATGCTTGACACCTGAAGCATCTTCGTCCACTGCGTTCATTATAAGATGAGAGTCCGTAACCTCGTAGTTATGAAAGAATTACAGGCAGCCTTCCATGGTCTTTGGGATCAAACTTTAGTTGAAGATTGCATTTGTTATTGCGCCGCCGCTCCCTCTGAACTTTCCGGCTAATTGTGATATGGTTCTCATAGTTTGGATTCTTGGTTGATGAGAGACCTTAAACCGCAAAATCCAACAATGTGTGGCTGAGTCATACTGTTGTTGGTCTTCAGGCCGCATTATGATTTCAGATAAAGTTTAGATTATTAGAAATTAACAGTCATATTGGCATCTTGCTGCATGCGCTGTATAAAAAATCTTCTAGCCGCATTTGGGGCTCTGTTTAATTCTGGTGCTGAATGGGCGCCATCTGACCTGACATCAATGAGGCAAATGAACAAATCTGGATGATTACTCAGATAAGGACTGTTTTTCGTAGTTTTCGTGGTGGTTGGCCTTCATAAGGGGATCAATGAGTGATTCGAGGTTCTGCGTAAACACATTATGGTGAATGTTGCAGTTTGCAGTTTAGTTTTTTTTCAGTTCTTAAAACTTACTTTAGATCCAGGTGGGGGAGCTAATTAGTTCTGTATTACGTCAACTGGGCCGATACAATGTTTCTTATGTTCGCTTTCGGCTTGAACAGATGCATTCTTGTTAAACATTTTCTACAGATTTCTTGTTTGTGCCCATCTTTTTGAAGTTATGCTTGAGCATTAGTTTATCATTGTTCGTATTAATGTGTAAGCGGTAGCCCCGCTGGCGCTGGTGAAAACATCAGTAGTAAGTCAACATGATTTTTGTCTGGTTCGCCCAATTGTTGGACGGTTCTTGGACATTTTAATTGGGCACCAAATTTGTTTCCTCATCCCATGTGTTTACATTAACGTTATTGGTTTGTTTTGTTCTTCAAACCGATCATTTTGGTCTACACTATAAACAGGATAGGGACACCCCACTAAAGTTAAGATCATTGATGTACGGGTGGATAGTTAGACACTCTCTCTGCGTTTTGCGGGAGTGATGCAGACTTGCAAGAACACACCACTTTAAACATTTATTGTCTGTATTCTTTATGTTTAAAACTGCGTTTTTTTTTGCAACTATTGCTGTGGAGGTAGGGACTGTAAGCCTTACCAACACTCGGCGACATACTTAAGCTGTTTTAATCTGATCTCTAAGACTGCGCCCTCTGACAACCAGAAGATCTCATTTTGGCTTCTTCAGCCGCGCGTCAAACTGTGTAAAGCAGTTCGTCTGCCCAACGGGTGTTAAGTCGTTTATGAGGAAAGATCAGTTCGGTTGTTTAGTTTTGAGACCCAGACTCTAGTATTTTCTTCATTTATTGTTAGCATAGTCGATTAAAAGAAACAGCTAACATTACTGTAACTGGCGGTCTATTAGTTTGTTTACTTGGAACTGGGAGAAATAGCATGTACAACGCTTGTCCGCACGTTTGCGGAATCAATGACTTCTAGATCAAGATCATTCAGTGCTCTTGATAAACGCTCTCTCTCAAGCATTCCTCTTCAAAAAATTCGTCTTGCCTTCATTTATTCTTAGCCATGTTGAGCTTCTTTTCTAACTCAAAATATGTATTAAAATTAAAATAAAATTAATTAGATCAGAATCATATCAACGGTTCTTTTTGCGCCTTGGACTCAGAAACTAAGTATAAACAACCTTCGGTTGTGTTGTTACTGTGAGCTGTTTAGAAACAGTGTTTAATGTCTCGTTTACTTTTTTTTAAGCATTCCTTTTTGATCTGTCGGGGTCTGGCTGTTGAGAAAAACTTGCCTCGCCTTTCTTTGCGATCAAACTTTTGTCTTTTGTATAGTCATCAAAATCGGCCTGTAAACGAATTAAATTCTTCATCCGTGTTGTTTGAGTCAAAACAAGCGCTTTATTTATTGTCAGTTTTAAAACGAAATAAGTTAGCCGTTATTAGTTGAAAAACCATAGCTGTGTGCTTTTGGAATGTTTAGTTTTAATTTTTTAGCCAACCGCACTTACAGTATTGACACAGACCGAGAGATAATGACAAACTCTAGTGGTAAAGCTGCGGGTAGCTATGCCGTTGCTAAGAGACCAACACTCGTTCCTGCTGATAGAGCATTATAGTCGATGCTCCAGTATATTAACAGATGGAACAGCATTAAAGGCAGCAGAATACTTCGTTTGGTTTTGCTGTATTTAAAGGTTTCTTTGCTCTAGTTTACTTGCTGCATTTGCGTAATGTTGTTAATCTAAAGGTTTTTATGTTGGGGTTTCTTACTATCTCTTCTTTTGGGCGGGCGCTGTAGGCACATTTGGTTAAACTGATGACAGGACATTGCTTTTTTATAAAATAAAAATAATTTAGTATTGTATATCTTTTAATCTGTTTTTTCAATATTCAAAGCTGGCATCATATATTAAAAAACAATTGTTACATTGCGGTTTATCTGCTTCTTCTTCTTTATCATTTGAATGTTTATTACGTTTATCACTGTTTCTCCCGCTTCCATGCAACTGATTATCCTCTGTTGACCGTAGGTCAATCCATAAAGTATTTCGTTGTTAATTAATCATCAAGCCTTACATTGTGAAGATGTAAATCTTTAGGACACAAGGTCTGCTGTTAGACTTTACCCCTCCAACCCCCAAACAATTTTTTATTTCGTCTAAATGTTGATATGGTCTAAGCCCGCTAGCGTTGATTTGGTTAGGATACCATCAATTGTACATTGCACTTTCGCTATTTTAGGATTAAAAAAACTTTTCACTTGCTCTTTTGAACGGTTCGTCATCTTCACACAAGCAATAAATTACCTAAGCGATCTTGCTGCCGACACTAAAAATAAACATTCAAAACTAAAATTCCATATAGTGTTGCCCTGCTTGGGATATGTTGTATGATTGAATCACTCTATTCGATAATATATTGCCTAATTTTGACTGTATTGTTGCTCAATCAGCCTTGATAAATTATGGGTTGCTAACAACGTCAAACTCTAACGAGATGTCAGAAATGCTGTACATTGCTTCGGTGTCTGTTGATCTGATAACACGTTTTGGTATTCGTTAAAAGTTAGTTCATATGACAGTCTGTCTTTTAATGCTCTTGAAAGTTTGGCGCATGCCTTTTAACAACTCAAATCTAGGGAATGGTAAAGCGTTTCCATACGCAAACTTTACGGTACATACTTTTGCCGTCTTTTAGTATCTTCAGCGCTATTCATGTTTTAGTGCTTCTTCATTTTCGATTCTTGAAACGCAAGATCAGCCACTTCATTCCCCGCGTTAGCCATAGATCAGAATAGGTTTGTAAAAAATATGTCTGCATTGTGTAAAGAAATAGTTCTTGCCCTCAAGGTTTTATAGAACTTTTCTTAACAGATTGCCCGCCCCAGAAATTCTGGACAAACTGTCCTGTTTGTGTCTGTTGTTGGATGCGGAGTACTATTTTGAAAGTAAGGACGGCTGAGGCCTGGCACAAGCACTTCATCTGCTCCTAGGTCCGGAAATTTGACAGTAAGAATTTGATCTGCATCAATAAGTGATGGGATTATTTGGAACAGTAATATTCCGTTTATTGCCCTTCACGCCAAAGGGTTTTTCAGTCTTCTATGCGGGTCATGAATCGGAGCCATATTGCATGTAACATTTTTTTATAAAACAAATAAAAAAATGTCAATTATTAAAGAAAAATGGCAGCATTGAAGATGAGATTATGATGTTTTTGATCGAGGAGGACTGACAGAGTGATTCCCCTTGGGAGCGGCATCGCTCGGGGCTCTCATGGCATGATGAATTAGCAGAAATCGGGGTACTTTCCCAACTAGTCGGTAATAAATTACAGAAAGTATGGTCAGCTCATTATACCAAAGTTTAGGCAAGAACCTCCCGAATTTATAGGACCCATTGATTTTGAAGTAAAGATATATGACCATTTGTTTGTGAGGAGCGGCAAGACAACTTGTTCAGCTTCAACCTAAAAAAGACCATCAAAGTTTTTAGCCGTGGGTTCAATTAGAAAATGACTAGTGTGGGAAAGATCAAATCGCCCTCTTGGCCTTGTTAGGACAAATTAAGAGGCGGAGCAGTGCTAAACTTCAAAAACTATGCAAGAACTCCAACTGTTAACCAAATGCAAAACAGGACTTTAAAGAATTAAATCAATCAGCAGGTGAATTATTATGTAATAGAAAGCAGAATCGTTTTTCAAGATGAAACAGAGTTTAAAGACTATACCGACTCAACGCTACCCATGCCGAGAATGGAAATAGAGGGCCCTTGATCATGCTTTAAGAACCATCTAGGCGAATTAAAAAACAATTTAGCAAACTAGGTGAACTGATGGGCATATATGTAGGAGAAAAAGAAAAACTCGTTGAGGGCTGATGACGCCAACCTTAGGGCATGAATATTAAAGAAAGAATAACCAAAGATAAAAAGATCTTGAACAAGAGAGATCAGCAAGACTCGAAGTGCTAACTACTAACCGAGACAATACGATTCAAGAGAATAGAATAAAGAGAAAAACTATCCGAAAAATTTTATAGAAAACACAACGCTAGCAGAACGAATCCGACACTGTTTAGAGAGCAAGGAGTCACATTAGTAAGCGTTTATAACAGCCTTAGGATTTGCAATAAGTACACTTGGTGGTGGCTATGACAGGGGCGGTGGAGGTCAAAGTCCAGTGCCTCCGCCACCCTTTCGCCTCCAACCTGATAAATCATGGGTAAAAAAACTGCTTGATCATCTTGCGAACTTTTTATTAAAAAAATTAGCAGTTAAGCGTGGACGCTGTTACCGGGTATATTAGGGGGTGTTGTTAGGCTGGCTTTTGTCTACTGCAAGCAAAGTAGTTGGCTTTATGGCGAGCACTTATGGGCAATAGTTCTCTTATTAGTTGGGTTTAATATTTAGTAAATATAATAGACGAGTAATCCAAGGCCAGTTAATCCAAGAACAAGCGCTGTCTTTTCTAGTCATGGTCATCGCGGAACAGAGTCGCAAGCTTTTGCTGAGTCTTCAATGACATTGGGGGGTAGGACTTCGGGGATTAGATGACTTAATCTTGGGCGTTCTTTTTATTTTTGTATATTACTGGATCAGAATTTATGTTTAGTTGTTTTCCCAACCTTCTGTTCTTGCCTGCTATAAAGAAATTTCATTATTTTAGTTGAATTCATTGTACCTATTTGAGTCTGAGGTCAGAAGGCAGCATGTATAAACCAGTGCAACAGCAAAGTCTACTTTCGATCTTGCTTATTGTAAAACAGGTTATGGTACTTTGAATACTTGAAGGTAAATCAACTGTAGAATTTAATGGCCGTCCTCTAATTTTGCTAAGTATTGTTTTTTGGTGCATCAAAGCCAGTAGAAAGATCAGTTATGCTCGATCTTGGCCTGTGCTTGCGAACCTAGCAAACACCAAACGTAAGTACGAATAGAGTCGTTTTGTCGTTCTATTCCGACTTAGATTAGGCCCTTAGAAGTGTCTAGATAAATGTTTGTCATGCTGTTTTATGCTCTTGCTCTATGGTCCTGGGTTGAAACTATTTTGATAAAGGAGGTTTCAAGACATATTTATACTTTCTGTGCGTGCCCGACGAACTAAGGGGTGCCTATGCCATGCTCAAGATCCAAACTTTGTTAACAGTGCAGTCTTGCTGGTTAATATTGAATTCGTTACAGATCCTTTCAAAAGGCCTTCCTGTCTTTCTGTTGCTGAATGGAGTTAAACGATTTGTCATTCGGGTAATGCGCTTGCAGTTCAGTCCAAAATAACGTTGAAGGTGTAATTAAAAAATGAAATCTGTAACTGAGCCTCACCAAAGGGATCAGGTGAGTTAAATGATTAGCATACGACACTCCTCACCCAGTTGATGCACAATAACACAGCAAAGTTTAACTGGTTCTGATTAAAACTGAACGGATTGACTAAACCACGCTTTCTGGATGTGCTCTTTTTCATAGGGGGGTTAAGATAGCTCTTCAATGGAGTACTCACCTTTTTATGAAAAAGAGGCAGTCTGGGGTCACAGCAATGTCAGAGTATCGTTGCTTTAGTTTTAGGATGGTAGTGCGGCCCCACTGAATATTTTGTATCAGTATATTTGTAAGCACTCATTTTTTATTTGTTGTAAAAAATGTTGGTAACAATAACAACTCAAGACCGTCCTTGTTTTTAGAAACATGCTATAATAACAATTTGCGGGGCCAAAACGGTCGCGCTCCATGAAATTTTTACAAAGTCGTATGGTTTAATATAAATGAAGCCAAGGGGAAATAATAGATTAACAAAATATGAAAGGAGAACAAACGCGTTAAAACAGTTAACATTACCTGATGGTTATTTCGGGTTTTGACTCACTAAAAGTAAGCAATTGAGTAAACTTAGACATTACTCTTAAACTTAACAATGCAAATCTATAAACAATATTACGACATTCAAACCTGAAGAAGCAAAATTCGATTTTGAATAAAGGAGACTAGATAAAATGCTAGGCTTTACAACTAGCACATCTACCCACTCATAGTTTTAGTGTTTCGCCGGTTGAAAACTACGTTCGGAGTGGGGAAAGTCCGCTCCGATCTTGCATTACATTCATTACTCTATGTTCATTTGGATGAGGTGAGCACTGATGAAAACTTATATGATGGAAGGCCCTCCAACTGTTTTTAAGAGCTCTTCGTAGGGGAAAGCTGCATATTGCGATTATGAAATTATACAATTCCCTAATTTCCAGTTTTAAAAGAATTAGTTTGTGGGAGGTTAGATTCATTTAATATAAAAATCAAAGACAAAGCGGAGGAACGTTGTGAAATGTAATAACCTACACATTGTTTTAGAATTCAATATTATGTTGTTCTAAAAAATGTCGGGGGGCCAGAAGAACCAGGAGTTACATTAGCACCTGTGAGGTGTATAAAACTTTAGAATTAACAGGACCTGCAGACGGTTGCGGTCTTTGAACAGCGGTGAGATAGGCGCTTTGTTTGGTTGTGAGTACACTAAAGATGGTGATTATAAACGCAAAGAGGTTGGGCGACAGCAAAAAGTTTCCTAAACTAGAACAGCTGCGCATATTCTAGAGGCAATAATGTTGGCAGTAGGAATATATAATGGTTCGAAACCTGACCTCAAATGGCACTTAGAACCATATTTAGATTGGGAAATAAAATTTGTATTCATAAGCCATTTACATATTTTAGGCCGTCAAAAAGTTTCGAAAGCATTCAACTCTTGCCCTTTACATGTAAGTCTATGCCGGACGAAATAGTCGGAAAGAAATTGAAATAACGCCGTATGGAAAAAAGCAGTACATCCTCCACAGAAAGATCTCAAGCAGTTGTAAAAATAGCTTCTACAAAATTACGTTCTTTCCAAGCAGGAAAAGTTAGAGAGGACACGTTCAAATGTGATTATTTGAAATTTCTGTCTTTAAAGATGTGGAGAGGGATGGGGTTGTGGGCGTAGTGATGACCTTATAAAAGGGAATTAATAGTAGCTGGCAAAACTTAGGACGTTAAACGCCTTATCGTTGTTGTCGTCGTTTCTTCACAATGGTGTGGATATTAAGATCATAACAACAAGCAACTAATCACTGTTGACTTAAAATAGAAACAATTCAGAACTGAATTGGATTAATCTTACAATTTAGGGCCTCGTAGGGTTTTTTTATACTGAACAAGTTTTGAGGTAGAGTTTGGATTAAAATAATAACTGGATTAGATTAAATCTGTTATAAAACTATGGAGCAAGCAGTTAAACTTTATGACAAAAATCCTCATTGGCTCATTGATTTGTTGGGCCAGACAGGTTGTGATAAACAATAATTTATCCTTCGCACCTGTTACAACAGTTTATCGTTCCCCCCCCCCCCCCCCCCCCCCCCCCCCCCCCACCCATTATTATTTTTAATCATATTGTGGTTTCTGTCAACACTAAATGGAACAAAGAATATCATGATAGAAGGTTTATATGGACAGATGATGAACATATATTTTGTTGTATCCCAGCAATAAAACTGAGTGAGGTTTTTAGAAACAGTTTTATAGACTGTTTGAAGGAAACGCAGACCTATTTATTATTGATGACTGTTCGGCAGGAAAGAGACATAGTTAAAAAAGAGAAACACTTTGTCGAAACTAGCTTTTCAGTGGAAGACATGCCAGGTTTCGTGTGTGGATTTTTTTTTATGCCAAAAATATAACTCAGTTTTTAAAAGAACTTTAGAGAACAGTTAAAAAAAGGACTGTTGTGTTATTTCACTATGAAAGACAGACAGAGGGACTCATTGAAGAATGTTTTGCGTGAAAATGATGTTATTGAAATTGACAGGAGGAAAAACACAGGATTAAACAAAAACTGAAATCTGAAAAAGTTTAGTAAATTAGTATTGAAAACGGATACCCTACCTGGTGTTTGTTTGGAGGATAATCGTTATTTTTGGTTATTGAATGTCTTACTTGTCAGAGAACAGCATTTTACAATCCTGGGTCTCTTCGTCCGAATACGGGTGGTTGTGGACGAAGTGAGCCAGGGAGTGGTAAAATGCTTGTTCTCTGAAGTGGAGAGAAAGAGAACGGAAAGAGAGGAAAGAGGAAGAGTGAAGATAAGGCAGCAGTTTGAGTTGGAAAAATTAAAATTGGAGATAAGAAAGTACGGGACGTGGAGCAAAAACCTCAAGGGATCTTTGCACCACTGTCAGTCCCTTGATCAATATGCCAAGGTTTCGGTTGATAATAATCCGGACCATTTAGAGGATTTCATTTCGCCAATTTGAAAAGGATTGCCAAAGATCAGGGCTTTTCCCTGACGATCGGGGGCCCACAAATTTGTCGGCGATGCTGACACCCAATGCTAGGGATGCTTTTTTCTGCTTGCCACCGGAAAAACAGACAGATTATGAGTCGGTGCGCGATGCTTTGTTTCAGAGGTATCAAGTAACCGCCGATAGATATAGGAAATTGTTCAGAGAAACCGTTCGTAAATCAGGTGAGACGCACGTACAGTTCCTTTATCGGCTTAGGGCTCTCTTTGACAAATGGATAAGGTTAGGAAACATCGAGCAAAACTTTTGAATCTTTGAGGGAGGAGATCGTTAAGGAGCAAATTCTCTCCACTTGTCGGAAGGATCTCACAGTATTCTTGGCAGAAAGAGAATTAGGAAGTTTAGAGGAGTTAGGAAAGTTGCAGACAGGTATGAATCTGCCCATGATCAGCGTAATGGGATGAAGGGATCGAACCAGTCGACCCGTAATCCCCAGACCACACAGCCCAGGGAGTGATTCGCCGACTCCCTACAAACAGGAGGCGAGACCGCAGTTAGAAACGCATTCTAAGTCCCGTGGCAACAGTGGGACTCAAGAGAATGTTAGAGTGAAACGCACATGTTTCAAATGTGGGCGAGAGAGTCATATCGCAAGGAATGTAGCGGAGTGCGAATACACTCAGTTGTTGCTGTTGATACAATTCAACAGGAAGGCAGAGTACCCCCACCAACTACTAGGGCAGTAGTAAACGGGAAGCCGGTGACCTGCTTGTTAGATACAGGACTGACTCTAGCGGCAATGGTAGAGCCCGGTTTTGTGAGAGAGACAGACTATACCGGGGAAACCACCTGCGTGCGATATGCAGATGGAAGAATTAATCGGCTACCTTTGGCCCGTGTCAAAGTAGAGTCAGAGTTTGTCAGGAGTACTCTCACTGCAGCAGTGCAAAACAATCTTCCCTATCCAGCTTTGTTAGGGGGTAGGTACATCCTCCCGAAGCCTAACCAGGCTGCCAGTCAAGTGGGGAAAGCAAGGGCAGTGCAGGGTAGGAAAGTAAACCGAAGCAGGTGGAGTGCACAGGCGCTGCTAGCAGTAGAGCTAGTGTAGGCCATGAAGGTGGCCGTGGTGGGGGTGCAGTGGACCATGAAATAGGTCGTAGTGGGGGTTTGCCGTGGGCCATGGTGGCCGTAGTGGTGGTTCAAAAAGTTGTTGGCGTTGCCGTGGCAGTCAGAAATGTAGGAGCCACGGTGGCGGACCTCAGGGTCGTGGCCAAGAGGGACACAGAGTAACTGGAACCAGCAGCTGGGCTGGAATCTTGGAGGCTGTAATAACGCATGGCAAGAAGGTCAAGGAGACAGCTATCGTTAGGAAATGCCAAGAATAGTCAGCTCACAGGAGCAGACGAGCCAGTGTCGGAAAAAGGAGACGAAAATAAGGCTCATCAAGTAGTGGGCATAGGCCATGAGCGGGATTCGAACCAAGGAATTTCCTCAGAGAGAAGGAAAATTGGTTCGAGTAAGAGGAGTAAGGAGTCTTCTCCTGGCATATTGGAAGGGGAGATGATCGTCGTCGCAGTGAATGGGTGCGACAGCCCATGTCACTAAAACCCTGGAATTACAGACCCTGAGGCAATGGAACCAGTGGGACTGAACGCCATGTGGGTTTTGCTGAACAGGCTAAAATGGGTACGGCAGATTTTCACGCGCTCCTTTAAGGACTAAAATGTGTGAAAGGTGCCCTGACTCTCATGTAAAGCCTGGAATGCGCAAAACTATCTGCCCCAGGTACTATTGGCGAGCCACAAACGGCGGTCAAGATTGAGGGGCAGGAGTAGGTCAAGGGTTGGAGTAATGCCTCCTGGATGTTGCTCTTGTAGTGTGAACAACAGAAGCAGGACAATGGTAGGAGCAATGCCTACGGGCTGCTGCTGTTGTGGTTGTGGTGTGAGCAGTCATCTGTTACGGACAGCTACTGTGTAAATGATGTAGCTGGCCAGTTGTGTTATTGATTTTGGTTGCCCAGTATAGGGCGGGTTAAGCCTATGTTCATGTGTTATTTTCGTTTTCTGATATATGTTTACCTGTATGTGTTGCTTTTTTTCATTGCCCATTGTGGGGCGGGGTTGAGTGCATGCTCACGTGTTATGATTTATGATTTTTCTCGTTGATATCAGTTTGCTTATGTTGTCTTGTTCACTGATCGGTAAAGTGTGAAAATGTCCTTATGTTGTGAAATCAGGATAAATGCTTGATTTGCATATTGTGTGTGAGACCGTGTGAGCAGTTTGTGGCCACACCCCTGAATTTGATTTTGATGTTACGTAGGTTGGGGCACACGCCTGAATTTAAATGTTGTCTTTGTGGATGTGGCTACACGCCTGAATTTTGATTTTGATGTTAAGTAGGCTGGGCCACACCTGAATTTGAATCTTGATTTGTAGAATAGGCCATACTCCTGGATTTGGATCTTGTGTCAATCAGGGTTGTGCTATATAAGAAGTAAATGGAATGATTAATTAACATGTATGGACATGCTGATAGCTAACGCTATGGACAGAGTTCTTGATTATATGTGAGCCAGGTTAGAGTTAAATGTTGTGCACAGTCGTTATGACTGACCAATAGAGTGGTGTTTGGATTATCTGATTGATCTATTGGTTTTAATTGGGTACATTATCCATGTTAGAGATGTTGATGGAATGATGTCTTGAAGCATAGGGGTAGTACTTTTTATATCGACCCATGCAACTGAGTTTGTTTTGTCCAATCTGAGAACATTCGTCCTGGAGGAAATGTTGATTGGAACAACATTCTTAGGTATGGGGGTGTCATGAGTCGGCCAAATGTTCTCGAGCATTTAGGCAAATTAAGGGTAGTTTTGCTGTTGTTGAGAGCAAGTTCCTTGGGTTGTTCAAGTGTGCGAACTCAGGCATCACCAGAGGGGAATACCCCGGGTCGTGTACTGAGGGAGGGGGAGTTGCTGGGAAGTGTTTCGCATGTCCGAGGGATAGTGACAAGGAGTTGCCGACCTGCCGGTCCTGGGTAGAGGAGTGTCCATGTCCGACACTGGCTGGCTATTCACTGGGTTCCCCAGTGGACCTGAAGGGAAGGCGATCGTGTCAGGTGACCTTCACGGGTAGGTGACCGTCAGCCTGCAGGCAGAGTACAGCGACCCTTTTAGTTGTCCTTGTTCTGAGGAATAATGGAAGGCTTCGGCCTATTGAGTGGTTTGCACCTTGTTGTCTATAGAGGTAGTAACTACTCGAAGCATCAGTCCTGGCTGGTAGAGAAGTCCAGGCTGTTAGTACAATGGGTAGCTTGGGGGAATCGAACATGAGTTTGAATAGGAGGTTATGCATTAACCACTGGGTACCCAAGTCTTTGTTGGCGCTAGCAGCTGTGGTGTTGTGTATGTGTAGGTGACTAGTGATTCCATTGGTGGAATAAAAATAACTTGGGGATTTATTGGTACAAATCGTGTGATGTGTGTGTGCCAGTGATTCCATTGGTTGAGCCAGTTAAACTCGGGTTCTCTTTTTTCTTTGAGAACGAATATAAGGTGCTTTGGAAAACCAGGAAGTGTGTGACTCACTTAAGGGAAAGTGAACTCGCCCGTCTTGCTGAGGGCTCAAGAAAATACAGCGTGAAGCAGAGGTTAGCTGTCGCCTCGTTGTCTCCTGGGTGGGGACGTAAGACAGTGGAGGTTGCTGTAGCCTCGGAGCCGACGACGAGAAGAATTGTCTCCCGTGTGGGGACGGTCGACAGCAAGACGTGTCAGCCTGTTGGAGCCTAGACAGGGAGCTGCCAGACAACGGTGGGGTGTTTGCAGCCAGAGAAGACCTGTGGGAGAGGCCGACAGGAGCCCTTTCCGTGGAGAGGGCGAAGTACGGTGGAGTCCGGGAGATCGGTGTGAGGGTGCGACTCAAGCTACGTTGCCAGTGTGATTGTAGGAAAAAAAGTCAACAGGAAAAAAAGTCAACGGAGAGAAAGTCACCTAACCTAACCCTAACCCTAACCCTAACCCTGACCCTAACCCTAACCCTAGCCCTGACCCTACCCTAACCCTCCCTTGACTTTCTTTCCGTTGACTTTCTTTCGATTACCGCCAGTGTCCCCCAACTGGGATTTGGCCAATCGGGAGGACACAACAGTGTGGCAGCTTCAGCTCATGGTCGCACAGTGGGATGAGAGAAACTGACAGTCAACCAAGGAATGCTGGCAAGTTATGGACGCTTTATTGCTCTTAAGTTTATAAGTGTGCAAACGGAATAGTGGAAGATTGTCTTTCCTGGCTAAGTAAGAATACTGAAGGAAAGGGGATGCGATTATAAGATTGTCTGTATGATGTTTACATTGTTGTATGATACAGATAGTTGTGTTGTGTAGTGACGGGTGGGGGCTCGGAGTCAAGTTAAATAAAATTGATTATTTTCTATTTAAATGTTATTGGTTTCCCGTCACCTTTGTGCGGGCCGATGTGAGTGACAGAGTGCGGTGTGCCTATGCGAGAGCGCATTTTGGTTGTGAAAGCGTAAATACTTCTGTCTATAACCCCCTGCATCCCTGAATATGAAAATCATATTTTAATAACGAGGGGGAGCGTCGGAGACCCGTCACAATAACCGATGTATTATTTTACCGTTATAGCCGTTACTAACGGCTAAACGGCCCATAACGGTTTTTTCCTTCTCTATAGAATATCTCAGAAAGTACTTAGCCGATCTTTCGAAAATTTGTAGGCATGTTCATTATGGGTCACGGATCATGCCTGAAAGTGTTATTTTACCGTTTATGGAATATCTCAGAAGGTACTTGGCCGACCTATCTAAAAATTGTTGGTATGTTCAATATGGGTCACGGATGATGCTCAATGTTTGATGCTCAATGTGTTTTTTACCGTTATAGCCGTTACTAACGGCTATAACGGCCCATAACCCTTTTTCTTTTTTGTGGATTATCTCAGAAAGTACTTAGCCGATCTTCTGAAAATGTGTAGGTATGTTCAATATGGTCAAGGATGATGCCCAATGTGTTGTTTTACGATATAGCCGTTACTAACGGCTATGGCGGCCCATAACGGTATTTCTTTTTAATGGAATATCTCAGAAAGTCTTTCTGAAAATTTGCAGGCATGTTCATTATGGGTCACGGATCATGCCCGATGTGTAATTTTAACCGTTATAGCCCCTACTAACGGCTATAACGGTTCATAACGGTTTTCTTCTTTGTAGAATATTCAGAAAGTACTGGGCCGATCTTTCTGAAAATTTGTAGGCATGTTCATTATGGGTCACGGATAATGCCCGATTTGTTAATTTACCGTTATACCGCCATTAACGGCTATAACGGCTATAACGGCCAAGAACGAATTTTTCCTCTTTATGGAATATCTCACGCATATTCAAGATAACCTGGGAGTACGTTTATATGCTTTACATTTTGCTTTTCTTCCTACTTTCCTGCCTCCACTCCTTTTCTTTGTGTCATCTCCCTATTTCTAAAATTTGATTGTCATCGTTTGTTTAAAAACTGTGAAATGCCTTTCCATAGAGGAATGATTTTGGCCACACACACACGGCGCGTGCGCACACACACATGCGGTGCTCTCTCTCTCTCTCTCTCTCACACACACACACAACACACAGACACACACACACACACACACACACACACACACACACACACACACACACACACCACACAACGCGCGCGCGCGCGCATGCACAGACCACACACACACACACACACACACATGCACAGACGCAAGGACGCACGCACGCACGCATACACACACATGCACAGGAGCACGGACGCACGCACGCATGCATACACACACACACACACACAACACACACACACAACACACACACACACACACACACACACACACACAAACACGCATGCACAGACGCACGGACGCACGCACGCACGCATGCATACACACACATGCGTGCGCGCGCTCGCACGCACGCACGCACGCACGCACCGCACGCACGCACGCACGCACGCACGCCCCACACACACACACACACACAACACATATATATATATAATATATATATTTTATATATATATTTTATATATATATATATATATATAATATATATATATTGATCGATCCATCTTCTATTCATGATATGAGAGAAGACGAGAGAGAGAGAGAGGAGGAGAGAGAGTAGAGAGAGAAAAGAAGAGAGAGAGGAGAGGAGAGGGAGGAGGAGGGAGGGGGGGGGGGGGGGGGGGGCGAGAGAGAAAGAGAGAGAGAGTCAGGACAGACAGACAGACAGACAGATGGACCAGACAGATAAGAGCTACATACATACACACATACACAATACTGACTGATGAAACCAATTTATTGTCAGATTAACTCATGGTGTACTGACATATACATATGTATGCATGCACACATGTTACACATACGTATATACATACAAATACATATAGATCGCTCACTGACCTTATGAATTCTCATCAAATCCAAATCCGTCTGATGTGAAAATCCAACCTCATTAGCTCAACTTTCATGAAAACAAGATACAAAAACAAACTTCTTCAGTGTTGTCTACAAACAAAAACTACCCTGAAAATAATAAATGCTTGTCCAAAGCTGATTGCGTGCTATTTGTCAACACGAAGCGTG
>CM031596.1:89225537-89245537 GCA_018398815.1 Conus ventricosus
AGGGGGGGGGTGGTCATGGGGAATGGTGGTGGTGGTGGTGGTGGTGGTGGTGGAGGCGGGCGCGTGGGGATTGAAGGCAGGAGGTTATCTTTCAGTGAAGGATCGTATCCTAGACTTTTGATAGTCTGCTCCAGAAATTACCCCTGTCCTGACCCTCTCCTCTGTCTGTGTTTTGCTCCTTCCCCCTGTATTTTTTTTTTTTGTGTCAATTTACCCCCCACCCCCCCCCCCCCCCCCCCCCTTCTCCCGACATAAACCCTCTGTTTTTGATTGTTTTTTTTTTACGATCCGTTCATAATTTCGGGTTTAAGGTAAAAAATTCCAAAACCTGACAGCCGTAGAGGGGCCCTGAGCTCCCAGAATTCTTAGGTGTCTGGGCCACAGCATAATGGAAAGCGAAGCTCATTTCTTCTTTCCGCCGCCTTTAACTTTCCCTGATCTGAATCAAGTGCCTCGTTAACACATGGAGGGACAGAGATAGGAAAAAAAAAAAAATAAATAAATAAAGAAAGAAAATCCGTCCCCATCGGCGGTTCGAACTCACGACCGTCAGTTTATGCAGGTAAACGCTTTAACCATTTCACTTCGTGCCCCTCGTTCATGGCATTATTTCCATTACTCTTATGTTCAGTCCTTTCTTTCTTTCCAGGTAACTGCAGTCAGTGTCATTGAAGAACTGTGACGGGCAGCTGCTGACCCTGCATTCTGCAGTACCACAAGGCCAACAGTGTATTAGAAATGTTTTAGGTATACTTTATATTTCTTTGGTATTTTTTCGTTTATTTGAAGAAGGAAACACGAATCGTTTGGGGAGCGTTTCCATCGCCGGTTTTTTTTAGGTGAGTATGGCACATTTGTTGTTGTTGTTGTTGTTGTGGCGGTGGTGGTGTTTGTTGTTTCTGGGAGAGAGAGACAGTGAGGGGTGGTGGAGGGGGATACAAAAAAAAACCCGTAATTTGTTTTACAACTCAGCATCCTTACTTTTTCTTCTTCTTTTTTTTTTTAACCTTATTCTCATCCAACCATTTTTATCATCACTCTGTTCCAACCATCTGTATTCTTAGTCCTTACTTGATTGATCCATCAGCTTTAAATCATGCGCATTGTGTGGTCTCAGAAGTTAGCGGATGTGGTGTAGCGTTATGGACTAGTCCGCACGCAGTGACGCCTCCTTGATGAAACTGACACTGAAACTATAAGGTCTGTATTTCAGAGCTGTTCTCCCCATATTTCAATTGCCATAACAAGCATTCCGTCACTGTTATATACGTATTATTTTTTCTGGGTTGCCTTGCTTATCTGAAATAGACATGTTATAAATATAAGATTCAAGATGTAACTAATTCCCCTCCGCCGCCCCCCATGGAGCATGGAGGGTTTTGGGGGCAAAAGTATAAATAACTTGATTCAGCATAGCATCTGCATCATGAATATAAATAATTCGTTAACGTGTGAAGAAGAAAATATCTCAAACGACATTGCAACGTTTTACATATGTATCCTATCTAAACAGCGATTTTTTTTTCTTCAGAAAATAGATTACAAAATGAGAAAAAGCTGTATATAACTATTTATCATTTAAAAAAAAAATCAGAATATTGGAGACACTGCGAAAAAAAAACACAGGAATTATTTTTTTTAGATTTGATCTTAACATGAATCACAAAACACAAAATGCAAGAAAGAAAAAGGGGGGAAAATATAACGAGCAGCAAAGTTAAGATACTGGTCCATATTTTACGGCAATAGACATGAGTTTAGTACCTTAGGGAAGGAGGGGAGGGAGGGGTGAGGAGGAGAAGGAGGAGAGGAGGGAGGAGGGAGGAGAGGAGGGAGGGAGGGAGGGGAGGGAGAGAGAGAGAGAGAGAGAGAGAGAGAGAGAGAGAGAGAGAGAGAGAGGAGAGAGAGAGAGAGAGAGAGGATGCTGACTCTGCACCCTCAGCTCCACACTGACGGAGGCGAGAGATAAGAGCAGTTTCAGATTTGTTTTCAAAACTACGCCTTAAAATGATCAATGCTTGTATCAAGCTAATGATACATGCATGCTGTTCGTCCGCACGCAATGAGATCCAGTAGTTCATCGAATTGATGACTGATGCCTGTATTTATCGCCAGCTTCACAGTATCCTCTTTTACTGAGAGACGAGATGATGTGGCCGGTGTCTCCATCGCGTGGAGCTGTCTTCGTCTAAGAGACGATCATTTTAGCTTCCAGTTTCACCTCCCCTGCTGAGGTTGTCTCCCTTTCGTATGTCTGGTTAGAACTTGACACTTTATTCCATGTTTCGTTTCAGTATGGGCATCACTCCTGCTATATTCAAAGAAATTATTTGTTGTTGTTGTTTTCTTTTCTTCTCACTGGCATACTTGACTGAGATTATAGGCCACACGTCGGATGGAGACGAGATGGCTGGTCAGTGCCGAATTGGAATGAGCTGGCTGTATTCTTTACAGTATCGAGTATCTGTATGAAATTCCGTTTAAAAAAGAAGAAAGAAAGAAAGAAGAAGACAGTGATGGATACGACGACAACGACACGACGGCGACGACGACGACGACGGAGAATAATAATAATAATAATAATGATAATAATAATAATAATAATAATAGAGAAGAAGAAGAAGAAGAAGAAGAAGAAGAAGAAGAAGAGAAGAAGAGTCTGAGTGCCAATAAACATTGATAGAACATTGATAAAACAGAATATTATGAATTACTAAAAAGATTCTTATAATCCTCATTGATTGAACACACACACTCCACACAGACACACAGACACAGACACAGACACACCACACACACACACGCACACACACACACACACGCACGCACGCACGCACGCACGCACGCACGCACGCACGCACGCACACACACACACACACACTTCTTTTAATTGGTTATCTGCAGCCAGAAATATGCCTGTGACGTATGAGCTGTATACCTGCTTTTGTACTTCGGTGGATAAAAACCTTCATCAAGGATGCTGAAAGGCATCTGTACTTCGGTGGATAAAAACCTTCATCAAGGAGCTGAAAGGCATCGACTTGGGTTATAAAAACCTTCTAAAGGGATGCTAAAAGGCATCTGTATTCGGGATAAAAACCTTCATCAAGGATGCTAAAAAAGGCATCTGTATTTCGGTGGATAAAAACCTTTCAGAAGGTGCGAAGGATCTGTATTGGGTTGATAAAAACCTTTTTCGGGAGCTGAAAGGCATCTGTACTTCGGGGGATAAAAACCTTCATGAAGGATGTGAAAGGCACTGTACTTCGGTGGAAAAAAACCTTCAAAAGGGATGCTAAAAGGCTCGTACTTCGGTGGATAAAAACCTTCCAAGGATGCTGAAAGCATCTGTACTTGGGTGGATAAAAACCTTCATCAAGGTGCTGAAGGCACGTACTTGGGTTGATAAAAACCTTCAAAAAATTGAAACGAAACCCTTTCCCCAATATGCGAGGGGGAGGACGGGGTGTGGGTAGTGGGGGTAAAAAAAACAAGACATAAACATAAACATAAAGGGTTTTTTATTCGTTTAGATCTAGGCCTCAACAAATGGCTGAACAAAAATATAATTATCAAAGACTTTAAAGAAAAAATAAAAAAAAAACAATCGTACCCCCTTTACTTTACAAAAGGGGCAAACAACAAAAACCCAGCTCTAAACCAAGGACACACAAAGTTAAAAATTACCCCTCGGATCCTACGATCATTTTGTCAGTCGTGTTCTTCCGCATATCATCGTTCACGTTGCACCCCACTTTTAAAAGTAGGTAAAGAAATATCGAAAACGTTTTTATTTTTTTGGATTCTTGAAGAATTTCTAAAAGCATTGGCTCCTATAGTATTTGAGTGGTATGAATCACGTCGAAGGTCATGAGGCCCGGGCCCAACACAAACTAAAAGGTTTCTCTTTTTGGTTTTTTACACAGGGGCAAATTAATTCTACTCCTAAAATTTTTTGTATCGAAGTAGTCTTTTTGATATTACTCCCCCCAAACCCTAAATTAACAGCTTTTGCTTTACAAGTCTGTTTGTGTCAATTGCAAAAAATACTTCTGGGTATGATTCGTTTGAATGATCTTACATTAAAAATCTTTCACTTGAAAAAAATTCGACTGTCCCAACCCGCCATAACAATCTTCATTTTTTGTCTAAAACAATTAATGAAATGGCAACTGATTCTACACCTTGTTTTCCCCACACATATCCAAATCAAACTAAAACAAAACAAATCGAATGTTGGTTACCCATTCTTTTTACCTTTCTCGTCCAAATTAAGAGCTCGGGTAAGCTTTGTAGGGGAGGCGTTTTTTCTTCATCCGTGCAGTTTGATCCGTATTTAATTGATCTAGTGTATCATTCACATAAAATGGAATTGCCATATCTCCATAATCCGCATGCACCCTTTTCTGCGTGACCCCTAGAAAGCTTTAAATAAAACAATGTTTTTTTTCTAGTTTTTTAAAAACTTTCATAAAGATCCCAAATTTTCTGACCCATATAGAAGTACTGGCTGACCTAGCATCAAAGATTTACAAAAAATTTAAATAGACTGGTATCAAAATAATAAAATTCAATATACCAAAACCCCCTTTTTTAACCCCCGTGCAGCTAGTCACCAAAGGGGAGGATGAGAGACTAAATTTTGTAAAAAAAATAGTCCTAAATACTTGCATGTTTTGATCTTTCTTTCAGAACCGCCCAAATCCCAGTTTTTCGTGCGCTGCAAGAAAAAACCCCCCCTTTACAAAAAAAAAATTTATATTATTTTTTTTTTATTTTAATTTTAATTTCATTTAGTTATTTTTCATACAAATTTTTCGCTGTTTTTAAAAAAACCCTATTTGCGTTTCAGTATTAATATAATATCATCTGCAAATAAAAAATAAAAAGTTCGACAAAGTAGGGGTTAGTACAGCCCCATGTTTTCCATTGTTAATTATGTCAGCTGCTATTCATTTTAAACATGGGAAATAAGAAGGAGCAGACATCTCCTTGCTTTACTCCACCAGGGGCATTTATGTAACTGTCTATGAACCATTTCAAAACCCGCTTTTTAAGTTATATACATCTTTTCACACAATCAAAAAATTTTTACCTCGAAATTCCGTTTTTCTGAGGTAGGCCATAACAATTTCCTTGAAATAAATCGAATGCTTCTCGAAATCAATGAATGCGACATTAATTTTAATTTCGGACAGTTGTTTCTGAATAACGGCAAACATGAAAATATATGATCTAGGGTTTGATATCTTTTCTAAAACCATTTGATGTTCATCTATGATTTTTACATATCTCCAAACTTTTGTCTAGATTTTAGATATGGCTATAAAGTTTTCCGCTGATGTCAAAAGCGAATACCTCTATAATTGTTGGGATTGCTAAATTACCCTTTTTAATGTAAGGCTGTTTTAAAACTCTGACCAGTTTTCGGGATAAATACCTCGATAAATAGTTCGTTAAACAATTTTTCAAAAAAGTTTATAACACATTGACCCCATTTAAAAATTTCTCCAATTATACCTCAGGCCCGGGGGTTTTCCATTTTGTTTTTTAAAAGGCGTTTAATTTTTCTTGATTGGAATTGGTGCATTTAGTACGTAAAAATCATTTCTGTGTTTTTCCGGAGTCTTTTATTATTTATTTCCCAAATATCCTCAGTACAATCTCGACTCCAAAAAGATCACAAAATGGTTTAAACCATTTTCTGTAGATATATGTTCAATGCGTGTACGTTTCGTGAATTTGGTTCACCTTCTTCCAAAATTTTTCTTGATTTCGATCCTATCCAAGGTTGGGGAAAAGACTTATTTTTATTTTTTTCTTTTTCCGCTTAAAAGAATTTTTTATTTCTTTTTTTTTTTTTTTTTTTTCGACCTTACGGTAATATGCAGATATCGTTTCATTTTTTTATTTGTTCACATTAGCTCCCTTGGACAGGGGTTACAAAGATTCAAAGGGAGTTTTCTTACTTTTTTCCCCCTTTCAAAAAAAACATTTTTTATCAAACCAACTGTTTTTTTCGATTTTAACCAATCCGCTTTTTAAAGCATACATGAAAGCAGCCCCATCATGCAACCTTTTAAATTCTTTCAGTGCCTTATTTACATAAAACTTCAAAAAGTCTAGTTCCCAAATCAATCTTTTCTATTTTTTAAATCAGATCAAAAGATCTAAAAAAAAGTTTGTCCTTCTTCTGGGGTTCCAAATAAATCTTTTAATGTAACTGTCATTTTCATTTGAATCTCAAATCAAAATCTTTTCCCATTTTTTACCCCCCAGGAAATTCAACAGGCATATGACTGGTTTCAATTCTACACAACAAAAGTGTCATGTGGCAAGAGTGTATATATAATTCTTCTGATAAAATAAAATGTCAATAACCTACCCCAAAATCGGATACTATGTATAGCCCCCGGGAGGTCGCCGTTACAACCACCTTTAAGGATGCAGATCCAAAGGGTAGAACCATGGTTAATAACATTTTACCAAACATATTCTCTTGTTTTCTTCTGATTTCCCCTTGTCATAATATTTACATCTTTTTTGAATCGATGTGAAAAGGCAAAAAAACAATTAAAAATTTTCATAAGACGTGTCAGAGTCCGTGCTTTAAAACCCCCACATACCTAACATGCTATTCTTATCTTTCATCTTCCGTCAAACATTTGTACACCACCTATGGTGTACCAGAGATTCATGGTGCTTCCACTGAGGGTGCCGGGCTGATTTTAGATTAACCGGGGGAGTATCTGATGACCCCCATAGTTCCCCATTGTGTGGCGATCTAAGGAGACCAGAGATTTTTTGTGTGCTTCCACTGAGGAGTGCCTGGTTGATGTTTAGATTAACCAAAGGTAGTCTGTGACCCCCGATCATTCGCCCAGTGGTGGGCGATCTAAGGGGGAACCCTTTGTAGGACTGCCGGCAAAGGGGCCGGAAATGCCAAAGAGGGAATACTCTCGAGTAGCCCCGGGGAAGAACCGGGGAAAAGTTTGGGGGGGTGCCAGCCCCATTATGTAAGAGGAAGACCATAGTTGTGGGAGGTTTTACTATGTGGGTTGTTGGCATCCGGGGAATTTTAAGGAAATATTTCGAAAATTATTTTCTTATTTAAAACGGGTGAAACTAGGACACGAATTTTTGAGAAGATGTACTTGGGTTTAGGGGGACATTAGGTGAATAAATTTTGTATTTAATTTGGGGCAGTTAAACATGTAAGACCCTTATAAATATGAGGCTAGGGACTGACAGATGGCGTCCCTAGGTGACCTAGGGGAACGTGGGTGCTCTTAAAGTTACGGAGTTATTCAGTGGCCCCAAATCGCAAACGGAGAGGCGCCCCTTACCCCTGTGAAATGTGGTGATGGTGTTCTGACGGCACCAGAAAGTAAATTTATGCATTTTTTCCATTTCTGTATTCTGGCCGTGCATCTAAGTACTATGACTTTGTGTTTTGCTATGTGCGCATTGTTATCTGAAATGGATTGATTGTTCCATCTTTGTTTCTTGACCCTTTGGGTTTTTTATAGGGCTTATTTAGCCTAAGATTTTGAAATTGTTTTAGAAATCGGTTCACAAATTTAAGGAAAGCCTATTTAAATTTCAGGGTAGAAATTCATTTAAAGGTTCAGTTCGTGACAATAAAAATTAAATAAATGAATAAAAACAGAAGTATGGGTCCCTTTTCAGTATTATTTTATTTAAATTGTTAATAATAAGGAATAAGCAAATAATGTGTGAAGTAGTAGACAGACTATTAGGGTGTTTGTAGGATTTTTAATTGAGCATTGAACAGAGTCGTTTTAAAGATGGGGTGAAACCAAATTTTTGATGTGTTTTTTTGATTTTGGGTATGGGAAAAGATGATTTGCATTGCTTTTTGACCGGAGCGATAAACCATCTCCTCTTCTCTCTCTCTCTCTTCTTACTAAGTATATTTCTTTTTTTAAGAAAATTTGCCTACCGGGTCTATGTATCTTCTCCCCCTTTAAAAGCTGATAAGGGTTTCAGGTTTTTGCCTATAAGCTGTTTGCCTTTTAATGCCCACGAAAACTGGCATATTTTGTTGTTGCTGTTTCTGTTTTCATTTCTAGTCGAAGTGTTGCGCTTGATTATGTTTTACAGTCGATTCCTTGGACTGTTTTTAATTTGGGGATGAATTGTTGTCCCATGTTGCTTAATTAAAACGAAGGATACATTTTTGATGGAACACATGGAATGAGGTGGAAAAAATGTGTTTGGGGTGTGAATCCCACAAATTTAGTTTCGTTTTTGATTTGGGCAGCACGGTCAACCGTGTCTTGGGTAGGTTCCCCGGTTTTCAGAGTGGCGTTTTGTCACTCGGTTATTCTTGTTTGGATGGGTTTTCATTGTTGGTAACCTTGGGAAATCCAATGCAAGAGACTAAAAAACTATATGGTTGGACCTATGATCCAATACCCTGTATAACGCTTCCGTTTTTGTTCCTGAATGTATGCTCTGGCTCGCATCAAATGGGGAATACCTTACCCTGAGACTGACCCAGCTTCGTAAATTTTTCTAAATTGTTTTTTCTGTCACGTGGGGGGACTTATGAAATGATTTGGGTGTATTGAACTAGCAATGGTGAAGATGCATTTTTGGGGTTACGTTCGTTTTCATTTTTGACAGGCCACGGGGTTTCTAGAGCCCTTTTTTTTTCCCCTTTGTGTTTACTTCTACCCTTTACTTTTCCTTTATTTTTCCTTTTCTTGTATTTTTTTTTTTTCCTTTTTTTGGGGGATTTCACCACCCTTTTTTATGAAGAAAAAACTATAGACCAAATTAAAAGAAAAAAAATTTTCAAATGGGCCCGAACCCCTTTTCTTGATTAGAAACCTAGTCCAACTTTTTCCCGACCATCTCCCCCTTTGCTTTCTTTAAGTAGGAACAAGGGGGGGTTTACAAATTTTTTTCCACCAGACTTATACCAAATATCAATATTATTTTAATTTGATAGAACGGACTACCCCTTGGTGGCACAACGACACATAAATTTAAAAGATTTTTTTTTAGTCCAAACGTCTTTTTCAAAAATAAAAACAACATATTTCATATTACATTTTACTTGACGAACAAATGGAATTTGGGAGTTTTTTAAATTTAAAACAAGAACACCACCCATCGTCGACCTTGTTTTGAAAAATTTTGGGGAGGGCTGCAAAATGCGTATGATTGGAAATTTAAATGCATGGAAGTTTTCTACAAAGGTTTTACTAAAGTTACAAAGTGAAAAAAAAACTAATGAATAAAATCTGTTTTACCCCGTTTTGACACAAAAACCCTCTACTTTTCCCCGTGCGAAAGTGAAATTTTTTTAAACTGTGTTAAAAATACCTCTTCTCCTTATCCAAATGACCACGAATCAACATCAACACAATTCTGTCCCAGTGTGTGCCCGAATCAACATCAACAAAGCTCTGTCAAGTTGTGCGCAAGAATTAACATCAACACAAGTTCTGTCACACGTGTGCGGGACAGAAACAAACCCCTCCAGCCAACCCAACGGGACTCGGTCCTCCCCCAATTGACACAATTTTCACCGCTCTTCACCCCCGCATACCGTCCCTGGGTCCATCCAAAAAAGAATAACGTTCGTACGGCTTTCTCCGGGGGGGTAGTAGACTTGTTAATTTCATATTATGTAAAGTTTTTGTCGAATTTCTCCCTTCTGTTGGCCGACACATTACTTTGGGTCTCTTTGGGGTCGTTTTATTTGTCTAGTCCCCGCTTCCATCGACAGGAGTGGTCGAAAAAACCCTGCTGGCCCTTTTTTCAGTTTGTCTTTCCCCGGGCCCCCTTGAGGAACGGGACCAGCTTCTTTCGTACCCCGGGCTCCTTTTTGATAGTTTTTCGGGGATAAGAAGTGTTTCCTTATCCCAAAATTTTTAATTGTCTCTTTGGGTTTTTGTACACTTCTTTGCCCTTTAAGTTGGGAAAACTCGCCCCAATAGGGGCGTTGTCACTTTTCCCCAGCGGGGACTCTGTCCAAAGAATGTCATCCTAAAACTTCAATGGTCTTGATTACATTTTACCAGCTTTCCAATCGTCCCCGGGTTTCCTCGACTTCTGCTTTTTAAAGGGCCCGAAAAATCAATTATTTCTCTTTACCTTCCTTCTTGATCGTCAAGCTGTTTTTTTATTTCAACCTGTCCGACAGCCCCCCGATTAGTTGTTTCAATTGCTCATTTTTATTTTCAAAGTTTCAGTTTCCTCGCGTTGTTTTTTCACTTCTTCCCAAGACCGGATACCGCTTCATGAAGATTTTTAAGTGAGCATTCGGTTCCACCGTCGTGACAAGCTCTGGTCCCTACCTTAAGGATGCGAACGTCATGGGTGGAGGTTCCCGATCGGACCCCGTCCATCGTTGAATTGTTTTCCCGTCCACAAAGTTTTCTGCTTGCTGACTGGAATCGCGTTTTGGGCATCGTTACAGTTTCCGCTTTTTTGAGTCTTTACCAGGTCCTTGGGGTTTAATCAAAATGCCAGACCTTTTTAAGCAGAGTGGCGATCAAAAAGAACAGGGCAAAGGACAGGCGCATACTACAAATTTTTACTGTCTTCAAATGCAGCAGTCTACATTGTTGGCCGTCTCGCATAAAATTTTTAAAAAAAGGGGCCCAAAAACCCCCGCAACGCCCTGAAATTTTAAAAGGCACTGGCATGGGTACGTGCAGTTTTTGATTTTTTTAAAAAATTTAAGATCGGGGGCAAGAAGACATTAATTTAACAAAAATGACAAACAAAATTTAAGCCCACTTTAAAACACGTCTTGCCTTTGGATCATGAGTTCATTCAGACAAAAAACAGAGAGAAAGAAGAGAGAGAGAGAGAAGGGGAGAGAGGAGAGAGAGAGAGAGAAGGAGAGAAGGGGAGACGACGACAGACAGACAGACAGACAGAAAAAGAAAGACAGACAGACAGACAAAACAGAGAAAAAAAGATTTGAGAGAGAGGAGAAGAGAAAGAGAGAAAAGGGAGGAGGAGAAGAGAGAGGAGGAGGGGGGGGGGGGGAGACGTAAAAATAAAATTTTAAAGGGGGTGGGGGGGTGGGGGGTGGGGGGGGGGGGGGGGGGGGGGGGGGGGCCCCTTTTCCTTAAAAAGAGGAAAAAGAGAGCCCCCCCCCCCCCCCCCCCCCCCCCCCCCCCCCCCCCCCCCCCCCCCCCCCCCCCCAAACCCAAAGTTTTTGGGGGGCCCCCGGCCCCGGGGGGGAAAAATTTTTTTTCCCCCCCCCCCCCCAAAAACCCCCCCCCCCCCCCCCCCCCACCTTTTTCCCCCCCCCCCCCCCCCCCAAAAAAGGGGGATTTTTTTTTGGGGGGGGGAACCCCCCCCCAAAAAGAAGAAAAAAAATTTTTTTTTTTTTTTTTTTTTTTTTTTTTTTTTTTTTCCCCCCCCCCCCCCCCCCCCCCCCCTTTTTTTTTTTTTAAAAAAGGGGGGGGGGGGGGGGGGGTTTGGGGTGGGGGGTGGGGGGGGGGTTAAAAAAAATGGGGGGGGGGAAGGGAGAAGAAGAGAAGGACCCCTTTTTGGGGAAAAAAGGGGGGGGAGTGTGCGTGTGTGGTGTGTGTGGTGTGGAGGGGGGGGGGGGGGGGGGGGGTCTGCTTCTTTCCGGATTCAAGACTTGAGTCGAAATTATTACTTGTTAGTCAGTCTCCCCCCCCCCCCCCTCCCCCCCTTCTCTCTCTCTCTCTCTCTCTCTCTCTCTCTCTCTCTCTCTCTCTCTCTCTCTCTCTCTCTCTCTCAAATCTCTTTCTCTGCTGTCTGTCTGTCTGTCTGTTCTTCTGTCTGTCTGTCTGTCTGTCTGTCTGTCTGTCTGTCTGTCTGTCTCTCTCTCTCTCTCTCTCTCTCTCTCTCTCTCTCTCTCTTTCTCTTTGGTCTTCATTTTTCACCACTGCAAATATTCTCTCTCTCTCTCTCTCTCTCTCTCTCTCTCTCTCTCTCTCTTCTCTCTCTCTC
The DNA here is from genome assembly GCA_018398815.1 of Conus ventricosus. Classification (NCBI taxonomy): domain Eukaryota; kingdom Metazoa; phylum Mollusca; class Gastropoda; order Neogastropoda; family Conidae; genus Conus; species Conus ventricosus. The sequence goes on from CM031596.1 coordinate 89,237,508, forward strand.
TCTCTCTCTCTCTCTCTTGTGTGTGTGTGTGTGTGTGTGTGTATGTGTGTGTGTGTGTGTGTGTGTGTGTGTGTGTGTGTGTGTCACGGTCAAAAATAAACACAACCAAAGTGTGGTCGTCGCCGGCCACTTCAACTGGACATAAGTCCAAACGCAGACATCTTGGCGCCACGAAGACGGCTCCATGCGTCTCATCCGGCCAATTTAAGCACAGCAAGGAGACAGCAGACAGTCTGAGTGGCTGGACCGACAGGTCTCGGTAGGTTTGGTCAGACGTCGCGGCGCCCTACCCAGAATCATCTAGCCAATTTAGAGTGACCAGTGCCCACGAGTTAAGCCACACGGCGCCAGTTAAGTAGGATAGGGGGGAAGGTAGTGTGTGGTGGGGGTGAAATCAAGCTAATCAATTAAATGACCAATTGACCCACAGAGAGTAAGGCGTGTAGGCATGACTGGCATGATTTGAACATCCAATGGAATTAGAGGGAGATAACTTCGAGTCGAGGCGTGGTAAAAATACTGACCAATGGTACTCGCCCTTTTTGACAGACTCGGAACGGGATAAGAAGGATGTGAGAGTGAGAGACGAGAGAAGGAGGGAGGAGAACGAACAGAGAGACAGAGAGAGAGAGGTCGGAGTGTAATCTCTGAGGAGAGAAGAGCAGAGAGATGAGGGGAGGATGAGGAGAGAACCAAGTGGAGGCATTAGCACGAGATAGTCTGCAGAGGAAGGACTTAGGAGAGATGTGGAGAGAGAGAGAGAGTTGCTAACTAATGAAGAGGAAAAGAAAGAAAAGAAAAAAAAAGAAAAGAAAAGCAACCATGTCCATTTGATAAGAGCAGACTAGAAGAGAGGAGAGAGAGTGCAATGCGTTAATGCAGGAAGAAGAAAGGAGAACAGATCGATGTTGATAGTCACTGTTCTATCTTAACCGGGGTTCGACCTCATATTGGCCGGCGCCACTTTCATCGGCAGTCCAACCTGACCAGTGCCAGCAGTCCAGCCTGACCGGTGCCAGCAGTCCAACCTGCCAATGCAACGGTTGTGTCGTGCTTGTGAAAGTGACAGTGAAAAGAAAAAGAAAAGAAAAGAAAAGACAGTGATTCGTGAATAGTTAAGATCACCTGGCCAGGTAAAGTAGAAATCTATTTATACCCGGGTTAGTTAATGATGTTTTAGATAAATGATTTTGGTGAAGTTCAGGAAAGAGAGAATGGTTTATTTTGTTTGATTCCATATGCATTGATGTTTCGTTCTATGACCATGTGTAGTAAAGTTATAGACTTTACTAGTGGTTTGATGTGACGAATGCATGATATATGAATGAGATCGTAAGCAAGCTGTGAGTGTGTTTGGGCTGTGCGCTAGTCCTTCCTCCATCGACATCACCCGAGGTTGACAATTTATTGGCGAGCCTGCCAGGATATTCTGCCCTTTTATTATAATTGTTCAACTTCCCAGAGAGGAAGCTGGGTGGGATATCAGTATAGTAATCCTAAGACAAGGGGATATTCCTTACTGTATGTTCCCAAGATAGTTAAATACTAAGGCTTGGCATTGCTTCCAAGATAGTAAACTAGGCTTGGCATTTCAGCCACAGAGTACTTATTTCGCACAGATTGCCTATAATTTCGCCCTCATAGTTTGGGTCAGGCGCTGGGCGCCCTATAAAACTAACTACGTTGTCCCAAGCTAATATTATCATTCATAGATTGTGCTATTACTCAACGCGTGTCGGTAACCACCAGTTTGGCTGTCCGTAGTTATAAAATCTTGTTTCAAAAAAAAAAAAAAAAAAAAAAAGAAAGAGATATAATGGCGGACGAAAAGAACACCCCTATTAAGCAACTTGTGCGTGTTGCTCGTGATTTTAAAGGCTATTCGGAGAAGAGTTGCGAGCATACGTTGAAAAACACAGAAGATGGAAGAGATGAGAACGCATTGAACGCGCGAAAAGACGACGCGTTGCAGTAGAAATAGCAATAGCAGAGCAGAAAGACTAAAACTAGCGAAACGCAGGAAACCGAAAGATAAAGGGTCAATTAGAGTAGAGAAATGTGAGAAGCAGAGGAGGCCACTCGATGATGGTATTTCAGTTTCCAGTAACTCTGTGCGCAGGTTATCCCGCCACGACCCAAGTTGCCAAAATGTCTCGGAAGGGACCGATTCGATTGAGCATAAAAACTATATACATCCATCGTTACGAAACGTTGCGACCATCAGGGTTGGCCTCCAGAAGATGGCAGTCATTTTGTCGGCGTTACTGACGGGTAAGGCATTACAAATTTTCACATGCGTTACCGAGCAGAACCAACAGTCTGATTTCGCGCTGTGAAGGAATCGTTGAAGAAAGGGATTTGACCTCACAGAGGAGGGGTTCAGGAAGAAAAATCGTTCAGCAGCTAAATTACAAGCAGGTGCAACGTACACCTCAGTTTGGAGCACTTTAGATCACTATTTTGACAGTGGTTAGAGTTGTGCGGAACACGAAGGAGGTTTCGCTGAATTGAAAGAGCTAGTTATTGGAAGGAACAGATTGTGTCAGGTTGCGGCCCAGGTTGCGGACCCTGAGTTAACTAAACATTTGAAAGAAGAGACAGCCATAGACAGGCAGGTGGAGTTTGTTGAAGTTCGCAGAGGTGTATAAGAAGGCACTTATGTGGCACTAAGGTGCAGGAGAAAAACAGGTGCCCAGGCACAGGTGAAGAAGAGTGGCAAGAGACCAGGGGAGTTTTCTGCAAAGTCTGCAAAAACCCATGGTGGGGCTGAAGGAAAGGGCAAAGGGACATTAGGTGTTTCATTTGACACCAAGAAGGGACGTGGCGAGGGATTTCGCATGAGGTTCCAGAGGCAGCAGCCTTGCAAGAGTGGATATAGTCGTCAAGGAAACGACCTGCAGTGGAACCAAAGGGATTCAGTCTGAAGGGGGGAAGTGCAGCCTATGCTAGCACTGGTCAGCAGTCAGTGTCAGGGATGGAGCACTAGCAGAGTGGTTCGTTACCAGTGGATAGACGGGTGGGAATTGCCAGCAGAGGGTGAAAGTGTATACGAGACACTGGTTTGTTCATGTGGTGTAAGGTTCGGAACAACCCAGCTGGACGAAAGGGATTTGACAGGCAAATCCAGACCTGTACTCTAATCGAGATGCACTGTGAGGGAGTTTCCAGTTGCTAAGATAGAGAGTACGTAACCCCATACTTCTCAGGCGAGTTGTCTGCGTTGGTGATGGAGAAACCCCTCCATGATTTGATCATTGGAAATTTTATTCCAGGGGCAAGGGATCCAGGGGATCCTGAGTTGTTACTGCCTACAGGGCAGCAGTTCAAACACGGAGCAAGAAGGAGGAAAAGGTTGGTAAACCGTTATCTCGTTCCAGCAAGGGAAGTCTAGGGGGCTGGGCTCTAGATGTGTCGCCAAGAGATTTTTAGTAGGGCTAAAAAAGCGCAGGAAAAAAGACCCTTCGGCTCGTGAAGGTCATTGTGGCGTTGGCAAGGAAGAGGTGAGAGAAACAAGGGTGGTTAGAGGAGGTGAGGAGACAGAATTTCTGGTGAAAGGCGGGCTGTTGGACCCGAGTGTTCACCAGGGAAGACAGGTAAGGTGACAACTCAGTTAGAGGTACCAGCAGGTTATCGTGACACTGTCATGTCAGTGGTACACGAGTCGCTCTCATGGGCGGGTCATCTCGCGCTCGCAACCGTAAAACGGCTGGAAACCCGAATCTTTGATGATTTTCCATTGGCCAGAGATGCAATGGCAGAGCAATCAAGCGTTTTTGCATGTCATGTACGTGTGTCCAAGGTCACCACAAGAGGGTGAAGAGGAAGGGCGCCTCATAAACATCCCCCGCTTTAATTGACACGGCACCCGTTCAGGAGAGTGGCTGTTTGATCTGATTTGCCCAAATCGCTTCGCGATGCCCTAGATTCCAAAAGGCACAGGGCAACAGGTATGAGACAAAAACGTTAAGGTTCAAAGGGAAAGTTTGCAGGATGGCTACTGGTCGTCAGATAAGACCAATAATTCCAGGAGGTTATGCAGCAATCCTCAAGGTGGGAGATCAAGGTCCTCTGGTACTGCTTTCCCCGGGTCACAACAAGCTGCTGATTTAGCAATGGAAAAGGCCCATGTCACCCATCACTGAAAAGTCGGTCGGGGATTTACCGAATTGATGTGAATGAAACCAAAAACTTTTCCATGCGAATTTTCTCCTTTCTTTCTCTCCGCAAAAAATTCCAGCGTGAAGAACTCAGCACCATAGGCGCATGCACAGCATTCATGATGAGTAAAGAGACCCCCGCAGAAGAATGGGGGGGGGATTTTTGGGTTAGCCTAAGTTTCCAGAATAGTCATACAACAAGGAAGGGATGGTGTCAACTGATATGAAGGGGCAAGACAGTAAGGTGAGTTGCCCTCTAGGTTTTGTTGTCGGAGGGGTCCGGAGGCGACAACAACGCACAGCTGCCAGAAAAGTGAAAGGTGGGAGAAGAGATGAATTCATAGCGAAGCCAAAGACCCAAAACAGAAGTCAGGCCAGAGGAGTCTCTAGGTTTTATATGGTTTCTATAGGGAGTTTTGTTTCCAAATTTTCGCAAGCATATTATCACTGAGTCCCTCTTTCGAGCAGTTATTTGGTCCAAGGCAGGGAAAAACCGCAAGTTGGTCCGAGGTGGTCCGAACGGCTTGCAGATCAAGCCACTGCAGACGGGTGGTAAAAGACTAGGTTCCCGTCCCATCTATGAAGCTACCGTATATGTCAAAAAAAACATTTTGTGCGGACAGATCATCAGGTTGGTGGGATAGGTGCGTATTGTTGCAGGAGCAGTGACCGGAGGTCGAGTTTCCTGTGTTATAGCTAAGCAAGGAAGTTGACAACGTGTGAAAGAAGTGTACGCAAAAACGGTGGAGAAGGAGTGTTTAGCTGACGTTTGGGCCGTGCAGAAATTCCACAAATACTTGTATGGGAAAGAGTTCGTGATAGAGACTGATCATCAACCACTCAAATTCCTGCAGGAGGCGCAGTTGAAAAACAGCAGAGTGCTGCGTTGGGCAATGGCATTGCAGCCCTACAGGTACCGAGTGCAGTACATTCCCGGTCGACAGAATGTCGAGCTGACTATTTAAGCCGTGTAGTCTAGCAAGCTGCAACTCAGAGGAAGTCAGTCAAAATCCAGGGTGCTTGGTTGATAAAATGTGTTGATTACAGTTATGTTGATTGGATATGGGTTCATTCCCAGTTGCTATGGTTCATATTTTTGTGTGAGATTTGTTCATGTAAATGTAGTTATGCTTGGAGCATACAGTCGCTCGTGTAGTGATGCATTATTTGCAATAAGTGAGGATGGAGATTCCTCAGTGAAGTGTCATGGATCGTAATCATATTATATTGTGCTTTGCATAAGAATTGTGAAAAGGAGAGATGGCAAATCCGCAGGTAGGGGAATTGCATAAGTGCGCACAGAGGTCGTTCTAAAATGAGTTGAAATAACGCAAGAGCGCACGTCAATGATAACTCATTGGAGTGGTATTCACTAATGGTATATTTTATAATTTATAAACCGTTGGTTGTAAAGTATTTTTCAAACTTTGCGCGTGTAGCTGTGTGTCAGCAAATTCGGTTGTTGTCTTTTTTGTACCGTTGTTTTGAGACAATGCGGTGCATAGTCTTTTGCAAGGGGAAATTGTCACGGTCAAAAATAAACACAACCAAAGTGTGGTCCGTCGCCGGCCACTTCAACTGGACATAAGTCCAAACGCAGACATCTTGGCGCCACGAAGACGGCTCCATGCGTCTCATCCGGCCAATTTAAGCACAGCAAGGAGACAGCAGACAGTCTGAGTGGCTGGACCGACAGGTCTCGGTAGGTTTGGTCAGACGTCGCGGCACCTACCCAGACTCATCTAGCCAATTTAGAGTGACCAGTACCCACGAGTTAAGCCACACGGCGCCAGTTAAGTAGGAAAGGGGGGAAGGTAGTGTGTGGTGGGGGTGAAATCAAGCTAATCAATTAAATGACCAATTGACCACCACAGAGAGTAAGGCGTGTAGGCATGACTGGCATGATTTGAACATCCAATGGAATTAGAGGGAGATAACTTCGAGTACGAGGCGGTAAAAATACTGACCAATGGTACTCGCCCTTTTTGACAGATCGGAACGGGATAAGAAGGATGTGAGAGTGAGAGAACGAGAGAAGGAGGGAGGAGAACGAACAGAGAGACAGAGAGAGAGAGGTCGGAGTGTAATCTCTGAGGAGAGAAGAGCAGAGAGATGAGGGAGGAGAGGAGAGAACCAAGTGGAGGCATTAGCACGAGATAGTCTGCAGAGGAAGGACTTAGGAGAGATGTGGAGAGACAGAGTTGCTAACTAATGAAGAGGAAAAGAAAGAAAAGAAAAAAAAAAGAAAAGAAAAGCAACCATGTCCATTTGATAAGAGCAGACTAGAAGAGAGAGAGAGAGTGCAATGCGTTAATGCAGGAAGAAAGAAAGGAGAACAGATCGATGTTGATAGTCACTGTTCTATCTTAACCGGGGGTTCGACCTCATATTTGGCCGGCGCCACTTTCATCGGCAGTCCAACCTGACCAGTGCCAGCAGTCCAGCCTGACCGGTGCCAGCAGTCCAACCTGACCAATGCCAACGGTTGTGTCGTGCTTGTGAAAGTGACAGTGAAAAGAAAAAGAAAAGAAAAGAAAAGACAGTGATTCGTGAATAGTTAAGATCACCTGGCCAGGTAAAGTAGAAATCTATTTATACCCGGGTTAGTTAATGATGTTTTAGATAAATGATTTTGGTGAAGTTCAGGAAAGAGAGAATGGTTTATTTTGTTTGATTCCATATGCATTGATGTTTCGTTCTATGACCATGTGTAGTAAAGTTATAGACTTTACTAGTGGTTTGATGTGACGAATGCATGATATATGAATGAGATCGTAAGCAAGCTGTGAGTGTGTTTGGGCTGTGCGCTAGTCCTTCCTCCATCGACATCACCCGAGGTTGACAGTGTGTGTGCGCGTGCGTGCGTGCGTGCGCGCGCGCGCGTGTGTGTAAAACACACACACACACACACACACACACACACACACACACACACACACACACACACACACACCAGTAGAATGTCTACACAAACTGGACAAGATACGAACAAGATTTAACGTGCCCCCTCCCCCCTCCCCCCCCCCCACCCCCATTCCCCTTCCCCCCCCCCCCCCGCACCCCCCATCCCCCCCCCCCCCCCCCGCACCCCCCATCCCCCCCCCCCTTTCCACTGAAATATTGAATCACGTCATGTCAACACGCGGCTGGCTGCTTCTTCCTGTCAAGTTTTACTGACACAAACACAGTGCAACCCCCTCCCCCCACCTTCGCCGCTCCCCCCCCCCCCCTCACCTTCAAAGAAACAAAATCATAGGAAATGAAATGAATTATTAAAAGTAAAATAGATGAATAAAAACGAGGTAAAATTTAAAAAAACCAAAAAAACAAGCAAACAAACAAAAAAAACCCAACACGTAACCGTGAGAGATGAACTCCAACAAGTGGAGAGAGAGAGAGAGAGAGGGAGAGAGAGAGGGAGAGAAAAAGTGGGAGGACGAGCTGCAAGGAGCGCCTTGATTGGGCCCGGCATGCAGTAAACAGTGGGATGACAACCTCACTGAGATGGGGGCCGGACCCCAGGGCTCTACAATTACCGGCGGCGGTAATTCCAGACAAAAGCCAGTAGGGGGAAGCTAGAAGAAGAGCGCTCACAGGATCGTCACCACAACCCCTGCCTGCCCCCTTCCCCCCTCTCCACCACCCTATCCCCCCACGCCCCCCCCCCCCCCCCCCACCCCCACCTCACCTCTTTCTCGTCTCCAGCTCTGCTTCGCCTGTCCTGCCCCCCTCCCCCCCCCCCCAATCCACCCCTTCCCCCTCCTCCTCCTCCTCCTCCTCTCTTTCAGTCAACGCTCCGACCATACCCTCCCCCTTCTCTCTCTCTCTCTCTCTCTCCTTCCGTCCCCCTCACGACAGCTGAGACGATAATTG
>CM031596.1:89258037-89263037 GCA_018398815.1 Conus ventricosus
TATCATCTTCTCATTTCTCTTTTCTCCTCTTTGTTTTCCTTCTCATTCTTCTTTTCCTCTCTTCCTCCTTTATCTCACCATCCATTTTCTTTCTCTTCCATCTTCGCATTTCCCTGTTCTCCTTCTTCTCCTTCCTTTCGCAGCCTCTTCCTTCTTCTCCTTTCCCCTTTTCTCCTTCGTATTCTTCTCTTTTATTCGTCCATTAAAGATCCATTCATTCATTCATTTATTCTGTTTCCATTTTTCTCCTCTTTTTTTTTTTTATCATTCTCATTTTCTTTTCTTCCTCCCGCTTCTCCTTATATTCCTTTTCTCCTCCTCTTTCTAATATGATCATTTTCTATTCTTCGTTCTCATCATTATTGTTGTCCCCCCCCCCCCCCCCCCCCTCCTCTTCCTCCTCGCATTTTTCTCATTGTCCTGTTCTCCGTCTCCTACTCATCATTTACGGTTTCTTGTCCCTATTATTCTCATTTATTTCCCCCCTCATCCTCCTCGTTCCTCTTTCTTCTCTTTCTCCTCCTCGCCAGTCTGATTTGGTCTCATTCTACTCCTTCTATTGTATCTTTTCCTTCGTCGGTCATCGACTGTGTATTGGATTTTAACCTCGGAACGTATCTCGGTTTTGTTTTGCTTCTTGTTGTGCTCTCAGCTTTAACAGGCCCTGGACTGGGCGATAAAACTTATTCTTCAATCTTTCTATTTCCCACTTCTCCTTCTTTGCCTCTTCCTCCTCTGTTGCGTCTTCGTCCATCTCATTCTTGGTCCGTGTTCATCCTCTCCTCCTCCTTGTCATTCTCCTTTCCCTTCCCTTTTCTTTTTTTCCTCTTTTTCTTCTCCTTTTTCTTCGTCTCGTTATTGTTCTTCTCTTTCTTCTCTGATTCTTTCATCTTCTGTTTCGTCTTCTGCCTTTTGGTTTTTAACCTTCTCCTCCTTCTTCCTTTTCCTCCTTTTTTTCTTTTTCTTCCTTATATTTTTCTTCTTCCTCATTTCTGGTTGCTTGTTCTCTTTCGTCTTGTTCTTGTCCATTTTCTTCTTTCCTTTTTTTTCTTATCTTTCTTTTTCGCTTTTGCTTACTTCTTTTTCTCCTTGTTTCTCTTTCTTCTTGCTTTTCTTTTCTCTCTTGTTTTATTTCCTCCTTCATTCTCCTACTTCCTTCCTTCCTCTTTGCATTTTATACTTCCCCTCTTTATTCTTCTTCTCTTTTCTTCTTTTGCTCGCTTCTTCTTCGTTTTTTCTCTCCTCTTTTTGTTTTCTCTCCTCCTCCTTTTCTTCGTCGACCTCTTCCTCTCCTTATTTTTCTTTCGCTTCTTGTTCTCCCTCCTCTTCTTCTTTTTTTTGTTTTTCTCTCTCTCTCACTCCTTCTCTTCCTCTTCCTTCATCTTCTCTTTCTTTGTGCTTCGATGTATTTTTACTTCTTCTTCGTCTCCTTCTCTGTTTTCTTCCTTCTTCATACTTCTTCTTCCTGTTCTCCTTCTTTCTTTCTTCTTCTTCTTCTTCTTCTTCTTCTTCTTCTTCTTCTTCTTCTTCTTCGACTTTAACTTCCTTTCTTTCTCCTCTAACTCCTATCATCCTTGTTTTTCTTCGTCACTTTCCCTTCCTGAATCTCCTGCCTGGTTCTATTTCTTTTTCGTCTTCATCTTGTCATCATCCTCTTCTCTCTCTCCTCTATATCCCCCCCCCCCCCCTTCCTCCTTCCCACCTCTCGTCGATCTACCGCTTTCTCTCCCCCCCCCCCCCCAATCTCTTTCCCTCTTCCCCCCGCCCTCCATACAGCCTCTTCCCAGCTCCCTAACGTGTCTAACGATGTGTTGTGTCCGTGTTCCTGTCACCTGGACGTGTTGGTCTGGAGTCCCGGCATCGACTCTCGCCCCCATGCATCCTATAATTTGCTCCCCTGTCACTTTTGATCCCCTGGCCTGTTATTTCCCCCTTTTTTGACAGACGTGTCAACGTCATCATTCATTAGTCATGCATGGACGCGCTTAAAAAAGAAGCGAGAAAAAAATGAGGGGGTGGGGTGGGGTTGGGGTGGGGGGGGGGGGGAGATAAAGGATCTTATCTTCCCTCCCCCTCCTCCCTCTTCCTGCTCTCCCGTCTTTCTGGAAGTGAAGAAGAAAAAAAAGTTTCTTTACTGGGTTTCTTTTGACCATTATCTGATGTTTTCTTTCCTTTTTTTTTGCCATTTAATTTATTAAATATCAAAACTTTAAAAAGGTAAAGAACTCCATGTCAGTGTGTTGATCGAAAAAACCCACCTTTACTGGCAAGATGTTTGGGTTCTTGCCAGCGCGAAAAAGACAAACATTATTTGGCATTTTTGAAGTGTGAATTAATAAACTCCTTCAGGTCACCGTTAGAACAAACTCTTTTATTCAAAATGGTGACTAATTTACATACATCAAATCAAGTAAAACAGTTGCACTGTTGGGTAATGCTGGGAATTTGAAGTGAAATACCATTGCTGTTTTGTTTTATTTATATTGAATTTCTTTGTAAAAAAAACTATCAAATCTATTCCATTTCTGGACGCTTTTCGAAACCATTCAAAAACACATTTTCAAATAGAAATAAACCACACTGCAGTTATGAAATGTGCTCATGCGACATATTTAGTAAATACTGTTCTTTTTACAAACCGAAATTCAATGGTTTTAGCGTTTAGCACAGAGAAAATATGACTGCTATGTTTGTAAAATAACACGGACTGAATTACGGACACCCACTTACTTACTTACTTACACACACACACACACACACACACACACACACACACACACACACACACACACACACACACACGCGCGCGCGCGCGCGCGCGCGCGCACAAAGCAAACACACACTCACGCATATTTTAGTACGGTGTATAACTGGACTATGCACTGGAATGATACGACCGTTCATTAAAGAACAGCCGACGCCCAGACCAAACGGTCATTGTGGCTAAGACAGCAAAAGTCTACCTGCTGTGACAAACAAGTACACTGATTTATTAATGAGTGATGAAGCTTGAGCTCACGGTTGGAAAAGCAGAAAGAAAGAAAGAAAGAAAGAAAGAAAGAAAGAAAGAAAGAAGAAAGAGCAACAGGAGAAAAAAGGACACATAATTATGAGAAACAGAGAAATCGAAAGAAAAATTATTGAAAGAAATACTGAATGAATCAAAGAAGGAAAGAAAGAATCAATAAATAAAATAAAGAATGAGTGCATGAACGAGTGAATGAAAAAAATAAACAAAGGAGGAGAGAAATGCTGAATGAAAGAGTGAGAAAGAAGAAAAAAAAAGAAAGGAAGGAAGAAAGAGAAGAAAAGTGAATAAAGGAACGAAAGGAAGAACGAACGAACAAACGAAAGATCGGACGATCAAGCATATGAACGAACGAACGGAGGAAAGAAAGAAAGAAGGAAGGAAAGAAGGAAGGAAAGAAGGAAGGAAGGAAAAGAAGAACGAAAAGAAAACAGAAAGAAAGAAAGAAAGAAAGAATGACTTCCCATGCGTAATTATTCTGGAATGTTTAGAACAGCAGTGAAGCCACGGAGAAAGGGATAGGGGAGATGGTGTAGTGGAAATGGGGGGAGTGGAAAGGATGGCAAAGAGGCCAATGGATTATATATATATATACATATATATATATATATATATATATATATATATATATATATATATATTATTATATATCATGTTACATCATATTATATTATGTATTATATTTGATCATACCATAGTCTGTTATGTTATATCATATTATATCATATTACAATATATCATATCATATCATGCTATGTTATATTATGGTGTCATATTACATTATAGTATATCATATTACATCATGTGATGTAATATGATGTAATATGACATAATACAATACAAGGAAGAAAAGAAAAAAAGAAAAAAGAAGGAAGGAAGGAAGGAAACAAATATGACCTTCCATGCCAACTTGTTCTGGAATGTGTAGAACAACATCAGTGAAACCCCCGAGAAGGGGATGGGGGAGATGACATACACGTCACATCACATCACATAGCATAACATCACATCACATCACATAGCATATTCTACGTTACATTACGTCACCTCACGTCACATCACATAACATATCATAACATCACATCACATCACATAGCATATTCTACGTTACATTACGTCACCTCACGTCACATCACATAACATATCATAACATCACATCACATCACATAGCATATTCTACGTTACATTACGTCACCTCACGTCACATCAGGTCAGGTCAGGCCAGGTCAGATCATATCATATTATCTGAAATTATATTCTATCATTGTCCCTTGTCTAACTTAAAAAATCTTACATCTATATCTCATTTATAGATCTATCGATATAGGTACACACACACACACACACACACACACACACACACACACACACACACACACACACACACACGGGCGCGCGCGCACGCGCGCGCGCGCGCATGCACACACGCGAGCGCGCACACACACACACACACACACACACACACACACACACACACATTGTGTTATATCATATCTTTCTCATCACAATATATTGTTGAAAAATTTTCGGCTGGTGTTGAGAGAGAGAGAGAGAGAGAGGAGAGAGAGAGAGAGAGAGAGAGAGAGAGAGAGAGAGAGAGAGAGTTCATCACAAGACTATTTCAACACACTCCCTCCCTCCATCTCACATCCATACACCCACCCACCCACCTCGCCGTTTTTTTTTTGTTTTTTTTTGGTTTTGTTTGTTTGTTTTTCTTCAACCAACGGATAGTTTTGTGTACCAATCAAACCATTGTTACACGGAATGTTGTCGCGGGTTCTTTTTGCACTGGGCTGTTTTTGCCCACTTTTTTTTCCCCCGTGGGTTTCTTTGCTTTTTTTTTAACGATTTTGTTTTCTTTCCCTTTTTGCCGCAAAGTCTATTGCGTGAGTTCTTTTGGCATGGGTTGTTCGGCATTTTTTTTTTTTAATCCGTGGGTCCCTTTTCGTGGACTTTGCCGTTGGCTCCT
>CM031596.1:89270537-89278037 GCA_018398815.1 Conus ventricosus
GCCACCTCCACCCCCACCCCCCACACATTAGTGATTACTGTACAGCATGGATGCCTTAACGAAGGAGGAGGAGGAGGAGGAGGAGGAGGAGGAGGAGGAATAGGAGGAGGAGGAATAGGAGGAGGAGGAATAGGAGGAGGAGGAATAGGAGGAGGAGGAATAGGAGGAATAGGAGGAGGAGGAGGAGGAGGAGGAGGAGTCGAGGAGGAGGAGGAGGAGGAGGAGAAGAAGGAGAAGAACAGCAGCCGGAAAATGTTTTTTAAAAAAAAAAAAGAAAAAAAGAAACTGCAGTAAGCGAGGATTGCTTTTTCGAGTTGCTGGAATTAGCTATCATTTTACATGTTGCTTCATTTCATAGGCCGCCAGAAAGTGTACCCCAAAAAGTATTGATAATTTTTTTGTTCTTTTTTTTTCAACCAGTTGTTAACTGTGTCCAACAGAACGGACCTGTGTAGTAAGTAAAACACTGAGATACCGTTATGGACATTTGGACAGTCAAGACAGTTTACAGCCCTCTGTCCACCGCTCCGTCATGTGCGACAAGGTAGAGGCAGGCTCTGTCCAGTCCTTGGCGTTGTCCACCCACGACTTCTTTGGTCTACCTTTGGAAGGCCCCAATCACCCCACCCCCACCCCCACCCACCCCCCGCCACACACACGCACTAAAATCGAAATGTAATTTTTGCATTCACTGTCGATGACACGTATATCAGACTCTTCTTGGGGTAGCCAACCCACACGTAGGTGAGAGTGTTGTGAAGTCTAGACCACTGTTCTATCTTTGGTTTTTCTCTCTTTCTTTCTGCGTACGCAGGCTGATACACCTGCGGACACTGTCTGTATAGACAGGCAGTGGAGTGTTGTGTGTATGACCGTTTTTTTTTATCCCGCCATTAAGGCAGCCATACTCCATCTTCGGGTAAGGTGCATGTTATGTGTAACGTGTCATCCATACCAACGGCCAAACTGGCCTTCTCTTCCGAAAGTTGGTGATGGGATTTTACGTGTGTGCAAGATGTTGTGCGTGCGTTCACACACGGAACCTCGGTTTATAGTCTCATTCGGACTGTATGTGGAATGGAGTCAGAACCAAGGTTTAACTCCGAGGAAAAATCCCCCTGTACCGAAATTCGAACCCGCAACCCCAGGATCAACGGTCCGCGCTCACATGCTCCCCCCCCCCCCCCCCCCCTATATCTTTGGCTAAGTGACGTCATCTGACTCTTTCTATGCCAATTAAAACCCTTTCTATTCCTTTAGATACTGGGTCCGATAAGGAAAAAAGCACATGAGTGGAAAAGGTGGTTCATCGCTGATTGTGGAGTGTTTTGACTAGGTGCAGGTTTCCTCAAGGATAGTGCTGCATATTCATTATGCAACGGAAGTTTTTTTCTTTGTCTTCGTTCTTCCGAGGTTTCCCATTTGTGGGATTTTGCGCAGGTGATTTTTTTTTTCTTTTTTACAGTTCGCCGCAAGTTAAATCACATAAGGTCGTTAGAATTTTGTTTAAACTCGACACCAGCGCGCAGAGGTTGTGTGTGTTTGTAGGCACGAACATGTTGGCCGACTCTTCTACGTTGAACAAAATAAGATTTAACATTTATACAAGCTTTTTTTCTATGTCACTTTTAATGAATGCATTCACACGCGGGACCGCGGGTTTGAATTCTCACCCGAAGGACTTGGAGAGAAGATTGTAGTATGCACAAACGTCGATTCAGGAGTGAAAAAAAAGTCATCTAACGTGGCTCTGACGAGGATTGACTTCAGGACTCTTGGGCCACGGGAACAATGCATCAGGCACTTGGCAATTGAGGCCCTGTGTTACTACGAGACGGTGGGAATTAATTTGTGTTGTACACGTGCACCACTGGCCTAACGGTTAACGTAATCACGGAGGATGCCAGACCTCCGCGACTCCGCAGTTTGAGTCTTGCTTATGACAACTTTTTGTTTATTTGGTTTTGTTGTGTGTTTTTGTTTGTTTTTTAAAAAAATCTTTCCCTCTCCTTCTTCATTCGATCTTAAGTGGTGCTCTGACTACCAGTCTTTCAGATAAGACGATGTATCGACATGTCGTGGAAAAAGAACTCACGATGCTGACGGGTTGTCCCTGTCACAGCTCTGTAGAAAAATTCACTTTGACAGATAACAAAGGCATACGGAGTGAGACCTGTTTTCTTTCATCTTCTTTTTGTGTGTGTGTGTGTGTGTGTGTGTGCGGTTGACGTCGTATAGTGTCTACGAGCTCTCTCTCCGGGGGAGAGCAGGCTGACCTTCACATAGAAAAAAACAACTGCTGTGACGTTGAAGTTGTCCAGTCCAGTCCAGTCCAGTCGAATCCGGCCTAATCCAGTTCACTCCAGCCCAGTCTAGTCCAGACCAGTCCAATCCAGTTCAGTCCAATTCAGTCGAATCCAGTCTAATCCAATCCAGTCCAGTCCACCAAGTCCAGTCTAGACCAGACTAATCCAACCCAATCCAATCCAGTCCAATCCACCCAGTCCAGTCTAGACCAGACTAATCCAACCCAATCCAATCCAGTCCAGTCCAATTCAATCCAGCCCGATCCGGTCTAATCCACTCCACCCAGTCCAGTCTTGTCCAGACCAGTCCAATCCAATCCAGTCCAATCCAATCCAGTCCAATCTAATCCAGTCCAACCCAGTCCACTCCATTCCATTCCACTCCAGTCCAATCTAATCCAATCCAATCTAATCAAGACCAGTCCAGTCCAACCCAGTTCAGTCCAGTTGCAACACAAAATGATCTTATCCGATGTATAATACGGTACAGTACAGGAACTTACAGTTTAGTATAGTACAGAAAATACAATCCAACCCAGCTAATCCAGCCCAGCCGAACCGAATTCACCATAACCCAGCTCAGACCGATCACGTATTATCAGCCTGGGTGTGCATTCAGACAGCAGTACTTTCTACTTTTCCTATATTTTCTTCCCCTTGGCCCAATGTTTTTTTTTTAATTTTTATTTTCCTACCGTTCCATATCTGCCCCCCCCCCCCCCCCCCCCCCCCCCACCTTTTTCTAGATTTCCTCCCCCCCCCCCCTCCCCCCTTATCTTTTGCATTTTGTTTCTGATATTTTTCGATATGTCTTCGTATCTTTCCCTAGTTTTTCGTTTTTTCTACCTTTCTCTACATTTTCATGCTTCCTCCCCCACTCAATACTCCTCTTCCATCTCTTTATGTTACCTTTCCTGCCTCTTCCTACTTTTACGCAGTTATTATTATTATTAACAACAACAACAATAATAATAATAATAATAATAATAATAATAATAATAATACGAAGAAGAAGAAGAAGAAGAAGAAGAAGAAGAAGAAGAATACCAAGCTCGAAACTCTTTGCAATCCACACTCGTTTACACAACGGGCTGCTTACCTGGGTAGTGCCGACTGAAGAGCTGCCAGCTGGTGCTTCATTCAGTCGTTTCCCGTGTCATCCAGTCCATATCGTTCACTCAAATTCCTTACTTCCTTCAATCTTTCCATTTCTCACGCAGGGTGCATGCTGTGTGTAACGTGTCATCCATAAAAACGGCCAAACTGGCCTTCTCTTCCGAAAGTTGATGATGGAATTTTACGTGTATGCAAGATGTTTTGCGTGCGCCCACACACAGAACCTCGGTTTATAGTCTCATTCGAAGGACTGTATGGGAAATAGTGTCAGATTCAATATTAACTCCGAGGTAAAAATTCCCCTGTAAGCTTACCGAAACGGCCCGGTGAAAATTCGAACCCGCAACCCCAGGATCACCAAGATTACGAGTCCGGCGCTCTACCACTGAGCTATTCCGGTCCCTATTTACGTACGTTTTCTTAATTTTCTGCCTTTCTTCACTTTTTATAATTTGTCTTACTTTTTCTACTTTTCTACCTTTCTTCCACTTAAAAAAAAGTCCTTTCTTTTTCTAGTTGTCTCTAGGTTTTCTGTCTTTCTCTACTTTTCATATATATGCTTATTCTCCATTCCCGCAATACACCCCCCCCCCCCCCTCTCTCCCCTGCCTTTTTTCTTTTTCTTTATTAGAAAATCTTTGTCTACATTTTCGTACTTTTTCTACTGTCATTACTGTTTCCGAATTGATCTGCTTTTCCGTCTGTCTCTGTTTCATCACCTTTTCCTATCCCTGTATCTTTTTTTTTCTTTCTTCTTTCTCCTTTTCTTTGCTTTTGATATTTTCCCTGACTTTTTCGGTCTTTCGGTACTTTATTCTTCCTTTCTCTTCTTTTTCCGCCGTTCCCTACTTTTTACACCTTTTCCTTCCTTTCTGCTGTTCAAACTTGTGATGCCTTTTCCCCACTGTTCTGCCTTTCCCTGCGGGTTTTTTTTTTCTGGAACCTTTGACTACTTTTCTGTCGGTCTCTGTTTCTTAGCTTTCCCTATTTTCTTTCTTTTAACATTTTGTTTTTGCCTGTCTCTGCTTTTACTACCGGTACATTCCCTGTTATGTTCTACCGGTACATTCTCTACCCATCATTTTTAACCTTCCCCACCTTTTTCAGCCTTTTCTGCCCTGTTTAAAAAAAAATCTTTCTCAATTTCAGCTTTGCGACTTTTTTTTTATTTATTTTTTTTTAATTTTTTTTTTTAACGTTTTCTTCTTTTCTGCTATACCTTTCTTAGCTTTTCTGGCTCTTCCTACCTTTTTTGGCGACTCCCTACTATAATTATGATCTTTCATTTTTTTTTGTTCTAACTTTTTCTACTGTTCTACCTTTCCTTCTTTTCTGTCTTACTCTACCTTTCTCACTTTATACACCTTTCAGCACTATTTCTATTGTTCCTCTTTTCCATCTTTGTGAGTTTTTGTGGGGCTCCCCCCCCCCCCCCCCTTTTCCTACTTCTCTACCTTTTTTTCTTTTCTGTCGTTCTCTTATTAATTTTTCTCTGCTTTTCTTTACTTTTCCACATTCCTTCTCGTCTATCCTTATCTACTGTGTTCCGTTTTATACCTTTTCCTTCTTTTCTATCCTTTCCCTTTTTTTCTCTCTGTTCCCCGAGACTTTTTCTATATTTCTACTTCTACTGGCTTTTTCCTGATTTTTATCGTTTTCTGTCTGTCCTTACTTTTCCCACATTTTTCTCCATCGATCCTCTCTTCCTTCTTCCCCTACCTCTGACCCCCGTCTCTCTCCTCTCTCTCTCTCTCTCTCTCTCTCCTCTCTCCTCTCTCTCTCTCTCTCTCCTCTCTCTCTCTCTCCTCTTTCTTCTCTCTTTCTCTCTCTGTCTCTCTCTGCGTGTCTCTCCCCCCCCCTCCACCTCTCTCTCTTTCTCTCCTCTGTTTTGGCAAACTTAATTGTTTAAGTACTTGATATAGCGCTTTTACGATTGTCTGCCCAGTTTTATGCCTGTTTGTCCAGTAGCGTATGCATTTTTCAAATCATCAATGTAATGTGCTTCGTGTTCTGTCGTCAACCGCTGCCATTGAATTAAAATTTGGTCATTGATCGGTCATTGATATTACATGACACGTTTCCAGCCAGTCAGAACTTCTCTTCTGTGTTGCTACTGACGATTTTCGTTAAGTAAACAAAATTGTAATGTGGATGATGCGTAGCTGATCGCAAATGTTCCCAAACAATAGAATTGCAACTTTTTGCTCTTTGATATGATGCTTTCATATCTTATTTTCCTTCAAGAAACTCTACTCTTGATTCTGTCACCTATTCATATTTATGTACACTCATTTACTGAATCCCCTTTAAGTTGTTGTAAGAGATGGACAGGATTGGGAAAACAGAATTTATAAGGAATGTATCGTGCACAGTATTGAGAATGAGTTTGATGCTATTCTAGAAAGCCTGAAAATACTGCACTGCGAATTAAACTGATACACAGAAAATACCACTCTCCGTTTTTAATGTTAAATTTTTATAATATATTTCAGGAATTCCCTTAGCAATTTCAGCAGATATATAAACAATGGGAGGGTCTTGTTTTAAAACATTTTAAAGCGTTTTGAACATTTGTTTATTTTTATTCATTAATCTGATATACCTCATTTCTTCCAATGGAATTAGCATTGATTTTAGAACGGTGTAAAGGTTCCACCTAGGTGTTTGTTTTCATATAGTTGGTTTATTTTCCGGTGAATGTTTCACTATAACATACGCATAGCAAACAGTGCAATATTTTTGTTTTGTTCTGCTCATTGTATGTTCCATGTTCATAAGGGGCAACATTATCTACCATTTTGAAATCTTGGCTCATGTTGATCTTCCTGATTGCATTTTTTTTAAGCATTCACTTAAAAATCCACATTCATTTTTTCCCCCTGTGTGTGTGTGTGTGTGTGTGTGTGTGTGTGTGTGTGTGTGTGTGTGTGTGTGTGTGTGTGCGGGAAGAGAGAGAGAGAGAGAGAGAGAGAGAGAGAGAGAGGAGAGAGAGAGAGAGAGAGAGAGACAGAGAGAGAGAGAGAGAGAGAGAGAGAGAGAGAGAGAGAGAGAGAGAGAGAGAGCGATTTTAGCTTCACTTTCATTATGACCTAACACAAGGTCCTTTCAGGATTATTACTAAAAGATAAAGAACACACACACACACACACACACACACACACACACACACACACACACACACACACACACACACACACATAAACGCGCGCGCGCGGGCGAACGCAGGCACACACGAACACAAGCACGCGGGCATGCACGCATGCACGCGCAAGCACGCACCCCACACACACACACACACACGCACTCACACACACACACACACATACACACACACACACACACACACACACACACACACACACACACACACACACACACACACACACACACGCTTACACAATCACATCTCTCTCTCTCTCTCCTCTCTCTCTCCCCTCTCTCTCTCTCTCTCTCTCTCTCTCTCTCTCTCTCTCTCTCTCTCTCATAAAAGAAAAGTTCATTGGTCAAAAGTTCTCTCATAATCCAGATGGTTTTTGTTTATTTCCCTTTCTGACCTCGAATAGTAATCAGCACTTTATATTTATCAAGCGTTTTAAAGCGCGGCAGATTGCTATAACGTGAATGTATATTTATGTATTTGTATGTAATGGTGTGTATAATGTATTTATTTTTGTTCCCCTCTTCCAAAGAGGGCCTTGACCTTATGGAATAAAGATTTCATTTCATTTCTCTCTCTCTCTCTCTCTCCTCTCTCTCTCTCTCTCTCTCTCTCTCTCTCTCTCTCTCTCTCTCTCTCTCCCCCCCCCCCCCCCCAAAAAAAAAGGTCCGTAGACGGGGAATACATGTGCAGGCAAGCAATTTTCCATCATTGTGAAAACAGATTATGGAAAATACAAACTATCTTTGAGGATCCCTCAGAAGATTTGAAACATAGAAAACAAATAAACAAACAAACAAAAAAGCCGAAACAAACAAACAAACAAACAAACAAAAAAAACAAAAACAGAACAAAAACGTTGTTCAACGTTTCGGGTCTAGACCGTCTTAGGGACTTGTGACATTAAAAGGAAGAGCAAAT
>CM031596.1:89285901-89305901 GCA_018398815.1 Conus ventricosus
GCGCGACAGTTTGTTGTTAGCAACCTGCCACCAGGCATTCTGCATTTGGGAGGCGCGCTGTGCAGACGTGTGTTTTCTGCTAGAGAATGTACACACACACACACACACACACACACACACACACACGAGTGCGCTGAAGTGAAACCATACCTCCCCGTTTGCCGCACAGGCAATTCAATGACTTTCAAAAGCCTATTGAAATTGAAAGAAACTCTTATCACAGCAATCACACATAATCAGTAGACTTGATTCCACTGGGCATGCACCTTTACGAGGTAAAACCAACCTGTATTACACAGTTTGTACCAGTCTTGGTTAGCAAAGCCTGAGCTGAACTGTTGTTGTGATCTATGGTCTAAGTGTGATGATGATGCTTGACAAGCATTATTGCAGCTAAAAAAAAGTACTACATATTGATGAAGAAGAATGTATTGTCTTTTGAGAAGGAAGAACTGTTTAGAAAAAGATCTAAAATCGTTAAAATCTATTGAAGATACATATTATATTTGCTCGAACATTTAACATACTGGAAAGAAGTGGAAAAAAGCTTTCAATCTACAATGTGAAACACAAGTGCTGCTGGATATTTCGTTGCCTTGTACAATAAGAATCTGCCCAAAAACCACAGCATTTTTCATTTCTTTCCGAAGCCAAAAATCTCAACGGCCTTCAATAATAAACTGAGCTTATGAAAGGAAAACAACTTGAGCAATTGAAAAGGAAAAGAACTGTTGAATGAACTTGAAAACCATGTAATACAAAGACAGGTTTTATGGTTGTGAATTCCGTCTTTCAATACTTCACAAAGGATCTTGTGGACATCTAAAAACATGTAAAAAATTCTGGATAGATATTTAATACAAAAACAATCTGCTCTATTAGTGATTAGTTTGTTAGGAATTGTGGATGTTGTATCTTTGTATGTGTCTTGAACCAATGATTTCAACTCTTTGTTAATGAGAACTGTGGTATCAGGTGTCTTGGGTGTATAACTAATTATGAAAGTGGACTAAAGTTTTCAACCTGTACCCACGTTCTTCAACTGCGAAACATCAACAATACAACTAACAGCTGTTAAAATTATTTTATAATCTACAATACAGATCTGCATGTTTTTCCAACAGACGCCTACATGTTGACAAGTTTAAGTAAGAGTTCTTATTCCTGCATTTTCTAGAATACCCTTCTAGAAATAGGAAGTAAGAATTTTTTAAAGAGCTCTTGAGGAGTGTTCTTTAATAAGTTCTTAATTTAAGTCCACCCCAAGTTTTAATAATGTTCATAATTAAGTCACTTGAGTCACCTCAAGTTATTAGTTAAGTTTTAATCAAAGTCACCACAAGTTCTTTATTAAGTTCTTAATCAAGTCTCCTCAAAGTTCTTAATAAGTTCTTGATCAATTCAAATTAAGTCACCCTAAGTTCTTAACTCTTAAGTCATCCCTAAAGTACAAACAAGTCTTATTCAGTCAATTATAATTATTTATTAAGTTCTTTATGTATTATTGGCATCTGAATTGGATCAAAATGATCTTTGTTGTTGGTGTTTCTGGGCTTGCTTTTGTGTTCGGCTTCTGTATTTAGTGGTTGTGATTTGTTTGACTGCTTCGGTTTTTGCTGTCGTTGGTTTATTATTTTATAACCGTAATAACCACCCCAGCAATGCCGCAAAAATGACAATTGCTTTAGAAAATCCCATGTAAGACTTTGGCGGAGTTGGCAGCCCTGTTGTTGCAGGTCTTGAATCAACTTGTCTGGTGTTTTTATAGCTGGGTTGAAAACACTGGCTGGGCCTCTTGCACTTTTTTCATTTTGTGTTATATTATGTCTTGTAACTGAATTTTTTTTTTTTGTTCCACTCTGCCTAATCTTTTTCCTGTGCAACAAGCCCTGATGGAGGAAGCTTTTTCTGGTCACTTTCTCACCTGATTCAATTTTTCTGATTCTGCTGATTTTCTGGCTGGTCATTTTTTAGGGAAAAAATCTATATGTATAAAAGTAATTAATCCCTTTGATTAGGGTCGGTGACAATATTGTTCTTAATATCTGTATACTGATCACATCCTAGAGACTCTATGACTTTGTTATATAACTGGATACTGTGTTAAATTCATACATAAAAGTCTTGTTCAGATCATTAGGACGCAATATCTACTTACTAGTTTAGTGTACAAAAAACTAAGAACTGTTTGTCCTACACTTTTTACCATTCTTCGTTCCCAGTTGCGCTTCATAACTGTTTTGATACTTTACAATGTCTTGTGGCGGACATATTTTCAATTGTTCATAATGCTGAATTCATTTCCGTGGATCTGTTTTTGTTTTTCCACATGCTTGCCAAAGAATTCAGTTTTCTTTTTTTAGCATATCAACTTTGATCATTTGTAGTCATATGTTCAGAAGGTTTAGGCTACCCTGAGCTGTAGTAGATCATCGATGTTCATGTGTTTTTTTCATTAATTATTAATTATTTTTATTTTTTAAAAATGAGCACCGAAAAAACTGTTACCAACTCATCGTATACCATTCTGTTGTTATTGGGGCTTAAGTGTTGGATAACAAATGCTTGTAAAAGCTTGTTAAAAATTAAACCAGCAGATCTTGGCAATAACTAGACTTTGGTGGATTCAGCAAAGCTAATTGCTATCATTACAGCATCGTTTGCTATGAAAAGATTTTCTAGTTAAACAAGGAATAATTCCAGACAGTATCTATTTGTAAAAATTAAAAAAAAAAAACATTTATAAATATGGCTTCACTCGTAATGATGAATGGTGGCGCTGTGGTTAATGCGCTTGCATTTTAGCGCAAGTAATTACGAGTTTAGTAAACTGCGGGATGACGGCGAGAGAAAAAAGGTCATAAAAAAAGCTATGGAGCAACTAGCAGCTGCACAAGTTTACTTTAAAAAAGCAGAGAAATTGAGCAGTTAGATTTTATTCGACAAAATGAACAACAGCGGGCATGCAGCTTACACATTTAAAGATGTTGATCAAGCATTAGAAGAATATTTTCTTGTAACAGCTCAAACCAATCGAGACATTGCCCCCAACAAATCAGCGTCTTTTCTCAGCCATCAGAAAAACAAAAGCATGCAAGCAAATCGAGTTTATCGTCATTGCCCCTACTGACCACGCTTTGTTGCTACACTTTTGTAGCCGCCATATTCTCTCCTCTGCTCCCCGAATAAAAAATGAACAAAATCTATCTATTGCCAATAATATGGCGTTTGGAACGGGAATTACTGCAATAAAAAAGCTTAAGCCAAGCAGCAGGAGTCGCGAACAAACAAGCAATGGAATGGTTATCTAAACAAGCGATTGGAAAATTAATTTACCCTCGAGCCTGACGAATACTGAGGGACCGAGCTTTGTGTATTCAATACCGAACGACACCCATCAAATGACCTTATAAATTTACCACATGATACAATTAGATGAAAAAGTTTTTAGCTACGCACTCTACAGTTCATTACATAGCTTCAAGATACAAAAGTTGCTGAAACATTAAACACAAAAGAGTTGACTTCCTGCTGTTGCTGTTGCCATACAAAATGATATACCAACGAGGACCGCTAACTTACTCGCATGATTCATGTCGATGATGGATATAAGTATTTAATGGCAAAAAGGTGTATCATTATTGTTGAAACTTAGAGTTTCCATTAAAAGTAGCATTCAGGAGTTCACAGTTCCAGGCTTTAGTTGAAATCTTTAACAAACATTATCTGAAAGACTTTTTTCATACAGTTAACAGTAGACGCTGATTGTCAATTTTCGCAACTCAGAATGGGTTAGAAGATTGCCCTCTGTTTTGCGGCGCAATGAATACTGAAGATTTAATTACAGGTCTAAAACCAGTACAAGCAATCAAAATTACAAACTATAAATGCTGTTGAAGGAGTCGCCAAGTTATCAAAGCAAAACTATTACCATTTGTTTGAAAGTAAGGTTCCTCTTGATTTTTGCCTGGAGAACGCTGAAGGGGACACTTGCTTCAGGGAAACCAGAGCCAGTTTGGAAGTGTTGGATCCATATGAATAAAAAGAATTGTAAAAATGAATCCGCCCGTGTATTATTTACGAGAAACTGACACAACAAAATACACCTGTCCTCAAAGATCTTTGGAAGGAAGTAATGCTGATTTCCCACCAGAAACAGTTACAGTTGCTTAATTAATTTTTATTACATAAAATGTTGGCTCAGAAGGATGCACAGAAAGAAACTAAGATGATAGGAGAGACCTTGATTGATACGGGAATCATATGATACGAGTTCTACTATTAAGGAAACTTTTTCGAGGATTCATCGGCACATGGTCATGCATCCAGTTCGCCTACAGCCAATATCCTTAATTTGACTTATCATATATGGAAAAGAATATCTTGAAATATTAAAATAATAATTCGAAGCACAGCAAGCAAACATGAAAAATATTTGGCTGAATTGGATAATGATATGTTTGAGCTTATTATAAAATTGAGGAAATAATATGAAGATGGTATGTAATTATGCCGTTCTCCTGTGACCAATGGCATATGAATACTCTGGGATTAATCTAAAATTATCGTTTTGTAGGTTTTTCTATCTAATGACTTCTTTTGTTACCAACAGTTGTGTGATCTAATGTAGATTAAGATAGTAGTTAACGTTGTCATGGACGAAATGTCACTTATTGTTAATACAATGCTTCTTTGGAGTTGCTTGTGATATGGTTGACTGCAAATCACTGCGAGATATTCCCTTTGCTTTCTTAATGTTTTTTCTTGACACGAAACACTGTACTTTTTTACTCCTAACCCAACAACTCCTTGATCCACCCCTCCAGATAATTCTTCCTTCTATCTTTACTAAAATCCATTCTTATTATACAGATGAATGCAAAGGCGAATCGTTAGGGTATTCAGATGTGTCGTACATCCCGCATGCCTTTAGCTAATTCTAATTTCCATGGTTTTATTGATGTCTTCAGTAGGGATATCTATAACAAATTCTATATGCTATCTGTGTAAAGTACTCTGGACTCTGGATCACATGGGTTTAAAGTAGTCATAAATGAAAGTCTATCATCTAAAAGCTTTGATAATTCTAAATCAGATAAACCCAATTTAATATGGTTGTCAATTTGACTTTCTTTTTTTCATCATTATACACAAAAAGCTGATCCGTGATATCTATGATGTCCTGATTATTAGGTCTTAGTAGTAAGCTAATTGCTTCGTTTCTCTGGTGACCAATCTAAACTTCTTTACGCTTGTGCCGTATTACTCCATAGTCTTTCCGAAACAGCTGTTTATTGTTCTTCAAGCTTGAAAAAGTCTTTTTCTGATGAATCTGTGGATTTAGTTATGAGATCAGTGTTCTTCATGATGTTTGGTTCATGATCTGTTCTTGATCTAAAAGCAATTATACGATGAACAGCTGTCATATTCAAACCATGTCTTAATTATAATTGTAGAAAGTCTGTAATGACTGACATAATTTTTTTTGCCTCGAAGATTAGGCACAAGTTAGGTGGTTCTGTTTTGCCATCTTTAGGGGGGGAATTTATGATGCTAATGGGTAGTCATTATGCTGGTCATGGAGTTCCTGAAGGATATTCTAAGTCAACCTTCTAGAATGAAACACCGCTGTTGATCTGCGTCAAACTGCTCAACCACTTATTGTCTTTGAATATTATTCGTACCGCCGCCTCTGTGCATTTAAAGTTTGCGTTAATGGAAGTGATTGCGCATTGCCCACCAATACTGATTGTTTGTATCTAATACATGAGGTATTGTGAGACCTTTTACTGGGATCTTATCATCAGTATTTGTTGTTTGCTTTTCAGTAATGTTGCGACGCCATACTTATTCATCCACGGCAAGCCGTTTTTCATCATCTGAATCATTGGTAATTCAGACTATATATCTATCTGTACTCTGTAAACTTTAAGAATGCATCCCAACTCATCCCGGGCGCAGAGATTCAATGCCGCAGGGATCAGGCTGTAATGTTTCATGAAGGTCTTTCTGTTTTTTCTCAATAATTGTCCGCCAAACAAACATACGTCAGCCATTCAAGTTGATCATGATAGTCTCCCATTTTGTTACATTACTTCTGACACGCATCTTGGAGCATGCTGGGTAATCGGGAATCTTCTGAGTCCTTTCCTTTAAGAATAGAACAGAACGCAACTTTAGGGAGGAATGGAGTCTTATCAACACCTTTCCCAGAAAGAAAAAAGGAAAGAACACCCGAAGGTGCTGGGGAGGACCCAGAGAAGCACTGTCTTCACCATGCCCTTAGAGCAGTCTGTACCACACCTGGAGGCCTCGCTGTGTTGTCTATGGGTACAGGCACGCGCCAGGACCACTCCATTCAAGATAATCCAAGGGAATTATATGATCCTGAACAGAGGTATTTAGACTACAGTGTGCCAGCTCATATCTGCCTCAAATGTAGAATCCCATTGGGTGTACCAGCCCGTATTTCATGAAGCAGAGCCACCGGGCGAAAAACACCCCCCCCACCCCCCCTGCTGCCGAGCTCACCCACAGACCCAACACCCTGCCCACGGACAGTTGTATGGAACAGTGCCACTCCAGTAACTGCCAAGTTTCGCCATACGGTTTATGTGCACTCAAGAGAGAATCCAAAGTTGTAGTCTTTCCCACTGTAATAAGGACTTTTCCTGTGGTCAGTGGGTCTTTCCTCCCGCCACTGGACCTTCTCCAGGGTCAGCCTAGTAAGGACAAAGAAGAAAAAGATAACACCCGAAGGTGCTGGGGGGACACAGAAGGAAGCACTGTCTTCACCTGCCCTTAGAGCAGTTCCTGCTACCACCCCTGGAGGCCTGCGCTGTGTTGACGTTGGGTACAGGCACGGCAGGACAATCCATTAAGATATCATGGGACATAACTGCTCATTGAAAAGTGGTTAATTAGACTACAGGATGCTAGACTCATAACAGCCTCATAAGTAGATCCCCATGGGTGTACAGCCGTAATTCATGACTGCAGAGCCCAACGGCGAAATAAACCACCACCCAGCTGCCGAGCAATACCCACAGTCCCACCACCTGCCCTCGGGCCACTGATGAAGACTGTGCCACTACTAGACTACAGCCAAGCTTTCGCCATACGGTTTATGTGCCCTCAAGAGATGTAATCAAAGTTGTAGTCTTTACACTGTCAAAAGGACTTTCACATGTGGTCAGTGGGTGCTTTCCTCACCGCCAATGACCTTTATCCAGGCTTCTGCCTAGTTATGGCAAAGAAGAAATGATCACCCGAAGGTGTGGGGAGGACCCAGAGATGCACTGTACTTCACCTGCCCTTAGAGCAGTCATGTACAAAACCTGGAGGCCATGCGCTGTGTTGACGTATGGGTACAGGCTCGCGCAGGACACTCCATTATAGATTTCAAGGGATATAATCTGCTCCTGAAAAGAGGGATATTAGGTCTACAGGATGCAGCTCTTTTACAGCCTCAAAGTAGCATCCCCATGGGTGTACCAGCCCGTATTTCATGTATCTGCAGAGCCCACGGCGTAAATCCCACCCCCCAGCTGCCGAGCTCACCCCTCAGACCCATCCTCCCCTGCCCCACAGGAAAGTGAGACAGTGCCACTCCAGACACAGCCAAGCTTTCGCCAACTTTCGGTTTATGTGCCCTCAAGTGAGAATCCAAATGTTGTTGTCTTTCCTACTGTCAACAATGGAAGTCTTCATCAAACCTCGCAGATTATGTTCATGGACTAATAAGGGTAAACGCCCTTCTAACATGAGTTGGGTCAAAAATATTTCTTCCGTTATTGGGCAGGACATTTAAGGGACTTGCCAGTGACTCATAATGAACCCTTCATGTTTGTTGCATAGAGTCGTAGAAAGGGACATGTTATTTAAAGTGACAACACAGTACTTTCTGATGACTGTGCAATGCATGGTACCCTGAAGGCGTTCGGTTAATGCTTGCATTAGAGGTGTGGTAGTTAAACCTCGCAAGTTGTGAAGAATATATGCAGGCTTCCAGTCTTTGGTTCATACTTTTGTTGATGATTGCTGTGGTTGTGCAGCTGCTCTCTAAAACTTTCAACTAATGTGATCATGGGTCTATTTCTGTCGGATTGGCTTTCCTCTGCTGTCGGTCCTCACTGTTGACATTGTCCTAAACACAAATCCAATAACAAATGCGTGGCTGATTTATACTGTTGTTGGTATTTAGGCGTACATCTTGATTTCAGATAAATTCAGTTTATTAGTACAGGCGTTACGCCTACTTGCTGCATGCGTTCTAAAAGTATTCTGCAGCATTAGGCCCTCTATATAATTCTGGCTCTGAATGCTCGCCTTCCGACATGACTACCAATGAAGCAAATTGAACAAATCTGTTGAGTAATAATTAAGGTCTTGTTTTGGAAGTTTTGTGGGGTTGGACCTTCATAAGGAACATATGAGTGATTCTAAGCTGCGTATAACAACATATGGAGTATTTTGCAGTTTTTTCCAGTTATTAAAACCAAACCTTACGGCCTTCTTTCGGGTTATTGTTCTGTCTTACAGTCAACTGGGCCAATGCAATGTTTTATTTGTTCGCTTGCGGACTTGAAACGGATGGAATTCTTGTTAAACATTTTCTACAGAATTCTGGTTTATGATGATCCTTTGAAGTATGCGCCATTAATCTACTCATTGTTCGTATCAATAGTGTATGCACGGCTGACCTGATGGTGAATACTTCTGTTGTAAGTCAACATGATTTTTGTCTGGTTGCCAATCGGATGGACTGCTTTTTGGACAACTCTGATAGGATGTAGATTGGTTTCCTCATCCCATGTGTAGATTATAACAGTTATGGTTGTTTTGTTCTTCAAAACTGATCATTTGTTCCTTACGTTAACAGGAAAGGTTATTCCATTGATTTAAGATAATTGAGTAAGGTTCATAGTTAGATACTCTCTCCTGCGTTTTTGCGGACGTAATGAAGACTTGCAAGAACACACCACATAAAACATTTGTTGTCCGAATTCTTTATGTTTAGAATGCTCTTTTTGCGGACTAATGCTGGGGGCAGCGGAAATGTAAGCCTTGCCAACAATCGGCTCATATTTAGGCTGTTTTATTTGATCTCTAGGACTTCGCCCTCTGAACCAACCTGAGCCTCTCATTTTTGGCTTCTTCAGCGGCCCATCAATCTGTGTAAGCAGTTGGTCTGCCCCAAACCAGGTGTTAAGTCATATGAGAAAGATTAGTCTGTTGTTTAGTTGAGACCCAGACTTCTAGATTTTCTTCATTTATGTTATATATGTCACGAATTAAGACTGCCTCAACATTACTTTAACTGGCGGCGTCTATTGTTTTTGAAAAGGTTTACCTGGAACTGAAGTAAATTCGCATGTACAAACATTGCCTGTACGCTTGCTGAAATCAATGACTTCTAGAATTAATTTCATTTAAAGCTTTTGACAAACGCTCTCCACTTAAGCTTTCCTTAAAAAATTCGTCTGGACCTTATATATCTTATCAATCATGTGTTTCTTTTATAACTCTAGTTATTTAAATAAAAATAAATACATTCGACTCCCCAAAGTCGTCTTAATCTGAATCTATATCAACGGTACTTTTTTCCGTGCTTGGATAATAAACTAAAGTATATGGGTTGTTATGTGTGAGCTGTTTAGAACAGAGTTAATGTCTCGTTTACTTTTTTTATACTTTCATTTTTTATCTGACTCGGTGTCTGGTTGTTGAGAAAAAACTTGCCCGTGCCTTTTTTTTGAAGATCAACTTTTGTCTTTTATAGTCATCAAAATCGGCATGTAAACGACTAATTTCTTCTTTTCCGTGAAGTTTGAGTCAACTAGCGCTTTATTTATTGTCAGTATTGAACGAAACTAAGTTTAGCTGTTATTAGTTGAACTATACGTGTGTGCTTTTGGAGTTTAGTTTTTAATTTTTTTGCTAGCAGCACTTACAGCTAATGAGCAAGGCTGCAGAGTTAAAGACAAACCCGCCTAGAGGTAAAGCTACCGGTGCACCTAGCCTGTTGCATAAGAGACCTACACTTGTTCCTGATGATAGTGCACTAATAGTCGGTTGCTCCAGTATTAACATATGACTAACAGCATTAAAGACAGCAGAATACATTAGTTGGTTTGCTGTATTTCGGAAAGGTCTTGCTCTCAGTTCTGCTGCATTTGTGTATTGTTTTGTTAATCTGAAGTTTTTAGGTAAGGGGTTTCTATAGCAGCAGAGTTGCCTACTATCTCTTCTTTACGAGTACTTTGGATAATGTGTACAGACATGGCTTTTTAAAATATAAATAAAATAATTTAGTATTGTTTATCTTTTAATCTGTTATCTTGAATATTCAGCTGCGCATTCTTATATTTAAAAACAATGTACATTAACTGGTTTATCGCCATCTTTTTCTTTATCTATTTGATTGTTTATTACGGTTTAACCGTTCTACCAACTTCATGCAAACTGATTATACCTACTGTCGATCTTAGGTCAATCCTTAAACCGTATTTTGTTGTTAAATAATCTTCAAGCCTAAAACACTGTGAAGGTGTCAGTTCTTTAGACACAAGGTCTACTGTTGGACTTCTATCACTCCACCCCAAACATTTTCTTATTTGTCAATTTGCTGATAAGGTCTAAGACCGCTAGCGTAGATTTGGTTAGGACTACCCTCAATATGAAACATTGTTCTTCGTTATTTTAGGATTAATAAACTTTTCACTTTCCTCTTTTGAATGGTTCTTTTTCATCTTCACACAGCAATAAAAACTTTAAGTGATCTTGCTGCGGCAACTAAAAACTATAATTCCATGTAGTGTCTGCCTTACTTTTAGGTATGTTGTATGTATGAATCCTACTCATTTCGTAATATATTGCTAATTTTGATGATATTGTTGTCAATCGCTTGCTAAATTTGCGGTTGCTAATCATCGTCATAACCCTATCGAGATGTCAGAAATGCTGTACTGTTGATTCGGTGTTGATGATCTGGATAACACGTTTGTATTCATAAAAAGTTAGTTCAGATGACAATCTGTTTAATGCGCCTTGAAAGTTTTGGCGCATACGCTTTTAACCCCCCCTCCCCCTCAAAAATATAAGGGGATGGAAAGCGATTTCACATACGCTTAACTTACAGCTACTACTTTTGCCGTCTTCAGCATCTTCAGCGCCTTTCTATGTTTAGTGATTCATTATTTTTCATTCCTTGAATACCAAGATCACCCTTTCATTCGGGTTACCATAAATCAGATAGATTTTAAAATATGTCTGCATTGTGTTAAGAAAAATATTCTTGCCCTCAAGTTTTATAGAAATTTTCTTAAACGATTGCCCGTCCAGATTCTGGACAACTGTCCTGTTTGGGTCTGTTGATGATTCGAGTTTATTTTGAAGTAAGTTGGCAGAGCCTGGCACAACTCACTTCATTGCTCCTAGGTCTGGAAATTTTGACAGTAAGAATTTGATCGAATCATTAGTAGTGGATTATTTGGAACAGAATTTTCCGTTTATTTCCCTTCACGCCAAAGGGCTCTTTCTGTCTTCTATGCGGGTCAAGAATTGTACCATATTACTTTTTTTTGACATTTTTTATAAACCAAAATAAAAGTTTTTATTTAAATTATGGCATGCATTGAAGGGAAGAAGATTATGATGTTTTTTTGATCCTGGAGACGACATGAGGTGAAATGATCCCTTTGACACAGAATCTCTCAGGCGCTCACATTGCATCGTGAACTTAAAAAGAAAGTAACGGTTAGATCTTTGATAACAAAGTTTAGGCCCTTGATCCTCCCGAATTTTTTGCCCCTGATGATTTTGTAAAAAAGATATGATCGGCCATTTGTATTTTAAAGACGATCGTGGAAAAACGTTTTCGCTTACAAGATAAAACGAGTCCCATTAAAGTTTGTAGGTTTGAGTTCCATTAACCAAAGACTTAAGAGTGAAAGATCGAAATCGCCTTGGCTTTACTAAACCCAAAATTGATGGGGAGTGATGTTTTTATCTTCAAAACACACTACAAGAACTCCAACAGATAACCAAATTACAAAACATGGAAATTCAAGATTTAAGTCAAACAGCAGACGAAATAATAGAAGCAGAAACCAGGTTTTCCGAAGAAACGGCATTAAAAACTATACATGACCCCCTGCTACCCATGCGAGAAATAACGGCCCTTGATCATGCTTTGAGAGGGCATTAGAGGCGAATTAACAAACAATTTAGCAAAACTGGGTGAACTAGATGAGCATATAAAAAGAGAAAAAGAAAAACTCGTTGAGGCTGATGACGCCAACTTAGGGCCTGGTGTTAAAGAAAGAATATAACCCAAAGACTAAATAATCTTGAAGAACTGAGATCAGCCAAGACTAGAAGCGTTGTCTGCTAACCGAGAACAATTACGAACTCAAGTGAGCAGAATAAGAGAAACTATCCAAAAAATTTTATATGAAAACACAACGCTAGCAGAACGAATACGAACACTGTTTAGAGAGCAAGGAGTCACATTAGCAAGCGTTATAACGGCCTTTGGATTTGCAATAAGTACACTGGTGTTGGCTATTACAGGCGGCGGTGGTCAAAGTTCAGTACCTCCACCGCCATCGCCTCCATCGCCACCTGATAATCATGGGTAAAAAAACAGTTGATCATCTTGCAGGTTTATTAAAAAAAATTACCCAGTAAAGCCATGGACGCTTTACCAGGTATATTAGGGGTGTTGTTTAGCTGGCTTTTTGTCTACTGCAAGCAAAGTAGTTGGTTTTAGGGCCCGAGCCACTTATGGACATTAGTTCTCTAATAGTTGGGTTAATTTTTAGTAAGATAAAGACCAAGAAATCCTAGGCCAGTTAATCCAAAAACAAGTGCTGTCTTTTTCATATCCATGGTCATTATTTTTTTCGTCATCGCGAACAGAGTCCTCGTCTTCAACGGTCTTTAGGCTTGAACCACGGGGATTGGATGACTTATTCTTGGGGGGTATCTTGTTTGTTTACTGCTTGCAATATTACTGGCTCAGAATTTATTCGTTTTTTCCGACTTTCTGTTCATTGCCTGCCACAAGGATTTCATTATTGTAGTTTATTATTGTTCCTTCTGGAGTCTGAGGTCAGAAGGCAGCAAGATATAAACCAGTACCAACACCCAAAGTCTACTTTCGATCTTGCGTATTGTAAACATTTTGGTACCTTTTAATACTTGAAGGCAAATCAACTGTA
Source organism: Conus ventricosus (assembly GCA_018398815.1). NCBI lineage: Eukaryota > Metazoa > Mollusca > Gastropoda > Neogastropoda > Conidae > Conus > Conus ventricosus. Next base: position 89,299,125 of record CM031596.1, read on the forward strand.
GAATTAATGGCGTCCTCTAAATTTGCTAAGTATTGTTTTTGCGCGTCAAAGCCAGTAGAAGATCTGTTATGTTCGATCTCGTTTGTGCTTGCGAACCTAGCAAACACCAAACATAAGTACGAACAGAGTCGTTTATTCGTTCTATTCCTGCTTTAGTTAGGCCCTTAGAAGTGTCTAAGATAAATGTTGTCCATGCTGTTTTATGCTCTTGCTCTATGGACCCAAGATGAACAGCTGTGCCTGAAGAGAAAGATGTGAAGGAGGATTCCAGTCATAGTTATACTTTCTGTGCACGCCCCACAAATAAGGGGTGCCTAGACCATGATTAAGATCTAACTTTTGTCTAAAGTCTGTTTTGGCCTTAATATTGAATCGTTACAGATCCTTTCAAAACCCTTCATGTCTATTCTGTTGCTGAATGGATTAAACGGTGTGTCATTGGTAATGGTGCTTGCAGTTCAGTCAAAATACGTCTGAAGGTGTAATAAAAATGAATCTGTACACTGACCTCACCAAAGGATCAGGATGATTTAAGTGATCAGCATACGACACTCCACACCCAGTTGATGCACAAAACACAGCAAAGTTTAACTGGTTCTGATAAAACTGCATCGGATGACTAAACCACACTTTCGGGATGTAGTCTTTTTTAATAGGAGGGTTAAGATATCTGTTTAATGGAGTACTAACCTTTACTTGAAGGTGTCAGTTGGGTCACAGAAATGTCAAGAGTATCAGTTGTTATATTTTAAGATTGTAGTGCGGCCCAACAGAATATTTTGCATCAGTATATTTAAATGCACTCATTTTATTTCGTTTAAAAATGTTTGTAACAATAACAACTCAAGACCGTCCTTCGTTTTTAGAACATGCTATTGATAATGAATGCGGAACCCAAAGGGTTCCCACTCCATGAAATATTCTACAAAGTTGTATGGTTTAATATAAGTGAATCCAAGAAGAATAATAAGATTCAAAAAATTGATAATGCAGGAAAATTAGTTAGCCAGTTAACCATACCTGATGGTTATTACGGGTTTTGCTCGCTAAAAGAAGCAATGAGTAACTTCGACATTACTCTCAAACTTAAACAATGCAAATCTAAAAACAATGTTGACATCAACCTGAAAAAGAAGCTGTAGGTTACTATTTTGATAAAGAGCTAGCGAAAATTGTTAGGCTTTGCAACTGGCAAACATAGATTTAGAGTTACACCAGACAAAACTACTTATGAGGGGGAAAGTCCGCTCGATCTTGCATTACATTCATTACTCTATGTTCATTTGGACGAGCTAAGCACTGATGAAAACTTATATGATGGAAGGCCCTCAACTGTTTTAAGAGCTCTTCCATCTGGGAAAGCTGCATATTGCAATTATGAAATTATACAATTCCTAATTTACAGTTTAAACGATTAGTTTGTGGGAGGGTCGGATCATTTAATATAAAAATCGCAGACAAAGCAGGAAAAGTCGTGAAATGTGATAACCTGCACATTTTTAGAAATAAAATAATTAGTTGTTCTAAAAAATAATGTCGCGTGGGCCAGAAGAATCAGGAGTTACATTAGCGCCTGTAAGGTGTATAACCTTAGAATTAAAAGACCTTGCAGACGTTGGGGACTTTTGAACAGAACGGTGAGATAGGCGCTTTGTATGGTTTTGAGAACACTAAAGATGGTGATTATAAACGCAAAGAGGTTGTGATAACAAAAGGTTTCCTAAACTAGAACAACTACGCAATGTAGAAGCAAATAATGCTGGCCAGTATGAATATAAAATAGTTCGAAAACCTGACAGCAAATGGCACTTAGAACCATATTTAGAATGGGACATAAAATTTGAATTCATAAGCCCCTTTTACATTTTTTAGCCGTCAAAAAAGTTTCAGAAAAGCATTCAACTCTGGCCCTTTACGTGTAAGTCTTATGCCGGAGGACAATAGTCGGAAAGAGATTGAAATAACGCCGTATGGGAAAAAACAGTACATCCTCCACAGAAGAGAACGGTTTTAAAGGAAGCTTCTACAAAATTACAGTTCTTTCCACGCAGGAAATTAGGAGACACGTTCACAATGATATTTGAAATTTCTGTCTTAAAAGATGTGGAGAGGGATGGGTTGTGGGCGTTAGTGAAGTCCTTTTAAAAGGAATTAATATTAGCTGGCAAAACTTAGACGTTAACCGTCTTAAAGTTACCATCGTCGTTCTTCACAATGGTGAGGATATTAAGGTCAGAACAACAAGCAACAAAATCAATATTGGCTTAAATAGAAACAATCTTACAGAACTGAATTGGATTAATCTTACACATTTAGGCTCATAGGGTTTTATTATACTGAACAAGTTTTGACGGAGAGTATGATAAAAACAATAACTGGATTAGATTAAATTCTGTTATAAAACTATGGAGCAGTTAAACTTTATGATAAAAAAGCCTCATTGTTCATTGATTTGTGGACAGACTGGTTGTGGAAAAACAATTTTTATCCTAGGCCTATTACAAACAGTTTATCGCTATAATTTTGATCATATTGTGATTTTCTGTCCAACACTTAAATGGAACAAAGCATATCATGATAGAAGGTTTATATGGACAGATGATGACACATATTTAGTTGATTTCCCAGCAATAAACTGAGTGAGTGTTTAGGCACTTTTAAAGACTGTTTTTAAGGAACGCAGACACTATTTATTATAGATGACTGTTCGGCAGAAAGAGACATAGTTAAAAAAAAGAAACACTTTGTCAAAACTGGCTTTCAGCGGAAGACATGCCGGGATAAGTGTGTGGATTTTATGTCAGAATACAACTCAGTTTTAAAAGACTTTAGAGAACAGTTAAAGACTGTAGTTTTATTTCACATGAAAGACAGAGACGCATTTGATGAATGTATGCGTGAAAATGATGTTATTGAAAATGATCAGGAAAAACACAGGATTAAGCAAAAACTAAAATCTGAAAGTTTTAGTAAATTAGTATTGAAAACAGATAATCCTACACAGTATGTATGTTTGTAGATAATCGTTTATTTTTGTGGTTATTGAAGGAGAAGGTGTGATGGATTATCATTTTTAATTCATTGTTGAAGTCTTACTTGTCAGAGAACGGAGAAATGTTCATTCTAGGGCGACCGCCCGAAACTGGTTGAGGGCGGTTGAGCTAGAATGAACATTTCTCCGTTCTCTTACTCGCATAGTAGGAAGGAGAGAGGCTTCGGCACGGGGGAAGGTGTGAATTTACAACAATTTTACAGGGTAAAAAGGAGACCAACTGCAGTGAGCGAGGGAAAAATGGAAAGTAGCGAGTGGTGTGTGTGTGTGTGTGTGTGTGTGTGTGTGTGTGTGTGTGTGTGTGTGTGTGTGTGTGTGTGTGTGCGCGCGTGCGTGCGTGCGTGTGTGTATGTGTGTGTGGGGTGTGTGTGTGTGTGTGTGTGTGTGTGTGTGTGTGTGTGTGTTGTTGTTTTTGTTGTTGTTGTTGTTGTCTTCAATTTAACGTCTTTCCACATTAGTGATATTAGACGAAGGGAAAGGATTTGGAGAGGGGGAGCATGAGGGGAGGTGGGTGGGTCATCTTGCAATCATATACAAAAACAAAAACAAAAAAGCATCTTACAATCTTTGCAATTAAAAAAAAAAACGAAAAAAAAAAAAGGTATGGGAAAGCCAACTTTAAATAACAATTTTTAATCATAACACAAACTATAACAAATGTCCCATAGGACTGCGTAGTAAACACTTCGCAAAATCAAAAAGTGTGTGTGTGTGTGTGTGTGTGTATGCGCGCGCGCGCGCGTGCGTGTGTATGTGCGTGCGTGCGTGCGTGCGTGCGTGCGTGCGTGTGTGTGTGTGTGTGTGTGTGTGTGTGTGCGTGCGTGCGTGCGTGCGTGCGTGCGTGCGTGCGTGCGGCGTGCGTGCGTGCGTGCGTGCGTGTGTGTGTGTGTGTGTGTGTGTGTGTGCGCGCGCGCGCGTGTATGTGTGTGCGTGCGTGCGTGCGTGCGTGCGTGCGTGTGTGCGTGTGTGTGTGTGTGTGTGTGTGTGTGTGTGTGTGTGTGGAGCAGACAAGGCAAAAGGGTAGGTGGGTAGAGGAGAGTCACGGTGAGCCTGACTTGTGTCAGGAAATACTTGATCATGCTATTAGTGCCGGTAGGTTTAACCAATTATTGGGAGATTCTGGAAGAGCTATGATTTTCTTTTTTTTCTTTCTTTCTTTCTTTCATATTTTTTTTCTTTTTTCTTTTTTTTTTTTTCTTCTTTTCCTTTTTGGTCATGGGTGTTCTGCCATCCGTGCTGTTAACGCCACGGTGGGTATTTGCCGCCACGCCGTTGGTTCTGCTTACCCCCCCCCTGCGTGTACAACTCTTATCTGAGTGACTACAGTTCGTTGAAAGAGGCCCACCAGCCAAAGAAGATGCTGCAACTCCATCTCCTCCCTCCCATCCCACCACCCCACCCCACCCCACCTCCACCCCCTCCCCCGCTCCCCACACTCGTCCTCCCCCCCCCCCCCCCTGTCCCCCGTCACGCTTATTTTCATTTTTCACTCTATCTCATTTTATTTTATTTTATTTTATTTCATTTATTTCTCCCGCTTCTCGTCTGTATTTTTAACCACAACATTCCCCGCTCTTCCATCCACTGGTCACGTCTTCCTCTTTCTCTTTAGCTCTGTTTCTCTGCCCTTCCTCCTTCCTCTGCCTATCTTACGCCCCTCCTCACCCCCCCCCTCCTCTTTCTTCTCCCCTCTCCTCTTCCTACCTCCCCCTCCCAACGCTTTCTCCCCCTTTCTTCCCGACATGCCCCACACTCCCTTTCCAACGATTTACTCCTCTGGACGTTTTCAAATGTGATTGATACAAGATACTGGGATGATTTTTGTCAATAGTCAGCATGTTCAGCATGTGATCATATTTTTTGAGGATATTTGAATCACTGGTGCGGTTTCCGTTATTTGACCATTCTTCTGATTTGATAATCCAAAAAGTTTTAATTATGTTTTTTTTTGTTAATCATTATTTTAATAGTGTGGTTCAATGTCAGAATTTCGTGATTTGGCTTCTCTTTTCTCTTCTTTTCTTTTTCCCCCCCAGAAATACAGTTGTCGTGTGTGTGTGTGTGTGTGTGTGTGTGTGTGTGTGTGTGTGTGTGTGTGTGTGTGTGTGTGTGTGTGTGTGTGTGTGTGTGTGAAGGGGAAAAAAAAGCACGCTTCGTTCCATGGAGTCGCACCACGGACTCAAAATGCTCTTTTCACCCTAGTCCTGTGTCTCGTCCATTCGGCCACCTTTCCACTTCTGTCGTCACTTAGGCGGGTGGTGTGTGTGTGTGTGTGGGGGGGGGGGGGGGGAGGGTTAGTAGGTAGTATCCTTCATTGGCTCTAAACCAACGTCACTGAAACATCGCCGAAGCACCTCAAACAGCAGGGCGGTGTCTGCTCTAGTGGGTGTCCTTCCCGCGGAGAACTTGACACGTCCCTATAGGACCGCAGACCGCAGACACGGGGACTAAGGCAAAACAGCGCTGGATCTGACTCTGTATTGGGGAGCCCAAATGAACGGCGTGAGAGTGATGCCAATGAGATGCCACAAAAGATACAACAGAGAAAAGAAAGAAAGAAAAAGAGGAAGAAGAAGAAGAAGAAGAAGAAGAAGAAGAAGAAGACGAAGACGAAGACGAAGAAGACAAAGAAGAAGAAGAAGAAGAAGACGAAGAAGACGAAGACGAAGAAGACGAAGAAGAAGAAGAAGAAGAAGAGAAGAAGAAGAAGAAGAAGAGACAAAGAAGACGAAAACGAAGACGAAGACGAAGAAGACGAAGAAAAAGACGAAGAAGAAGACGAAGAAGACGAAGAAAAAGACGAAGACGAAGACGACGACGACGACGACGAAGAAGAAGAAGAAGAAGAAGAAGAAGAAGAAGAAGAAGAAGAAGAAGAAGAAGAAGAAGAAAAAGAGCGGGAATGAAAGAAAAAAGAAATCAATAATATAGGGGATGGACGGACCCGGACCGCCACTCATCAGAGGGTCGGAGGCAGGCTATTCATTGAGAGTGTGGTTGATGACGGGAATTAGCCAACCCGTCGCTATAAGTCACATCAGGAACTGACCGGCTCCTAGCCTGTCGCTATAAGTCACATCAGGAACTGACCGGCTCCTAGCCTGTCGCTATAAGTCACATCAGGAACTGACCGGCTCCTAGCCTGTCGCTATAAGTCACCTCAGGAACTGACCGGCTCCTAGCCTGTCGCTATAAGTCACCTCAGGAACTGACCGGCTCCTAGCCTGTCGCTATAAGTCACATCAGGAACTGACCGGCTCCTAGCCTGTCGCTATAAGTCACATCAGGAACTGACCGGCTCCTAGCCTGTCGCTATAAGTCACCTCAGGAACTGACCGGCTCCTAGCCTGTCGGTATAAGTCACCTCAGGAACTGACCGGCTCCTAGCCTGTCGGTATAAGTCACATCAGGAACTGACCGGCTCCTAGCCTGTCGCTATAAGTCACATCAGGAACTGACCGGCTCCTAGCCTGTCGCTATAAGTCACCTCAGGAACTGACCGGCTCCTAGCCTGTCGCTATAAGTCACCTCAGGAACTGACCGGTTCCTAGCCTGTCGCTATAAGTCACATCAGGAACTGACCGGCTCCTAGCCTGTCGCTATAAGTCACATCAGGAACTGACCGGCTCCTAGCCTGTCGCTATAAGTCACATCAAGAACTGACCGGCTCCTAGCCTGTCGCTATAAGTCACATCAGGAACTGACCGGCTCCTAGCCTGTCGCTA
>CM031596.1:89313401-89315901 GCA_018398815.1 Conus ventricosus
ACCTAATGATCTGAGCGTTGAAATCCCCCAGTTCCCAGCACTTCACTGGAGCTTACCTAATGATCTGAGCGTTGAAATCCCCCAGCTCCCAGCACTTCACTGGAGCTTACCTAATGATCTGAGCGTTGAAATCCCCCAGCTCCCAGCACTTCACTGGAGCTTACCTAATGATCTGAGCGTTGAAATCCCCCAGCTCCCAGCACTTCACTGGAGCTTACCTAATGATCTGAGCGTTGAAATCCCCCAGCTCCCAGCACTTCACTGGAGCTTACCTAATGACCTGAGCGTTGAAATCCCCCAGCTCCCAGCACTTCACTGGAGCTTACCTAATGATCTGAGCGTTGAAATCCCCCAGCTCCCAGCACTTCACTGGAGCTTACCTAATGATCTGAGCGTTGAAATCCCCCAGCTCCCATCTCTCCCTGGGCTTGTGCTTACAGCGAATGGAAAAGAATCCACGGTAACAGACAACTTGTCACGGGCGAATTATGTACCAAAAAACACACACACAAAAACAAAAAAAAAAAAAAAAACCAACCCACCAACCCACCAAACCACCAAACAACCAACCAACAAACAACCTCCCTCCCCTCCCCTCCCCCCCCCCCTCCCCCAAAAAAGACACCCAAATACGCACGCACGCCCCCCCCCCTCCCCACCCTCCTCACACACACACACACACACACACACACACACACACACACACACACACACACACACACACACACACACACACACACATACACACACACACCAGTTCTTTGATATATAAACAAAGACATGCAACAAAAACGAGAAAAAAAAATATGTGGCACTGTAATCTGACGCGATGCGTTCTTCAAGGAGGGGGGGGGGGGGGGAGGGAGGGGGAGGGGGGGGGGGAAGGAGGAGGGATATCGGGGGCGGGAAAGGTGCAGGGGAGGGGAGGGCGCTGCCCGAAAAAGACACACCAAAACATTTGCTGTTGCGACGACCAACTTATGCAATCAGGGGAAAATGATCTCTGTGCATGAGTTCGAGGCATTGCGTCACAAGTATGGACTTACTGTCGGAATCAGTGGAAGAAAATGACTGTCATTATTGCTTAGTTCGATGTTCATGTCTTTCTGACGGCAAAAGGCTGATGATTGTTTGTGATGTTTCATTCACTGGACCTACAGTATCAAAGGCAGTCAGAATTATAATATTGACGCCAACATACCATTTACGCTACATCGAAAGTAATCACTTTCTACTTTCTATCGTAGGAGAACGTACTCATTTGTGTGTGTGTGTGTGTGTGTGTGTGTGTGTGTGTGTGTGTGTGTGTGTGTGTGTGTGTGTGTGTGTGTGTGTGTGTGTGTGTGTGTGTGTGTTTGTGTGTGTGTGTGTGTGTGTGTGTGTGTGTGTGTGTGTGTGTGTGTGTGAATTCAGAATTATGCTGAATCGTGACTTCTTTCGTTATAAAATGTATTATGCGTACTTATGAGCAAAATAATCTTTAAAAGATCATAATTACAATTTTCACATAAAATATTTGATTTTGTGCGAGCAGAAAACCGTGAATCCGTCGTCAAACAAAACATTTTGAAGCGTTTGGTACGGTATAAAAAATCTAGTAGTCAAAAGAATGAAACTGAATAATTATCAACGGTATGACCACAATAAGCCATTTGCAGTGAAAATAGCATTTATGCCTATCAGTTCCGTCAATTATCCGTACACTATCCTCGTGCTCAGTGCTATGTTTTGATGTGCATGGAAACCATGGTTAACGTTTTCGTTAGTCATAATGAGTAATTTCATGACGACTAGCCTTATGATGTGAAATCAATCCGAAAATAAATAAAAAATATAATCACAAAGCAGACTACACCATTAATTTCCTAGTGAAAACATTGACTATTTTCGCACAGAAAAAAACCCAGTCTTTTGAATATAACAATTTCCCATACAAACTTTTGATAGTAGTAATCTCTCATACCTTTAAGAGACCTGCAGTCAAAGAGTGAGTTCAGATGCAGAGCTGACAGGTCGTGAGCTCGAGCGACTCGTCAGAGTCGACCTTCAGGGCTTGAAAACACTCTCTGTCCGTCCAGCAGAAAACGGATACCTGATTCAGTTGAAATAAGGTAAACCGGGGGAAGGACAGGGTTGGGCTTTGCCTATATGCACTGGTCACGGTAGACCGCAAACAGTTCACTGACCATCACTCTATGACCACCAGGTGATTCAGGGACTTGAATCTGTAACTCTCTGGTCCTCGTTGCAGGACAGCACGAGTCAAGCCTTCGGCGGGACCCCTCTGGCCATGCTAGCAGCGCAGTGCAACAAGATCACCAACAAGTCCCCTCCGCCTCTCGTGGAAGCGCCTCCCGCCCCCACCGCCAAGAGTTTCCTGCCCTGGAAGAAAGAAGAGGAATCCCCGTCCAGCACCCCAGTATCCGGGTTCCAGCTGACGTCACCCGCCGCCGCGCGGATATCCGGTTCCCTGACGTCACCAGTGTCTGTGGCCATGCAG
>CM031596.1:89328401-89333401 GCA_018398815.1 Conus ventricosus
ATTCAGTATCACAACAAAATAACCAATAAAAACTTCAACAACCAAAAAATGCCCCAAACGAAAAGAAACGAAGGAGAGAGAGAGAGAGAGAGAGAGAGAGAGAGAGAGAGAGAGAGAGAGAGAGAGAGAGAGAGAGAGAGAGAGAGATGTATTTTTGGTGGAGAATCACAGACCATTGCCACACACGTTATTGTATGAATGTACACTATACCTCTTCCGTCCTTTTCTGCCATTCACCCCCCCCCCCCCCCCCCCTGCACCTCCCCCCCCCCTCTCCCTTTGTACGATGAGCGATGACTTAGTGCCAGCCCGCCTCTTCACCGCCCCACCCCACCCCCACTCCCTCTCTTCCCTTGTTCCCTCTCCCTGCCCCTCTTCAACCTCCACCTCTCCTACCCACTCCTGTCAACGTTTAAGTGAGTGACGTCAAAGGGCTATGGAAATTGACAAGTAGCGCCATGAAATGAAAGCATGAAACTGATTTAAGAAAATGTAAAAATCACACACACACACACACACACACACACATATATATATATATATATATATATATATATATATATATATTTTATATATATATATATATATTATATATATATAATATATATATATATATATATGTGTGTGTGCTGGAACGGTGCGGTACTTATCCTTGGAATTTATTAGTTATATATATATATATATATATATATATATATATATATATATATATATATATATATATATATATATATATATATATATACATACAAACATTACAAATAAAAGCATGTAACATCTAAGATTTTACAGTTATTCAGGACACAGTAGTCTCTTCAATTGAATACTTCCGAAAGGTAAGTGTCAATATTTCTGTTGTTTAATCTTTTTTTTTTTTTCAATACCATCGATAGTGTGAAACAAAAATTACAGGGATTATTTTGATATTCTGCATAGACATGACTGTGTTTTGAATCTAGAAAAGCAAATTAACGAATAGCAAAACGTACTTAATTTTTCGATGGAGGTTCTTATAATGAAAATTTCAATTCACAGTCATGCTTTAAAAAAAAAAAAAATTTACGTCTTAAGTTCTGCACTGTGAAATCAATTATGTATTATTGAATTTTGTCCATATGCACCCTCAGTGCCTCTTTAAATCAGTTAGAGAGTACGGCTTCTTTGTAGAGTTCTTTAAATTTTCTACATGGTATGAATCTATCACTGGCGCTAATGTATTGATCCTAGCATTGCCATCTACGGTCAAAGACCTTTTGTTTAAACACTTGGCTGAAAGAATATATGCGTTCTATTCTTTATGAGTGCAAGGACGCATGAAAAGTGAATTCAGTCACATCAACAATTGCTTCTGGACTTTGTGTTTAAGAATGGGCGGACTTTTGATTCCTGTGATATTCAACATGGATGCGTAAACCGTTCTTCCTCATTCAGCGTATCTTGGGCGATACGAAAGGAAATGGATTTCATTCTCACATGATTCATTACACTGGAGACATATCATACGATAAGCAGTCCACGACTAATTGAGATTGCTGCCTTCTTATGATCATGGTGCTAGTGCGTTTTAAAATAACTATACGAAGTATGTTTTTCTGGTTCCAGAAAATGCTATACAGATCACAAAATATGGAGGATTTTTTTTTACCGAAGTTGAAAGAAACAAACGTCATTGTTAGCATTCACTTATTAAGAAGGCGTAACGGTATCCAACTGTTTGAAAATACTACACAACAAAAATCAGAGGATCGTGGAAAAAATTTTTTTAGTGTGAATAACTACATAATTTTACCCCCTTCACCCAGATATTTCATTATATGGTATGCCATACACACAACTCTACAATTATGAAAAATGCACTAACGTAACCAATAGCCCATGTAGATGTCTGCCGATAGAGATTAGACTGTATATCAGTTTCATGTTCATGAACATGATTCAGTGCATGTAGACGTATAGTTGGTCTTAGCTTATTTGCGAAGAGGTAGAGCTTTTGAATTTAAAAAAAATGTTTAGAATTCTAGAACATCCCGTATGCCAGCTGTGTATAACAATATAGGAAAAAGCCTCACATCAAACATTTTGAAGAATGTCTTTGGAGATGAATGACCAGCTCTCCACAGCATCTTATATATTTCAATATTATTTATAAGGGTCTTCGCTATTTAAAAATATGAGACGGTTTTCAAAATTAGGAGAGAGAGAGAGAGAGAGAGAGAGAGAGAGAGAGGAGAGAGAGAGAGAGAGAGAGAGAGAGAGAGAGAGAGAGAGAGAGACAGACAGACAGACAGACAGACAGACAGACAGATTTAATTGTAACGCCGATCTGTATGAAAGGGGTAACGGGGAAAACAGAATTAAATGGGTATTGACTTTGAAGGAGATTTAATTCGGTAAGGACTTTGAAGGAGATTCAATTCACCCTAACAATTAAGAAAATTGTTCTGTCAACAGTTCACACTTTGTGGCATATTCGTAACCAAAAAATGCTTCAAGGATTACTAAAACGAAAGTCTCTTATTTTCAATGCAAAAAAAAGTATTTGTGCAGTATATACAAACCCAGTTTTCTTGGTTGCATACATTTTCACATTGCAGTGTACGTTCATTCTTGTTGTAAAATGCTAAAAGACAGTCTTCCCGCAAACCAAGAATTGCATTCAAACAGAAAATCGAGATCTTTTTTCTTTTTATTGTATTGTGAAGAGGAGGATATTTTTGAGAATTTTTTTTAGGGGAGGGGGAAGGGGGGAGCGGGTCATTTTCACTGAAGAAAAATTGAATATTATCACGAAATTTTACAAGACCATTATGAAATTTATCTGTTGTGATTAACACAGATGTTGTTCAGGTTCCAGAGAGAGAGAGAGAGAGAGAGAGAGAGAGAGAGAGAGAGAGAGAGAGAGAGAGAGAGAGAGAGAGAGAGAGAGAGAGAGAGAGAGAGAACGAACGAACGAACGAACGAACGAAAATGTTTTATTGAACATCGGCCACGGGCCACCATTCAAGTGGAAAAAAAGGGGGGCGGGGGAGGGTGTGTGTGTGTGTGAAAGGGACAAGGGGACGAGGAAACGGGTCGGGACATAAGCCTGCGCATTACAAATTTGAAGCAAGAAATAAATATAAGATTCGAACCACAAAGAACAAGAGCATAAATAAGTATATGATAAACTCCTCGGAAACTTCCTATTCGATCAATATAGATGATAGTAAACATGAATGCATTTACAATTATATGGGAAAAATCATTATCTTACTATCTTCATGTTTTCATGTATATCATTTAAGCAGTCAGGCTCTGTCTCCTTCGAATTGACAGAAATATAAATTTTGAAAGTGGAAGGGTTCTTTGATACTGATGTGCCTGACGAAGAGTGGACATTGGTAAATGAAGAAGATTAGATATAAGTGCTGCACGAAAATCTGTATACAGTGGGCAACTGTATATCAAATGATATTCATCTTCTATTATATTAACACAATAAGGACAATTTTTGTCATACGAATTATCACTGAACCTATGGAGATTATTGTTCAGAGGTAGAACATTAAGTCTAGCATGAGACAGAGCAACCCTAAAACAATATACATCAATGTTACAAAGGTACATTTCTCGTTCAAAAATAGATTTGAACGATTTGTAACACGCGTACCTTTCTCTGTCTCTTATAGATCCTGCCCATTCTTGAGTAAACATATCAACTAGTCTTTGCCTAAAAATTGCCAAGAATCCGCGAACATCACCCACTCCCTGTTGTAGCCATACAAAGTTAAACCCAGTCTCGCATAGCAATTCTCTTATTTTTGTCACCCAGCATTTCTTTACGTTTTGATCTAGAGTTAACTGCATTTCGTATGCTTGATGAGGAAGCCTTTGTTGGTCCATTCTAAGCAGCTTAAACCAATATCTCATAGCACATATATAGGAGTTGATATATAACGGATATCTTCCCAGTTCCCCATATACCATTTTGTTTAGTGTCTTACTTGGGACACCCAAGAAACGTTTGCATGCAATCAAATGAATCTTTTCTAGGCATTCCAAACGGTTAAGGCCCCAAACTTCAGATGATTATAATAAGATTGGTTTAATTTTGGCATAAAAAATCTTAAAGTAGATCTGATAACTAATATCCTCATTTTTCTGGAAAGCCCTTACTAGATTAAACATGGCTTTTTTTTCCCCTTGGCAACCAAATGTTCAGTGCCGATCCTCGGGCTGATTTCAGTGGAAAACATGAAACCCAAATAACAGTATTTGTTTACTACTTCTAATTTAGTATTGCCAAATAACCATTGTTCACTTTTACCCAGAAAACCCCCTTTTCTAAAGACCATGACCTTAGTTTTGTCCGTGTTAACTTTCATTTTCATATTGGTGCAACATGTCTGAAGCACGTTTAGCTGGTTTTGCAGACCAACTGGGGTAGATGCTAATAGAACAATGTCATCTGCAGACAGCAGAATAAACAGTTCCATCATGCCAGGTACCAATTGAATGCCATGTCTACCTTTTTCAGATAATTGATTCGCTAACTGGTTAATAAACATTTCAAATAGCGTTGGACTCAACATACACCCTTGTCTGACTCCCATTGGGCAGTCAAAGAAGTCTGAATATTCAAAGTTGGATCTTACGCAAGATACTAATGAGCTATACATTGCTTTTAACGAACAGAAGAATTTCCCCTTAATGCCTTGGTTTCTAATACACTGCAATAACTTATCGTGTCTTACGGAATCAAAAGCTTTTCTGAAGTCTACAAAAGCAACATAAAGCTTTTTTCCACGTTGAGACAAGCATTTTTGAACCATAGAATAAAGACAGTAGATTTGGTCTGTTGTAGAATAGTTTTTTTCTAAAACCAGCTTGACTTTCAGAGATCAGGTTATCTTCAAGCCATGTGTATAGACGATTATTTAGAATAGTGCTATAGCATTTTGAAATTGAGCTTAATAAGGATACACTTCTATAGTTATCTACATTCTCTGTATCTCCCTTTT
>CM031596.1:89338401-89340901 GCA_018398815.1 Conus ventricosus
AATGCAGTATCGTCAGTTGAAAGACCAGTGGATGCTATTGTTATCCACTGTGGGATAAACGATCTGAAACATACGGATCCCAATGTCTGCAGCAAAAACTTTTCTACAACTGTTAAAGGCATTGCTGCAAAAAATCCTCAAGCAGATATCATTATCAGCAAAATCGCGCCGGTCGGTCATCAAGAGCTGGGCATGAAAATTGATTTGTTTAATGCTTTTACAAGCTCCGAGTTGTTTGACGTGGCAAAAGTGAGCTTCATCAGTCACACCAACCTGAAGCCGAACAACAGGACGCTGCTAAACGGCCTTCACCCGACCGGAGAGGAGCCAGTGTGCTTGCCGGCAACTTGGGAAGACACGTCCGGCAGCTGTTCTGGACGACACCAAGGAAGACCACGAGACGCACCATGCCACATTCACCCAGGGGTTTTCCATCTCATCCCAGGCGTCATGACCTGCCGTTTGCACTGGAGAGGCGTGCTTGGTGGAACTACTATGACGTTTTGAGTGACTGGTGCTAGATTATATTATCTACTCAGAACATTTGTTGGTTTCATGGAAGTAGATTTGTTTTAATTTCAGCACAGAAATTACCCAGTCTGACAGGTTTATACTCAGCGGAAGGAAGTTATTAACGTTATCTTGAAAATTAGAAGACTCTCTCTCTCTCTCTTTCTCTCTCTCTCTCTCTCTTCTCTCTCTCTCTCTCTCTCTCTCTCTCTGCTTATTTGTTTACTTATTTGTTTATTTGCACCCCCCTCCCTGCTATTCTGTTGCTAGTTTATCAGTGACATGCCTGATAACTCATTTAAGATTTTGCAATGGAATGCCAGATCTGTGTTCACGAACGAAGCATTTTTACGTCAGCATCTGGTAAATAACTGCTACAAATATTGATTTTGCAATCACTAAATGTGTGCAAATCTAAATTACCAAAATTACCACATTTTTATTATCCCCCAGTGCACAATCGAGTTTTTGACACAAAGGAAAAAGTCAGCACTGCTATATATATCAGAGAAGGCACTGAATACTTAATACGACCATCACCTGCACCGTCTGATCTTGCAAACTTACATTCGTGCGCGGCCACAGTAAAAGTCAATAACAACATTGTTCTCAACATTGTGTCTGTATATCTGCCCAAAGGTCCAGACGAGAAAAATACTGAATGGTTACATACAATAGACAGCTCTAAGGAAAGATGGTTGATTGCCGGAGATTTTAATGCTCACGCTCCATTTTGGGACAAAGGTTGTTCATCCATAACAAGCAATCGTTTTCTTGAAAACGTGGTGGATTCTTCATTGTATTTGCTTAATGATGGGAGTATAACTAGGATTCCTGACATTCCCACTCATAGATCAAGCGCAATAGATCTGACAATGATTTCCCCCCAATTGGCTTTTGATTGCTTATGGCAAACTTTTGATGACACTCTTGGAAGTGATCATCTGCCCATCATAATGACAATTAATAAAACATACGACATAAAAATTTGCCTGAAGACAAAATACCTAAGTACAATTATAAGTTGCCAACTGGGATAAGTTCAAGGCTTTTCTTTCCTATAGACACATAGAGACTTTTTGTGAAGATGAAGAAAATGTAAATGATATGTATTCAAAATTCAACAAAATGATTCTCTTGGCCGCTGATGATTCAATACCAAAATGTCGTACTAATACTTCTCCAAAAACACTTCATATCGGCAATGTGTGGTGGACTAAGGATTGTGAAGAAGCTGTAGCCTTAAAGAAACTGAAATACAAAGAATATATTAAAATAAAAGTGAAGAAAACCACCTAGAAATGAAAAAAGCTAAGTCACACTCTAATCGAACAATTGCAAAAGCAAAGCGGCTTTACTGGACAGCGTTTTGTGCTAAAGAAGTTTCTCATCATAAGGACCTTCAAAAAAGTGTGGCAAAAATTTCAAACTATGAAAAAAGGGATAAATCTCCCAAGATATCCAGTTAATTTGGATAATAAAAAATTCTCAACCTCATCTGAAAAAGCAGAAGCATTCGCTAACATGTTTTCAAAAACAATGCGTCTAGAAAGTCTTCCACAAGATTGCATACAACATAGGAAAAGGGAAGAAAAAACAGAGATGTACGAAGAGCCAATTTCAAATAATGACCACTATATAAATGCCCCCATAACTAAATGCGAGTTAAACGACTCCATCTCCTTGATAGGTAATAAATCATCGTCAGTTGGATTGGACGCTGTTTCGAATGAAATGCTAAAACATTTACCAGATAATTATCTTTGTTTTTTATTGAAAATATTCCAACGGGTTTGGAATAATGGTGTTATGCCATCAATTTGGAAACAGTCTGTAATTATTCCCATTGTAAAGCAAGGAAAGTCCCCCACAAGTGTCCACAGTTACCGTCCTGTAGCTCTGACGTCTCATGTAGGAAAACTTATGGAAAGAATTATACTAAATAGGCTTATCTATTTTTGTGATAAAAATGAAATAATACCTGTTAATC
>CM031596.1:89346297-89376859 GCA_018398815.1 Conus ventricosus
GAATACAGCGCTCAGCAGGTCCAGAGTCTTGACTATGGCTGGTCTGGACGACTTTGTCTAGAAGATGATTAGTTGAAGGGGAGGCAGCCATAGGGATGTCCTGTGATGCCGTAGCGGTGTTATTTCTCCTGGGAAGGAGCGTGTGTGTGTGCGTGTGTGTGCGTGCGTGCGTGCGTGCGTGCGTGCGTGCGTGCGTGCGTGCGTGCGTGTGTGTGTGTGTCTGTGTGTGTGTGTGTGTGGTGTGTGTGTGTGTGTGTGTGTGTGTGTGTGTATGCGGTACCTTGTCCTTAAGGGCCTCAGGCCAATAGGACGTTAATCTCACCATCAAGTCAAGTCAAGTCAACGGGGGTGCCGGGGGGAGGGGGAGGGAGGGCAGCCGCTGGGGGGGGGGGGGGGGGGGCTTAAGAAGGGCTGACTTCCAGACTTGGAAATCATTTGCGACAGAGTTGACCCATACCAGGTTCACCGGAGAGCCCAGACAGAGGATCAAGGTGAAGGTTCGTCTTGATGTCATGAACGCCCCTGCTGTTAGTCTGGCTGTGAGCTTTGGAATAGCAATTCGGGGTCTGGGGCAGCTGTGATGCCGTATATATGATGCTGCTTGGCTTAGACTTTTCTAACAGTTCCATAGCGGTTCAGGCATGGCTGTAGACCACAAGGAGCAGGGAAGGGGAGGGGGGAGGAGGGGGGGGGGGGGGAGGGGGGAGTCCTGGTAAAGGCTTGTTCGAACTGAAGACACGGAGGAGGTCTTTTTGCTCAGTTTTTATGTATGTTCATTAATAACACTGTTGTCGCTGTATTTTTAATATCCACACATTTTGACCGTTCGCGACGTCGAAACCAAGTGCTTATTTTCTTTTACGATAACTCCTTATATCTCTATCCTCGTGATATCTGTGTGTTGTAAAAACAGTGCAGTTTTGTCTTCCGTTGCTAAAACATGGGTTTACCTCTATCAGTCGCAACAGAAGGCCTTTGGGATATTCTGCATTGCAAACATTTGCACCTTAATTTTTATGAGGTAGACGTGCTGCAGGGACTGTATTCAGATATTCTTTGTCACCAAGACTGACTTTTTATCAATGTATGATTATACACCTTCGTACTGAACACGGGGGATCCATCCTGGATTAATTGGAATGATTTCTGGCGGATTTATGATTGCGTTTTTCGCTGTTTTGAACTTTTGTTGAATGTGCTTAAAAAACATTGATGATGTCACACGATTAAGTTTTTCATTTTGTGTATTTCCCCCACAATGCTTCACGCTTATGATTATCATCGTATGTTTTAATAGGTCAGTTCGAGTATGATTTGAAATAAGAGAAAGATGAAACTAAAGAACGGGTTGTTGATGTGGAAGATAGTATCCTCGTTTTTCCCCTCGTCTCCAACCCTTATGTAAAGAAAAAAAAGAAAGGAAGGAAGGAAGGAGGAAAAAAACAAAGAAAAAAAGTAGGAAAGGAGGAAGGAAGGAATGAAGGAAGACAAGAAAGCAAGAAAAAGAAGAAAGAAAGAAAGAAAGAAAGAAAGAAAGAAAGGAAAGAAAGGGAGAAAAAAAGAAAGAAAAAGAGAGAATCAAAGAAAGAAAGGAAAACAAAATGAAAGAAAGAACGGAAGAAACAAGAAAGAAAGAAAAAGAAGAAAGAAAGAAGGAAAGAAAGAGGAAAAAGAAAGAAAGAAAGAAAAAACGAAAGAAGAAGGGAAAAAAGAAAGAAGGAAAGGAAGAAAGAAACAAAAGGAAAGAAGAAGAAAAAAAAAAGAAGAGAGAAAGGAGAAGAAGACCAAGAAGAAGAAATTTGAAAAGAAGTAGAAGAAGAAGCCAATCAACAACAATGAACGGAAAACGAGCAACGCACGGCCTACAGGGCCACGAAAGGAGACATTAGAATCGGCTTTCATCCATGTGGAGCGCTGGGCCTTCAACCCTGTCATTGGTCATTCTGAAACCATGACTTCCGTTCAAAGAGGGGGGAAAGAGAAAGTGTAGAAGAAGAAGAAGACGAAGAAGAAGAGAAGAAGAAGAAGAAGAAGAAGAAGATGATGATGAAGAAGAAGAAGAAGAAGAAGAAGAAGAAGAAGAAGAAGAAGAAGAAGAAGAAGAAGAAGAAGAAGAAGGGAGACGAGGAGGGGAAGAAGGAGGAGGAGAAGAGGGAAGAAGAGAAGAAGAAGAAGGGAGAGGAGAAGGAGGAGGAGGAGAATGGGGAAGAAAAGGAGGAAGAGAGAAAGAAGAAGAAGAAGAAGAAGAAGAAGAAGAAGAAGAAGAAGAAGAAGAAGAAGAAAGAAGATGATGAAGAAGAAGAGAAGAAGAAGAAGAAGAAGAAGAAGAAGAAGAAGAAGAAGAAGAAGAAGAAGAAAAGTAGGCAATGTTGCTTACAACCCAGCCGACCGCAAAGGGCCATATTAGGGCTGTCGCCACGCTGAAGTCAACTCACAAAAGTCATCCAAAAAACAAAAAATAAAAAAAAAATCACACATGTCTTTAAAATACACCTAAGAACGCTCCAGAAACTTCGTTAGAAAATCTTTTTTCCGTAAAATCTTAGATCAAATGAAAAATGTTAATGTCTTTCAGAATGAAGAAGAAGAAGAAGAAGAAGAAGAAGAAGAAGAGAAGAAGAAGAAGAAAAGAAAAAGAAGAAGAAGACGAAGACGAAGACGAAGAAGAAGAAGAAGAAGAAGGTGATTGTAGTGGTGGTAGTGATGGTGGTGGTTGTGGTGGTGGTGGAGGAGGAGGAGGAGGACGAGGAGGAGGAGGAGGAGGAGGAGAGAGGAGGGGGAGGAGGAGGAGGAGGAGGAGGAGGAGGAGGTTAGAGTAGGAGATGATGGAGGACGAAGATGATAACGAGAGGAAGAGAAACAGAAGAAGAGTAGAAGAAATTTCAGTGATGCTGATGAGGATGATTGCACGAACGAACTGTCCAGAGCATTCCATTAACTTGTAACTCCCTGCAGATGACAAGAAAACGTGTAATACTAGTGTCGTAATCTTAGTCATTTTTTTGGATAATTCATTATTCTTGTGACATTCTGCGTGTGTATATGACAAATCTGAGGAATGTAAAATCTTTCATTACTGCTCGATTGTACATCATATAGTTCCTAGAAACTTCTAGGTGTAATTGAACGTCTACCTTTACTCTTAAGCTCATACTATTTCATAATTCTTAGATAACTGAATTAAATAAATGAATAAGAACAATGTATAATCTAAAAAAAATAGACATGCGTGCTGTCAACCTGGGTGATTTCAGGGGAGGAAGGACTAGCGCACAGCCCAAAAACACTCCAGTTGTTTACAATTCATTCATATCTGCTTTCGTCACATAAAAACCACTAGTAAAGTCTATAATTTTATACACATGATTAGAACGAAACACAATGTATGGCCCCAAACAAAAAAAAACATTCTCTCTTTCCTAAACTTACAAAATATTATCAAAAACCTTTTAAAAACCCCCGGGTTAAATAGTTTCTACTTTACCCCCAGGGTCTTAACTATTCACGAATCACGTTTTTCTTTTCTTTTTCTTTTCTTTTCACTGTCACTTTCACCACGAAAAAGTGGCATGGTCAAGTTAGATGCTGGCCCCGGTAGGTGGACTCCCGGCACGGGTAGGTTAGCCCGTGGCGTTGGTCAGGTACTAGGTTGGACCCCGTGAAAGTGGGCTGGAAAAGTATGAGGTCAAACCCCCCGGTTAGGGGGAACGTGCTTCAACATCGATTTTTTCCCCCTTTCTTTCTTCCTGCTTAAACGCATGCATCTCTCTCTTCCCCTAGCCTGCTTATTAAATGGACATGGTTGCTTTTTTTTTCCCTTTTTCTTTTCTTTCTTTTCCTCTTATTAGTTAGCAACTCTCTTTTCCCATCTTTTTTAGCCCCTCCGAGACTATCTTGGTGAAAAATGCTACAAAAATTGGTTTCTCCTTCTCTCATCTCTCTCTTCCCTTCTCCCGCGAGCTTACATCGAACCTTCCTTCTCTGTCTCTCGTTCGTTCTCCTTTTTTGCCTCCTCTTTTTTCTCTGCCCTTTTTTTCTCGTGCAGGGGAATACCCCAGGGGAAATCCCCATCTTCTCTCCTGTTCGTCTTCCCCCTCCCCTCTTTTCTCTCGCCTTTTCTTCGTGCAGAGATACACCCATCCCCCTTTCTTCTCCCTGTTCGTTTACCCCTTCTACTCACGCATTTCTTTATCCCCCAACTCCCTGTCCAAAGGGGGTACCCTTGGTCAGTTTTTTACCCCTGTCCCCAAGTTATTCCCCCTTATTCCATTGGGGTTAAAAACATGACAGTCAGGTACAGCCTTACTCTCTGTGGTGGTCAAATTTTGGTCATTTTTTTAAATTTGCTAGATTTCCCCCCACGCATACCTTCCCCCCCTTTTCCCATTAATGGGCCCTGTGGCTTAACGTGTGGGCACTGGTCAGTGTAAAAATTTGGGTAGATGAGTTGGGTAGGCGCTGGCGTTGACCCGACCTATTGAGACCTGTGGGGCCCCGCCCTCAGACTGTCTGCTGTTCCTCGCTGGCTAAATTGGCTGGATGCGAGCTTGAAGGGTCGGGTGTCGAGTGGGCTTTTGCCGATTGAACGGCTGGAACTAACCCGACTTTTTTGTGTTATTTTTGACCGTGACAAATTTTTCCCCTTTCAAAAGCTTGCACCGCTTGTTCAAAACAACGGACAAAAAAAAGACAACAAACCCAAATTTTCTGACCACAGCTACACGTGCAAAGTTTGAAAAAAACTTTACAAAAAACGGTTTATAAATTTGGATTTTTCATTGGAAACCCCCAATGAGTATCATTTATGTGCGCCTTGCGTTTTTGACCCATTTTTAACGACTTGTGCGAAATCAACCCCCACCGGGATTTTTACATCTTCTTTACAATTCCCATGAAAAGCACATATGTAGATCCAATCCTACACTTCACTGGGAATTCCCCTCCTCATTATTGCGAAAAATGCTCACTAAAAGCGCTGTATGCTCCAAAATAATACATTCATTTAGCAAATTCCAAAAAAATGAACAAGTCCACACAACGAATATGAAACCCCAAACCAAATGGGAATGAACCCCTATCCAAAAACATAACTGTAAAAAACAAAATTATCAACAAACACCCCCGGATATGGGGCTGACTTCCCCTGAATTCATCATCTTTCCACCTTCCTTTTCTGGCCTGCTTGTGTCGACTCCGACAACAAACCTAGGAACTCCTACTGTCTAGCCCTTCATACAGTGACACATCCCTGTATGACTCTTCTGGAAACTTAGGCAACAAAACCTCCCCTTCTTCTGCTGGGTCTCCTTCACCTCATCAATGATTTGCTGCTGCGCCTATGTGCTGAGTCTCACCTCCTCTAACCACCTGTTTCTCTCCCTCTTGCCAACTCCAAGACTTCACGAGCGAAGGGTCTTGTTCCTGCGCTGCCCTTAAACTCATCAGGCGACACATCTATGCCCGACTTCCTTGCTGGAACGACTAACGGTTTATCAACCTTCCCTCCTTCTTGCTCCGTGTTTGAACTGCTGCCCTGTAGCAGTCAACAACTCAGGATCCCTGGATCCTTGCACCTGGAATATTTCCAATGATCAAATCGTGAAGGGGTTTCTCCATCACCAACGCAGACAACTCGCCTGAGAAGTAAGGGGTACGTACTTCTATCTTAGCAACTGGAAACTCCCTCACAGTGCCATCGATTAGAGTACAGGTCTGGATTTGGCCCTGTCAAATCCCCTTTCTCGACCAGCGTTGTTCTAACTACACCACATGAACAACCAGTGTCTCGTAACACTTTCACCCTCTGCTGGCCAATCCACCTTCTTCCACTGGTAACGAAACCACTCAGCTAGTGCCCTCCATCCCTGACACTGACTGCTGTCCAGTGCTAGCCTAGGCTGCACTCCACCCTCTTCAGACTGAACCCTTTTGGTTCCACTGCAGGTCGTTTCCCTTGACGACCCTTATCCACCTCTTGCAAGGCTGCTGCCTTCTGGAACCTCATGCGACAATCCCTCGCCACATGTCCTTCTTGTGACAAATGAAACACCTAATGTCCCTTTGCCCTTCCTTCTGCCCCACCACTGGGTTTGCAGACTTTGCAGACAAACTCCCCTAGTCTCCTTGCACTCTTCTCACTGTGCCTGGCACCTATTTCTCCTGCCCCTTAGTGCCCAAACGTGCCTCTCTATACACCTCTGCGAACTTCAACAACTCCCCTGCTGTCTCTGGCTGTCTCTCTTTAAAATGTATGGTTAACTCAGGGCCGCAACCTGACAAAATCTGTTCCTTCATAACCAGCTCTTTCAATTCAGCGAACTCCTTCTTCGTCCCACTAAACTCAAATTGTTGTTCAATGGGGGTGTTCTTTTCTTCCGCCTTTATATCTCTTTCTTTTTTTTCTGAACAAGATTTTATTACTACGACAGCCAAACTGGTGGTTACCGACACGAGTGACGTAATAGCACAACCCTATGAACGATAATATTGCTTGGGACAACGTAATTAGTTTTTATAAGACGCCCAGCGCCTGACCCAACTATGAGAGCGAATTATAGGCAATCTGTGCGAAATAAGTACTCTGGGCTGAAATTTCCAGCCTAGTATTAACTATCTTGGAAGCAATGCCAAGCCTAGTATTTAACTATCTTGGGAACATACAGTAAGACAACACCTTGTCTTGGATTACAACACTTGAACCCCCCCAGCTTCCTCTCTGAGAAGTTGAACAATTTTTAAAAAAATGGGCCAGAATACCCTGCGGGTCCCAAAAATTTGTAAACCCTCGGGTGTTTGTCAGTGGGGAAAGGGACTAGCGACACCCCCAAACCACTCACTGTTTGCTTACAATCTCATTAATTTTTAAAATGCATTCTCCCCATAAAACCACTGGGAAAGTCTATAACTTTATTTCCTGGGGGGTGGGAGGGGGTGGGTTCAAGGTAAGAATTGTTGGGGTTTAAGGTGCCTGGGGGGAAAGGGGGAATAGGGAGGCCCACCCATTCCCCAACACCCAGCTTGCTACCTCCATTTTCCCTTTTTTTTTATTCTACATCAAATCGTCCCAAACCACCCCGGGAATATATTCAGAATGGGGAAAACCCAAATTTACTAAATGAATTACAAAATTTACAGAAAAAAAAAGGGGTTTAACCCAAATTTTGTAATTTCATCAAAAAAAATAATGAAAATTTTTCAAAAAAATTACAAAAAAGGTTTTTTTAAAATTTTTTAGCCCCAAGTGGACCTGGAAATACAAAAAAAGCCCATTTTTACGACAAACTAAAAAATCATTGAGAAAACAAAAAGGCCAAACAAATAGTCACACGGGTTTGGCCCCCTCGAACCAAGGCTGAAAGGGGGAAAACAGGGAAAATTTAAAAAATAACAAAAATTGGGGTGCCCTACCATCTTCTTCTTCTCAAAAGTCGGGATGGGATCTAGTAATCAACCTCAACCCAAAGGGGGGACTTATTCCCTTTTAACATTTGGGCCATCATTTTTTAAATTAATGAAACAAGATGAAACCAAAACCCCCAAAGAGTGTGTGTATTCCTCTTTTCACATTTCAACATTCTTGTTAATGCAACAGGATAATTATGCCAAAAAACCCGAGGATTTTGGGGGTCCGTAAAAAAAACAGTTACAAAAAATACAATGGGCAAACCAAAATTTAAAACAACAACTAAGCAAAAACCAAAAAAAGGGGGGTGCACCCCACCGGGGGGCAGTGACTCTCCCCAGGCGGCCCATCTTCACTAATGGTCATCTTATACGCAGTAAAGAAACCCCAAATCCCGCGCCCCTACTCCTTCTGAAAACCAGGCACTTCCCCCAATTTGGGGGGGGGGGGGGGGGTTTAAAGGGGGGGAAATTTCAACCAACAAATGCAATTATATTGTAAAAGGGGCCCTTTTTCCCTCATTGGAATTATAGGTTCTAAACTATATTAACAAGTAAGGGGAAAAACCCTTTCCCAACGTAACCCAAAACCTTTTGCCCTAAAAAGTAAAAAAATTTCTGCGTTCCCAAAAATTTATAATCCTCGTTCAATCAAACCTGAAAAACCAAACAATAAAAACAGAAAAAATTTGACGTTTTAAAACTAAGAAAAGTAACAACGCCTTCCCCTCCCAAACCTATATAAAGAAATGGAAATTGACAAAAACACATGAAAAGCGTTCATCCAAAACAAAATTTATAAAAAATTTTCATTTCCCCCAAAATTATATACTCCCTTTATAAAATTATATCCAAGCAAAAAATGAGAGTCTTCATTTAAATAAGAAATCAGCTTTGAAAAAATTCATTGACACAAAGCGTAGTAAATATAAAAACGGGGGGAAAAAACCCTTTTAGAACAGGGGAAATTTAAGGGTCGGCCCTTAAAACCCGTGCAAACAGTCCGCCCCAGTGACGGGTTTAATTAGTTTCCCGAAAAATTTGGGCCCTGTAAAAGGGAAAAAAGGGAAGTACTTCAACCCTAAATGAAAAAAGAGATTCTCTGTCTAAGCTCTATCCACAACTATTTTCCATTTCCAGTTTTTAATTTTGTTTGGCTATTTGAATTTGGAACCATACTTTGACGTCACAACCCGGGAATTATAAAACCTTTAAATTTAAGCCTTTTAAAAACCCCGGGAAAAATATATTTTAAATTTACGATCCCTAACCAAAATTTTCGTTTTTTCAGTCTTATTTAAAAACCCCAAACAAACACTCGGGGGGGGAAAATTTTTTTTTTTTTTTTTGGGCCCACTTTATGCCTCACAATATTAACATATGGGCTTTCCAAAAAGGGAAATTTAAAAACTCTGGAAATTTTTAATTTTAAAATTTTCCCCGCACACAACTAAAACCTCTCTTTTATCATTTAATAAAAATTTTAAATGCATTACCATAAGACAATCAAGATGGGGGCTACAAAATTTAAATTATCTTAAAAAACCTGACAACCACTGGGATTTAAAAAATTTACTCTCCACACCATTTTTCTTAAATTCCACCCTAACCACAAATATTTAATCCCATGTATTTCTTTTGCGTACTGGGAAACTAAAAAAATTACAAGCAATTTCAAAAACCCAGTCATCATGGTCAAATTAAAGACTTTGCAAATTTTTAAAAACAAAACTTCCACCCAAAAAATGAATAGAATTTTTCAACGTAAAAAGGGATACATTTTTGAAAAAAAAAAGCAAAAATTTTTTCCAGTTTTTTTCACACAATTCATAGGAGCCGTTTTGTTCTAAATTTTTTTTGACATCTGCTTTTTCCCATCTACAACTTCGCTTTCAATACTCTTAGAGGCTATTTTTCTGCACAAGTCTTTCTACACTTTCGGGGGCCTTTTTTTCCAAATTTTTTCCAAAGCAAAGAAAGTATTTTCCAACACGGGGGCTTTTCCCTCTCGGGTCCCCACCCACTATTCCACAGGGCCCTGGAATCATTGGCTGAAAGCCTGTTTCCCAGTGTTAGGGGGTCTTCCTCATCCAAAATAGTTCCCAAATCTGGAGGAGAGAGTCCACGACTGCCCAAAGTGGTTAAATTGGGTCTCCCCGGTCGGGGAAAGGCCCATTTCCAAAGGGCGCTGCAGGCAATTTATGAAAGCCAGGAAGTGTAAACCCAAACCAGGACGTGTTTCCGGCGGAATCTGCTGAATAAAACTTTGCCCAAACCCGGGGAGGGAAGGGCTGGGGGGAATTCTTGAGTCTTAAAGAAGAGAGGGGGAGAGAGAAAAGGGAGAGAGAAAGGGACAGACGGGAACAGACAAAATAGTTTAAATGGGAAAACATTGGTTCTGCCCCAAAAATCTCCCCCGCTAAGATTCAGGGGCCCCATGAATTTCAACGAAAGATTTCACCCCATCCAAATTTTAAAAAACTGAAGATTCGAAAAAAATAGGGGCGAGCAAAAATGGGGATACCAAAAAAAAGGAAGAATCCAAAAAAAAAAAGGGTACACCATGGGACAAAAAACAACAAGCAAAAAAAGACCTATCAAAAAAAAAAAAAAAAACATCAAAGGGGAGGCTTCACCCAGGTGACCCACTAAATCACGCAAAAGGATTTAAAAAAAACAAAAAGTTCCGGGCCATAAAGGTCATACCACTGTTAAGCGTGGAAAACTGTCGCCCAAAGCAAAACAACAAAAAATCGGGGTCCGAACGGGGCCCTTTCCCTTTCCCGGAATTTCTCTTTCTTTCCATTTGTGGCGATCGTCCACTGCCCCCCACTCCTTAAACAAGGGGAAAAGGGAGCTACTCCTTGGCGTTTAACCCCACAGACAGGAGTGACGTTTCAAGTTACCTCCTTACATTGAAAGTAGAAAAACCCACTCTCCTCCCAGGGTAAAAAGGTTTACGGGCATATCCCATTCCGATTTTTTTAAAGCATTAGCCACTGAAACATGAGGTGGTTTTAGGCCCAAAAATCATGTTTGTCTTATGAAGACACTACCAACCCCTTTTCCTCGGGTATAAACCCTTCCAAATATGGGACAATAACAACCGTTTCTTTTTGGGTTTAAAGGGGTCCCCCTGTATAACCAGGCTTCAACATAAAAACAATAAACAAAAAAAATCCCAGCTAACCCCAAACTGGACCCCCAAAACAAAAATTTAAAATAACCCGGAATAAAAAAAAATTTCCCAATCTGGAGCCAAAACACAAAAAATTAATGAATAGCAATTTGGGGCACAACAAAAAAAAAATTTGGGGGCACAATTTAAAAATTTAACGTTTCCCCAGCAAAATTTGAAACCCCCCCAAAAAAAGGGGTTTCATAACATAGGCTTTTGGTTCTCTGGCGCCATCGTCACTTCCGTTATCAGTGTCTCACCTTTGTTACTTCCGGCCAGATCGGGAGTGCTATGGTGTGGGTGTTGAGACGGGGGGAGCCTACGGGGCCCCTGACAGTTGCGTCACCGGGGGTTTTGGGACGGACGGACCGGCAAAATGGGGAAGGGGGACTGTGGCCCTTTGGGGGGGCCCAATTTGGGCCCCAAAAGGGTATTTAAAATTGTAAATTCCGCTTCTTTTCAGGATGGGCTGAACCCCCGGGCTCCCCCCATGGCCCGGGCTTTTTTGGGGGGGCAAAAAAATGGGCGTTTTTACTTCAAATTCCCTTTTAAAACCGTCCAGGCCTTTCTTGGGGGGGAAATGGTTTGGGCCCCCCAGGGTCCGGGTTTACCCCCAGTGGGAAGACCTTTCCCCCCCCCAAAAGCCCCGGGGTTCTTGCCCCGGGACTCCTGTTGGTGTTTGGGGGACAAAGCTGTCCCCGGGGCCTCAGTTTCTGATCTTTTTTCCCCCGGGGGGGGGGGGGGGGGGTTTCCATTTCTTCCCTTTTCTTTTGGGCCCGTTTTTCCCTTGCACGCCCCCCCGCTGGGTGGGGGACACCCGGGAGGCGTTTCAGGGATCACTCACCTTTTTAACGGGGGGCCACGGGGCCCAGTCTGACGCCCTTCTCAAGGAACAGATCCGGGGGAAAGGGACGTGGTTCCCCTCCCAAACGAAATTAGATAATGGAGAAAATTTCCTGGGGAGGCATGTGGGGGTTGCAGTTGTACATGTACACTACTCCCCAAAAGATTTTGGGCCCATCTTGCTTCTGCTCTAAACGACAACCCTTCCCCAAGTTTGCTTGGCCCCGGGTTTGAACCTTTTCGCATTTTCCATTGCCCCCGGGGTGGAATGAGGTCGTTCGGGATTTGTTTTTTTCCCATAGGGGTTTGCAGGGGCTGCCCCGAGGGAGTCTGCCCCCAAAGCAAGGGCCTTTTTTTTGGGAGGGGTTTCTCGTGGCACTCCTTAGTGCACAAACCATTTTTTGGGACGGGGCCTTAGCCCTGTCCTGCTGTCTGATCACGGGTAGGGAGGGCCACATTTGTACTTCGTGAAGATATCGTGATCACTAGGACTTTCTCTTTTTTTTTCCCTGGTTTGGTTCCAATACGGTGAAATAAAACCGATAGGGCCTCGGGGGGCTTGGGGGCGAGGGGGGTGCCCCATGGGATTGGGGTCTTCGGGTGGTCTTCTTCGCCAGCTGGCATTTTTCACACTTGGCACCACTCCTCCACTTTCCAGGGCATGTGAGGCCAGAAAAACCCCGGCTTTCTTGTTGAAAGGTCCCGCTCTGGGCCCTGGTGCCCAAATGGTCGTAAAGACAGCCTGAGGGGGGCGGGGGCCTTTAGAAATCCCCGGGGAAAACCCAACCGGGGCCCAGGGGTCCATGAAGGGGTCTTTCATCTTTTTTTCCCAATGCCTTGTTGTACTCTAAATTTTGCCAAGTTGACAAAGAAAAAAGCAGGGAGCCGAGGGATCAATCTTGCTTTTTCCCCTCTTTGTCGCTTTTTCTCCCCGTCAATAGGCAGGATGGCTGATGATTTGGTCTTCACTCTGTCCCTTGCCCCAAATTCCTGGGGGGTGTTGGAAGGAAAAGGATGGTTTCCATGCTGGCACCCAAGGGTTCTGTCTTCTTACTTGTATGTCTTTCCAGCTCAGACACCCACTCCCGGGGGGTGTACGGCCATTTTGAAGTTTCCGGTATCGGGGCCCTTTGTCCACATGGGGCGGCCGCCTTTTTTCTTCTTTCCCTTGGGCCCCCTTGTGGTTTCCCCGGGGAAATCTAAAACGCATAAAGGGTTCTTTTTTTTCTCTGCCAGACCTGTTTTTGTGGAAAAAGTCAAAAAACCCAAATTTTTGACCCCAAATCTTTTTTCAACGTTTCCCGTTTGGGTTTTTGGGGAGATGGCTAAAGGGGGTTTGGTTGTCAGGGTTTATTTTCATTTTGGGCCCCGATCATTATGAGGGAAACTTGTAAACCCCAGGGCCCCACTTCACTCCCTACAGCCCCAATTTTCTTTCTGTTTGAGTTCTTCGTCAACCGTTCCCCGGGACGTAACAAAACCGGGATTTTGCAACGCGATGCAGGGGGCGCTTGCCATCTTGCTCTTGGGGGGGAACAGCCCCCCAACCGTCCAGACTAGCGTCAGTCTCCAAAAAAAGGGGGGCCAAAAGTCCGCATATCCCAACCCTGGCGCTGTAGTGAGGGCTTTTTTCCCAGGTTCGGAATGCCTCCGGGCCCTGGGCTGCCCCAATCTGCTGAAATGGACCCCATGTTTGCTCTTCCTTTTTCCCCTTGTCCTTCGGGTTATTGGTGGACACAAGCGGGTTCAGAGGTTGGGCGATTTGCTGAAACCTTCCACAAACCGTTTTAAAATAGTGGCGAACCCCAAAAAAAACATTGAATTTTCGGGGTGGGGGGAACGGGCCCAATAGCCACGGCCTTAAATTACTGTCAGAGGTCGCGTTGCCTGCTCCTGGGGCCCGGGGGTATCCCCCGGGGGTCCCTCTACTTGGTGGCAGCGAAAGCATTTTTGGGGGGTTCAGTTTGAGGCCTCCCTCTCTAAAACCGATAAAAAAACCAATCTGTAGCCGCTCCAATGTTCATCAAAGCGGCGACGTATACCAAAGGGCCGTCGAGTAGGGTGGGGGGGTTTCGGGAAGAAAGGTCTTTCATCGTAGAGATGAGTCTCGAAATTTTGCTGGTGCCTTTTGGGGGGCCCCGGGGGGCATGCGCAGATACTCAAACAGTCCAAAAGGGTGTGAAAAAACGCCGGTTTTTTTCTGGTCCTCCTGACTCTTACAAACCAATTTTTCCGCTGGCAAGGTCCCGGGGTGGAAAAACAGTTTGGGGCCCCCCCAGCGAAATAAAGGGGAATTTCATCGACCTGGGCAAGGGGTATGCATCGGGGGGGGTTTTTGGCATTCAAGTCTGTAGTCCACGCACAGCCTGAGGGATCCACCCTTCTTTGGGGACTATCCCCACTCCAGTTGCAAAAGGAGCGGGGAACTCTTCGGGATGATCTTCTTGCCCCAAGGAGGCCAAATTGGGGGTCCCCCTTTTCCCTGGTTCTGGAAGGGGGGATCCTCCTAAAAGGTTTGGGCTGACGGGGATGCGTCCTTCAATCTTAGTTTGTGCTAAAACCGGATCCGTAAGCCAACATCCTAAACGGTCCTTTGAGAACTTTCAGTTTGGCCATCACCAACCTTCTCAGTCTCTGGTCTCCTCACTTAATCTACATCGTCCAGGCCCTACTGGCAAGGCCGGGGGGCATTTTGGGGTTCTGGCGGGTTTTGTTTGACACTTTGGTTTCTGTTGCAGCTCCTCCACCGATACTTTGTCCGGGAGGGGACCTCTCCTTGTGGCAGCTGCCAGCCCCCAAATCCTCGTGCCTGGTTTTTAAATTATCCTTCATCGAAGTTGGCCCCCTGCAAAAAGAAGCTGTGCCTATTCAAGCTCATGGTGCTGGCCCCCAAAATCCCTTGAAAATGGGCCGTCCGCCAAGGATTTCCCCCAGGTTTCTTTGGTTGTTGTCTGCCCCCCCTTTTCCCCAAATTTCCGGGGCCCTGACCGGGGCTAGGGAGCGCGGGGGGATGTATGTTTGGCCCCCTTTGGGCCACTCTGGCAAATCCCCGGAGGGGGCACAGCGAACAGGTCCCCTGGCGCAATTCCTGGGGGGACATTCATGCCCCGTACGGCCGGAGCATGGTTCCCCTTCCCTGGGAAAATGATGGCTGGCATTTCCTAATGAGAAGCCCGGGCACTTTCAAAACCCGCCCATACCCTTAAAAGTCGGCCTCAAAGTACCCAACATAGGGCCCTCAATTTCCCCTTTGCTGCTGTTACCCGGGCAGATCTGGGGGGGGCCCAAAGGCCAAAAACCCCTGGCCCCAAAAAACTGATTGAATAAAATTCTCCGAAAAATAGGCAACCCGGGGGCCCGTACAACTTTCAGGGGGTTTCCCCGCCATTAAACCCTTTAATTTGGGAAACCATTGGACCTGGTCCTACCAACTTCCCAGTGTTCCCCGTTTTCCCCCCTCCAAACTGGGACTCATTTTTGCAGAGGGGGGCCCTTTTTCCCCCGGGGTTTGGGGAATTCCGTCCGATGTTTCCCCGGGGTTGGGTTTTACTTTTGGGGGGTTTCCGTCGGGGGGAAATTCCCCTCTGGGGCCCGGTTGGGTGGGCCCCGCTGGCCGGGGTTGTTGTTTCTGCGGGCCACTGGGCCCTTTTTGGGCCCCCATCTCTTTTTGGGTTCTTCAAAACCCCGGCGAGGGATGCTAAACTCTGAGGGGGGGTGGTGGGTTTCGGCAGCAGTCTGTACTGGGACCTTCGGCTTCTCCTCCCGTCGTCCGGGCCCCGGATTGGGTGGGTTTCCCGGGCATCTTGAAAGACAGCCCCGTACCTCGAAAGGTTTTTCCCTTAGCTGTTTCCAGGGAACTCTTGGGGGTGGGGGATGGGGTTCCCCTTTGCACCTTGTCGTCATTGGGACCTTCCTTTTTTCCCCCTGTTTTTTCCTGGGGCTCCTGGGGAAGGGGCCATTAAAACCGGGGTGGAATAGGCCCCGACTGGGCCCCCTGCCGCTGTTTGGGTAGAAAAGGGAAAAGGGGGCCGGGGTTTTGGGAGCCCTTTTCTTGGCGCATAAAAACCCCCCTCCAATATTTGGGCCCTTTTTGGGTTTTGGGGTTCCCCCCGCGGGGGGCCCGGGGGAAAGCCCTTCTTCCCGAACCGCGGTCGAAACATGGGACAGGAGAAACTGGATTTTTGTCCCTTTCCTGGTGAATCTTGCGGGTTTCCGGCTGCCCTGATCTGCTCTCGGGAAATCAGCCCCCGTCCCCCTGTCGGGGATCTCCTGAAAAACCTGGGGAAGGGGGCGCTCTTTTTGGGTATTACCCCCTACCCCCGGGGCTGCCCCTTTTGAGCCTGAAACTCCCCGTGGGTAAGTCCCCGGCCTCATACTGCATTCTTTCCCTCTCGGACTTGACATGCTTTTGATTTTCCCCTTTAATAATTTAAAAAATCGAAGAGGGTTTTTTTAAAAAGCCTTTCACCCCAAAAACCCTTCCGTTCATTAAAATGGTTTACATACCCTAAAAACACTCTGAAACCCTTTCCAAAGGGAAAAAAATTTTCTTATCCTTCACATTTAGGATGTTTGACAGGCCCCTTTTTTTTTTTCAGCTGTACTTCAACCCGGTCCGGGGGCAGTCACATTTTTGTCCAAACGGTCCCAGGGTTCTTTCCCCCCGCCCCCGGGGTTTGGGTGTCCATCCCGGGCGGCGACGCCATCTTGTGGGGTGAGGAGGGGGTTTTGGGTTTCAAGGTAAGGGAAAGGGTTTAGGTTTTTTTGCCTGCGGGGGAGAGGGGGGTGGGGGGACATCCTTCTCCAAACCCCGCAGCCTTTTCTCTCCATTTTCCCGTTTTTATTTTACATCAAATCGTGCCAACCATCCGGGAAAATATTCAGAATGGGGAAAAACCCAAATTTCTAATAACAAAAACAGAAATACAGAAAACAAGTTGGTAAAACGAAAATTGAATTTTATCTAAAAATAATGACAATTATCATAATAAAAAGAAAAGGGCATTTTTATTAAATCCCCTGGGCCTGGGGAAAAAACAAAAAAAAAACATTTTTATAAAGAAAAAACTTAAAAAAACAATGAGAAAACAAAAAGTCCACAAATAGTCGACTGTGCAAAACCCCGAAAACCCAAAGGTTGAAAGGGGAAACATGAAAAATAAAAAATAACAAGAAATTTAGGGTCTACCATTTTTCTTCTTCTCGAAAGTCTGATCGGCTTTAGTAATCAACCAAATTTCCCAAAGGGGGGCATTTTTCCCTTTTCACATTTTCCCCCATCATTTCTTATTTTAAAGAAAAAAGATGTAACAAAAAACCCCAAAGAGTGGTGTATTCCTCTTTTCACATTTTAACCCTTCTTGTTAATCACAGGATAATTTTTGACAAAAAACCCCAGGATGTGTGTGCTCCGTTTCAAAAAAAAGTTACAAAAAATTTCAATCGTCAAAAAACCCTAATAAAACAACAACTAAGAAAAAAAAACCAAAAAAAAAGAGTGTGCACACACCTGGGGGGGAGTGACTCTCCCCCCAGAGGGCATTTCACTCATGGTCATCTTCATCAGCAATGATGCAACCCCAAAGCCGCCCTCTACTCCCTCTGTAACCGGGGACTTCCCCCCTTTGGGTCTGATATGTAAAAAAAAGGGAGGATTTTTAACCAGGAAACACATGCATATGGGTTTTTCGTGTAAAAAAGGGGCCCCTTTCCCCTTTATGGGAAATTTGTTGGGGTTTTCCCAAAATATTTAAAAAGTATTGTGAACCCAAACCCACCCAACCCTAATCCCAAACCCTTTTTATTTAAAAAATAAGAAAAAACCGGGGTTACAAAAAATTTTTCTCCCCGTTTAATCTACATGATCCATTTAAAATTTTTCAGCAAAAATGACCCATTAAAAAGAAAAAAGTAAAAAAACCATTCCTCCCCAAAACCATATAAAGGGAAAAAGGGAAGGGCAAAAAACACAAAGAAAAGCGTTCATCCAAAACTTTTTTAAAAACAAAAACATTTACCCCAAAAAAAAAAGTACTACAGTATAAAAAATTCCAACAAAAAAAGAAGGCTTCATTTAAAAAAATAATCAGCATTGTTAAAAAATTTTTTGACACAAAAGCTGTTTATTTTAAAAATAAAACAGGAGGGGAATTTTAGAAACGGGGAAAAATTGTACGGCTTTTGAGACATGCTAACCCGTTCCCCGCCCGTGATGGTTTAAATTTGTTTCCCAGACTTTGGGGTACAAAAAGAAGGAATTTTTTTTAAGCTGACTGCAAAAAGAGATCTCTGTCTTAAGTCCCCTGATCCACAATTTATAGTACCATATTCAGCTTTAAAATTTTGATTGCTTTTTGGCTTTTGGGGAAACCTTTTCTTGAACTCCCAACCCTTGGGTTATATTTCCCCTTAATTTAAACGCTATAACGCCCGGAAAAAATACTTTAAATTCGACCCTAACCATAATTTCGTTCTTTTGTCTTTTTACAAACCCAAATTTCCCCATGGAATTTTAAAAGGGCCCCCTTTTTGCCTCAAATACTTTAAAATATTTGCATTCAAAAAAAAGGAATTTAAAAACCTGGCAATATAATTTTAAAATTTCCCCCCACACAACTATACCTCTCTGTTTATCATTAATATTTAAAAAAAATTTTTTTTACCTTAAAACAAAACAAGATGGGGCTACACAAAAAATATCTTTTCCCAAAACTGACTAACCCCAGGGGACTTCATTAAACTTTTCTCCCACAACCCTACCCTTTGTCATTCCTCCTAAAACCCCCAAAGTTATAATACTCAGTAAATCATTTTGGGGGGGGTACTAGGGAAAAATAAAAATACAAGCAAGGAAAAACAAACCCGTCACAATCGCTAAAAAATAATGCAATTATTTTAAAAAAAAACAATCATCAGTAACAAGTGAAAAGAATTTTTTAAAATCAAAAGGATTTCAGTTGCAAAAAAAAAAAAAAATGCTTTTCCAGTAATTTTTTACACAATTCATAGGGGGCCTCTTGTTCTCATTTTTCCCTTTAATTTTTGTCTCAGGGGGATCTACAAATTTGCTTTCAATTTCTCATAAGGGTATCTTCTGCACAAGTCTTTCTAAAAAACGCTGCCTTTTCCCCCTTTCCCCCCTGCAAAAGAAAATATATCTCAACACTTGGGGCTTTCTTCCCCCCTCTGTCCCCACGCCACATATTCCTACATTGCCCTGGGAACATTGGGTTTAAAGCCTGTTTTTTCAGTGTTTTGGGGTAAATTCCCCCAGTCCAAAAAAAGTTTTTCCCCAATCTGGGCCGGAAGTCCACGACTGACCCTGGGGGTTTTCAATTAGTCCCCCGCCCCGGGGGGGGAAAGGGCCCCCTTTCCCGGGCGCGTCTGTTTGGGGTAATTTATAAAAGGGCCCGGAAGTTTAAAACCCCGGAGGGTGTTTTCCCGGGGAATCTGGCCCCCAAAAAACTGTTTTCTCAAACGGGGTGGAAAGGGGGGTGGTGGAATTCGGTTTTAGGGCTTTAAAAAAGAGAGGAGGGGAGAGAGAGAGAGAGAGAAAGGGGCCGAAACCGACCCAAAAATTTTACTGGGGAAATATTCTGTCCTGCACACTACACCCTGACATAGAACGAAAACAAAAGCATAGGGGAAACAAACCCAAAAAAAAACAATTCTCTCTTTCCTAAACTTCAAAAAATCATTTATCTAAAACATCATTAACTAACCCGGGTATAAATAGATTTCTACTTTACCTGGCCAGGTGATCTTAACTATTCACGAATCCTGTCTTTTCTTTCTCTTTCTTTTCTTTTCACTGTCACTTTCACAACACGACACAACTGCTGGCACTGGTAAATGTTAGACTGCTGGCACCGGTCAGGCTGGACTGCCGCCTGGTCAGGTTAGACACGGGCCCGTTGGTCAGGTTGGACGCCGATGAAAGTGGCGCTGGCCAAGTATGAGGTCGAACCCCCGGTTCAGATGGAACAGTGACTTCAACATCGATCTGTTCTCCTTTCTTTCTTCCTGCATTAACGCATTGCACTCTCTCCTCCTTTTCCTAGCCTGCTCTATTAAATGGACTGGTTGCTTTTCTTTTCCCTTTTTTTTTCTTTCTTTCCTCTTATTAGTTAGCAAATCTCTCTTTCCACATCTCTCTTTAGTCCTCCTCTGCAGACTATCTATGGTGCTAAAGCTACAAAACTTGGTTTCCTCCTCTCTCCTCATCTCTCTCTCTGCCCTCTCTCCTGCAGAGCTTACACTCAGAACCTCTCTCTCTCTCTGTCTCTCTGTTCGTTCTCCTTTCCTCCCCCTCTCTTCATCTCTCTGCCTTTTTCTCTCGTGCAGAGCTACCCCAGAAACCTCCTCATCTCTCTCTCCCCGTTTCTGTCTTCCTCTCCTCTCTTCATCTCTCTGCCTTTTCTCTCGTGCAGAGACTACACCCAGAACCTCCTCATCCCCTCTCTCCCCGTTCGTTCACACCCCTCTCTCACTCACGGGATTACTTTTATCCCCTAACTCCGTGTCCAAGGGCGAAATACCATTGGTCAGTATTTTTACATCTCGTACCCGAAGTTTTTCTCCCCCTAATTCCATTGGATATTCAAATCATGACGTCACGGTACACGCCTTACTCTCTGTGGTGGTCAATTGGTCATTTAATTGATTAGCTAGATTTCACCCCCACCACGCACTACTTCCCCCTTTCCTACTTAACTGGCGCCGTGTGGCTTAACGTGTGGGCACTGGTCAGTGTAAATTGGGCCCTAGATGAGTCTGGGTAGGCGTCTGAGACGTCTGACCAGCCCTATCGAGACCTGTGGGTCCAGCCACTCAGACTGTCTGCTGTCTCCTCGCTTTGCTAAATTGGCTGGATGCGACGCTTGAAGGCGTGGGGATGTCTGAGTCGGGCTTAAGCCGATTCGAACCGGCTGGCAACTAACCACGACTTTGCTTGTGTTTATTTTTGACCTTGACACGTGCAATGTTTGTTTACGTTTTCGTTTTCACAGTAATTGATGCACATTGCAGCAGGTATAGTTTTTGGTTATCTAGAGGCATGAGAGACTGGTTGTCACACCTGCACGAAAACTTGAACAATGATTTTAACGCTACCTTCCTAATGATCTTTTGTCTTCTTTCTACTGATGACGTAGGTGTTGTGCGCATGTCATCAAGGCGCAGTACTAATTGTATCATCGTTAATAAGTGAGGCACAAAATTGATCGTATGACTGTTAGATGCGAGCCGCTGAACTAATCATGTCGGTTGTGAATCAACGTTTATTTTAGATTGTCGAAAAAGACTGGCAGAAAACAGAACAACTTTGAAAAATGTGATTAGAAAGTGACATGCTTCTGATCCTATTTCAGCAATATCAAAACAAATTGTTAAATCCTTGTATTAGGTTCATTTGTCTTGGGCTAGCTATTATCATTATTATTCATATTATCATTATTATTATTGTTGTTGTTGTATTTGTTGTTGTCGTTGTTGTTGTTCGTAGTCGTCGTCATCATCAGCCCTGATATGGCCCTTCGCGGTCGGCTGGGCTATAAGCAACATTACCTTACCATCATCGTTATCATTCTTATTCCTATAGTTTTTATCATAATTCTTCTTGTTCTTGTTCTTGTTCTTCTTCTCATACTTATTATCATCATTATTGTCATAAAAACCAACTTTTTGTTTTCGCTTAGATCTTTGCCAAGTTATTAATGTAATGACGGAAGAATTGTTAGCCGGGACTTGTTTTTTTCCCACTACTAAATTGTTCAGCATGATATTATTTGGTCAAGTAGTGGGAGATTGCATCTCTTAGGAGATCCAAGTAAAGGCTGTCCTGCACAATTTGTAGCTGCTGAAAAACCTTGGGTAATAAAACAGCAGAGTGACCACTCTGACTTTTGGACACCTTTGGACCTCCCTTGCATCCTTAAATGGATCATCAAGAATAGGCTCAAATATTTCCACTACATTTTATACTGTTTGTATAAGAATTTTAGTTTTTCAGCAACGTATTTCCTACCACACTTTCTTTTCATTTTACTTCTCTGCCCTTCGCTGGCTATTTTGGGGTACCTTTAGATTCTACTTTTGAATCCTTGGTGGTGAGAACACCACAGAATTCTAGACCACGGTGTGTCTCCATTTGATGCCAAGGGAGCACAGACACAATCAGGCGTGCCTGTCTGATGAGTCCCATCCAGCAGACGAAACGCCTCGGAGCAGGCAAAATGAATGGATCTGTCTTCAAGATGGATTGCAATGGTTCCCATATGCTGCTAGTGAAGGGTTTAACATTTTAATATTTACCTAAGTTTTTGTCTCATTTTCTTCCTTTCTCTCCCACCCTCCTATATATATATATATATATGTGTGTGTGTGTGTGTGTGTGGTGTGTGGTGTGTGTGTGTGTGTGTGTGTGTGTGTGTGTGTGTAAAGAGAGATTCAAGACCATATCTGAAAGAGGTAAACGAATCCGAGTATTGAAGGTTGTCATGGAGTTTGTTCCACGTCGTCGGGGCTTAAAAAAGAAAAGAAAAAAAAGCTATTTTTCCGTATGTCTTAGTTCTGGCAGATGGTAACCTGAAATGCCGAGTATCAAAAGAGCTGGCCAGACGTGGTATAAATTTGGAGGAGTTCAGAAACTCACAGCCACTTACAGCAGAAAACGTTAGCGTTTAGCTTGTAGTCAGCTCAATCGCACACAGGCAATCGGAGGAGAGAGTGAAAAAGGAGAAACGTTAGTCATATTTAGAAGTTCTGTCGAAGAGTCTGGCAGCGTTATTGTGGATCGGTTAAGGTCTGTCTGACAGATATTTGTTTAGGAAGGCC
Source organism: Conus ventricosus (assembly GCA_018398815.1). Taxonomy (NCBI): domain Eukaryota; kingdom Metazoa; phylum Mollusca; class Gastropoda; order Neogastropoda; family Conidae; genus Conus; species Conus ventricosus. Next base: position 89,368,553 of record CM031596.1, read on the forward strand.
GGGCTTTTAAGAGAGCTACGATCCACAAAAATCTATCATTGAAGGACAAAAGCACGCATTAGTGTTTGGGTTGCATCGTTAGCGAGATAGTGGCGGAGGGAACTGGTCCTACTTCAATTCCAGACAGGCAATTTTCAGCATTTGAAATGTGCTATCAACAGAAATGAGACTAATCGAGAGTAGCTCCGAGACTGCCGACAAAAAAGATGAATACTGACAAAAATCTGCCAGCCAATAGTAAAAAAACGTTTCAAAATGCGGTGAAACACGCCCTTTCATTATCTTTAAAGAGTACTTCTATAGCGCCTCTCCTTGGTTTTAACTAAACTCTAGGGGCTTTACAATCCATGCTCTCGTTTTACACAGCAGGCTGCCTACCTGGTAGAGCCGACTGAAGAGCTGCCTGCTGGCGGTGCTTCATTCAGTGGTTTCCCGTGTCATTCGGTCAGATATGTCACCCATTGTGTAACGAGTATTCCATAGTAATGGCCAAAACTGGCGTTCTGCTCCGAAAGTTGGTGATAGGATTTACGTGTGTGCAAGATGTCATCCACGCGTTCACACACGGACCTTGGTTTAGAGTCTCCATCGAGGGATTTTTTTTTTCGCGCGGAAGTGGAGCCACAACCGATGTCGGGCCCGAGGAGATTACAACTCTTTGATTCATATTCATGTATTCACTAGACATTAGGCATTAGGTCCCTAGATCCTCTACGCTTTCTCCAGTCCTTGGTCTACTCCCTATCACTTTCCTGCTACAATGCAAAACCTTCAGTAATGAAAGAGGTCCGTGATAACACACGATTATGAGGTTCCTGCTACATGCAAAACTCATCTTGAAGAACACCATGTCATCAATACTTGGTACGCTTTATAACATCAACTGATTGCTGTGTGTGTGTGTGTGTGTGTGTGTGTGTGTGTGTGTGTGTGGTGTGTGTGTGTGTGTGTGTGTGCGTGTGTGTGTGTGTGTGTGTGTGTGGTGTGTGTGTGTGTGTTGTCATGTTAGAAGTGCTTCTACATGTGTGGGATATGCCTGTTCCTATCTCTCTCCGCTTTTTGATGCAAAGGAAAACTCATCCTTTAGTAAACATAACAGAACCAACCACCACCCCCTCCTTCGTTTTATCACTACTGAAACTATATTTGGCAGCTACTTCTGCTTCCTGTGCCCTCTCGTCACTGTTTACTCCCCCCCCCCCCCCCCCCCCCCCCCCCTCCATACCCCTCTCCATGACGTCTCTGTCCATGTAACTGTTGTCTTTGCGTCTGTGCTTCCGACTCCATTTTCGCTTTTCTTCTTTCTTCAATTCCTCCCACCTTACCTACCTCCGCCCCCCCCCCCTCTCTTTCTTTCTTGCCCCATTTTCCATTCTTCATTCTCTTTGTGTCTCTGTTTGTCTGTCTGTCTGTGTGTCCGTCTGTTTGACTGTCTGTCTGTCTTTCTGTCTGTCTGTCTGTCTCCCCCCCCCCCCCCCCTTCTTTCGTTTACCGTATCCCATTTCTCTCCTCCCATCCAGCTCTCTCTCTCTCTCTCTCTCTCTCTCTCTCTCAGACAGAGCCAGAGCAGTAAAGAGCGAGGCCCCAGTCAGATAGCTTCCGTCACGCAAGCTTTGTGGCACGCGCCAGTCGCTGATGAGCCGAGTCAAGTGGTCATTAAGAGGATAAACACTGACCGCTCCATCATTGGCCCCTCTCCCACCCTGCCACTCCCATCCCTCCCCTCAGTCTCCCCCCCCCCATCCCCATCTCCCATCCCACCCCCACTCCATCTCCACCCTCCGTCCTTTTCATAGCGACCGATTACACTTGGTCCGGAATAGTTCGGCGCGGCTCGGTACAATACCGCCACGCAAGGCATGTTCGCGATTTTGCGTGTATTTTGATTTTGTGGACAAGGGCTGGGGAGTGAAAATGCGGCGGCTGTACCTGCCAATCAGAGACGCGACTCTCTTTGATGAATTCGGACAAAAAGAAGACTGAGCATTAATAGAAATGATTCTTTTTGTTGCTGCTGCTGTTGTTGTTGTTGTTGTTTTAACATGTAGCCCTTTCGGTAACTTTCTTCTTGTTCATACTGACGATGAAGAGGATTTCAAAACGATGAATTTCATCACACGCTGTTTATTCAGGAATCTACTCTGGGCGCCAAAACCTACATGGTGTATACATGCGGCCATCCCCGCAAGTTATTTTTAGCAAGCGAAGTCTTGTGGCTTCTCTCATCATTTAATACAATATCTGAAATGCTCATCAATACAATGTGGCAGGCCACACGCCACAATTAGGATTTTGCACTAAACACTGTATAATCAATGTTTACAATATCTGAAATGCTCATCAATACAATGTGGCAGGCCACACGCCACAATTAGGATTTTGCACTAAAACACTGTATAATCAATGTTTACAATATCTGAAATGCCATCAATACAATGTGGCAGGCCACACGCCACAATTAGGATTCTGCACTAAAACACTGTATAATCAATGTTACAATATCTGAAATGCTCATCAATACAATGTGGCAGGCCACACGCCACAATTAGGATTCTGCACTAAAACACTGTATAATCAATGTTTACAATATCTGAAATGCTCATCAATACAATTGGCAGGCCACACGCCACAATTAGGATTTTGCACTAAAAACATGTATAATCAATGTTTACAATATCTGAAATGCTCATCAATACAATGTGGCAGGCCACACGCCACAATTAGGATTTTGCACTAAAACACTGTATAATCAATGTTTACAATATCTGAAATGCTCATCAATACAATGTGGCAGGCCACACGCCACAATTAGGATTTTGCACTAAAACACTGTATAATCAATGTTTACAATATCTGAACTGCTCATAAATACAATGTGGCAGGCCACACGCCACAATTAGGATTTTGCACTAAAACACTGTATAATCAATGTTTACAATATCTGAATGCTCATCAATACAATGTGGCAGGCCACACGCCACAATTAGGATTTTGCACTAAAAAACTGTATAATCAATGTTTACAATATCTGAACTGCTCATCAATACAATGTGGCAGGCCACACGCCACAATTAGGATTTTGCACTAAAACACTGTATAATCAATGTTTACAATATCTGAAATGCTCATCAATACAATGTGGCAGGCCACACGCCAAAATTAGGATTTTGCACTAAAACACTGTGTAATCAATATAAGTGTTTTGAGGTCTACCATAAGTTTTGAGCCAGCACTGGACATTAAACTGATAACGGATCAAACTGATCAGTTATTTCCCTTGTTTTTTGGATACTTTCAGCGATGAAACCACAAACTTCAATTACATGATCTTCACATTAGTTAACGTCACATTTCTGGCCTTTGCACTCATTTGTGACCCTATCTTTGCGCCAGCTGGGAACCCCCAAACAGTCCCATTCTGTTGATTTTAATCTGTCTGCTTGGAACCACCGGCTTGTACCTTGGTGGCCGTGTGTTAGAGAATGAGGGGAATCAACTTTCAGACAGAATACACATTCTCAAAGCAATCTAATTGGAACAGTCTATAAATACTCGACTTCTTTTGCAAGGCCTTGGCGCATTAAGTGTTGGTGTGCAGCCTCACTGCGAATCATCGGCATGGACCAAAACGGGGAAGAACTCTTCAGCAAAAAAAAAAAAAAAAAAAAAAAAAAATCTATACGTAATGAGTGGAAACGCCGTTCATACTAATATGATGGTTGAAACATACGCCATTATCGACATTTCAATGATAACCGTAATTGCGATGCGTTGGGTAAGGTTTTAAATGGAGGTGAAGTTTCACGACCTGAAAATAATCGCGTATCACAGGGTCGTGAGGTAGGAGCAGGTTTCTGAAAATATCAGCAACATGTGATTTTATCTCTATCGCACACACACACACACGCGCGCGCGCGTGCGCGCGCGCGCGCGCGCGCACGCACACACACACACACACACACACACACACACACACACACACACGAACGCACGCACGCACGCACGCACGCACGCACGCACGCACGCACGCACGCACGCACCACACACACACACACACACACACACACACACACACTGTTTGCATTTATCTGTCATCTTTGCTTCTTCAGTGTGTGTGTGTGTGTGTGTGTGTGTGTGTGTGTGTGTGTGTGTGGTGTGTGTGTTGTGTGTGTGTGTGTGTGTGTGTGCGCGCTTGCTTGTGTGTATGTGTGTGTGCGTGCACGTGTGTGTGTGTGTGTGTGTGTGTGTGTGTGTGTGTGTGTGTGTGTGTGTGTGTGTGTGTGCTGTTGCTTCATGAACGTACCTCACACAAGAAGCAAAGATTTAACTGTGGATTTCAAGCAGTTTACTTACGAAAAATATGTACTTGTATCACGTGAGTGATTTTCAGTATTCTACCCAATGTCTACCCCCGCTTTAATACCGCTTCTATACCAAATTATTGAGACACGTTGATGGCACGTAGTTGAACATCTTCGAGTAGGCAATGACTTCGTTAGTTCACCAGCAACGAGCTCGATCCTTGTCAACAAGAACCAATATGACGAGTTCGTGCAGGCCGCGGCTTGTTCGAAAAAGATAGAGTGTTCACCCAGAATCTCAAAAACTACAATTGTTTGACAGTAGATTTTTCATTATACCGGGATTGAAAGTGTTTGTGTGTTCTCTAATGCCGTGTTCGCTATTATCGTCAAAACTGAGTACAAATATATGATCGACAAAATAGGGAAATTTCTTGTGATCCCGAGGACTAAAATTGTTTCCCCCGCCAATGTAGTGAAAACAGTCGCCCGCCAATGTAGGGAAAACAGTTGGGATTCCATATAACCACTGTTTTCCCCGTCAATATAGTGAAACGGCCGGGATTCCTATAAACTGTTTTCCCCGCCAAAAAGGGAAAACAGCCAGGATTCCCATAAAACTGTTTTCCCCGCGAATATAGGGGAAAGAGTCGGATTTCATATAATGTCTATTTTCCACGCCAATATAGGGAAACAGCCAGGGTTCCTATAAACTGTTTCCCCCGCCAATATAGGGAAAGCAGGCACGATTCCTACGACTGTTTTCCCCACCAATATAGGGAAAACAGCCAGGATGCCTGTATACTTTTCCCCCGCCAATAAAGGGAAAACAGCCACGATTCCTATTACTATTTTTCCCCATCAATATAGGGAAAACAGCCAGTATTCCATTCACTAAATTTTTCCCCGCCAATATATGGAAAACAGTCGGGATTCCTATAAACTGTTTTCCTGCCAATATATGGGAAACAGTCAGGATTCCTATAAACTGTTTTCCCCGCCATTCTAGTGAAAACAGTCGGGATTCCATATAATGACTGTTTTCCTCGCCAATATAGGAAAACAGTCGGGATTCCCTACATATCTTTTTCCCGCCGATATAGGGAAAACAGTCGGGATTCCCTATAATATCGTTTTTCCCTGCCGATATAGGGAAAACAGTCGGATTCCCCACAATAACTGTTTCCCCCGCCAATTTAGGGAAACAGTCGGGTTTCCCCCATAATATCTGTTTTCCCCGCAAATGTAGAGAAAACAGTCGCTATTCCCTATAGTAACTGTTTTCCTCGGGAAAATAGGGGCTATAACTTTGTAATCCTAAAATAGGGAAAACAGCTACTATCCCAAAGAAAACAGTTATGCTCCACAGGGAGAACAGCTTGTACCCCCGTTTTCTTTGAGGATGACAGCCGTGTTCCTGCGAAAGCAACTGTTCTCGGCTTATGACGCAAATATGCTCCCACACTTGTAGAAATCCACAGACGTGGAAAAGTGGCGCGAGGCTGTGGCGACGAGTTGGGCCACGGGGAGAGAATACCCACCATTTCACAGAAAGATATGTTTTTGTGATTACGAAGTTGTTTATGCAGAATGCACAGCATGTTGCGATACTATAATCATAATCATAACGCAATACAATTTTAGAATGAATATTGATTGATTAGTGATATTAATGTTTCATTCAATTAGTATTCATGGTGGGGACGACATCAATTTTTGAGGATGATGAATACGATGTTGTTGTTGTTGTTGTTGTTGTTGTGTGATGATGATGATGATGATGATGATGATGATGATGATGATGATGATGATGGTGGTGATGATGATGAATGATGATGATGATGACGATGATGATGATGATGACGATGATGATGATGATGAGATGATGATGATGATGATGATGATGACAATGTGATGATGATGATGATGACGATGATGATGATGATGATGATGATGATGATGATGATGACAATGATGATGATGATGACGATGATGATGATGATGATGATGAGATGATAGTACAGACTGAGTACATACATCGTTTACAAAAGTGAAGTCACACCGCAGAACAGCCTGTTACTTACAGTGATCGGATGGAAACGTGTGGCATGTTGGAGACATGAGGGAGCAGTGAGTCAAGTGGGGATGGAGTTGGGGAGGGGAAGGGAGTTGGGAGTATTAGCGGATCGCGCGGGGGTGGGAGGGTGGGGACCGGGGAGGGGGGGGGGGGGGGGGGATGCCTGCATGGTTGCAGACTGGACATGAAAAATCTCAAGCGTACCTCCCCGCCCCCCTCCTCCAAGCCCCCCCCCCCCCCCCCACCTCCCCACCGCACCCCCTCAAAATACTCTTCTTTCCTCTCCCCCCCCCCCCCCCCCCCGTCCCCCCAGTGGCGTGTTCCACGAGTGTCAAAGCACTACACAGGGCGAGCGGCAAAGACCACAAGGTCTGTCATTATCAGTAGAGAGCAGGAGGAAACGAGGGGAAGGGGGAGAGGGATGGATGGAGGATGGGGGGTGGGGGGTGGGGGAGGGTGAGGGCTGACTGCATTGAACGCCGCACGGTCTTCTCACTGATTCCGGCCCCACACAGACAATGCATCAATTGGTCTCTCCGTCCATTCAGCCCCTCTCTCTCTCTCTCTCTCTCTCTCTCCTTTGCCGTTCCGCCTGCTTCCACAGCCGCCCCTCACCTCCACCCTTACCCCCCCCCCCCCCCCCACACATACTCCTCCTCCATCGCCCAAGGCGGCGAAGGGGCGTGGCGGACTGCCTTCACCATGAGACGGTGGCTGGCCACAACGCGCGTGCTGGCCAGACATGGTTTAATGGTTCACGTGTGATGACTGTAAGGTCAGGCAGAAGCGTCAGAAGAAGAAGATGAAGACGAGGAAATGGGAAACAACAACAACAACAACAACAACAAAAAAGAGAAGTAGAGAGAGAAGTAGATGGAGGAGGCAGGAGGGGAAGGGGGGGGGGGATGGATGATGGATGGAGGGGGAGGAGGAGAGGGTGGAGAGAAGAAGAGATGGACGACAACGATGACGACGAGAAGGGGAAGAAGATGAAGTGAAGAGGCAGAAGAAGCAGAAGGAAGAGGAATAGCAAATAGCAAAAATAATAGAAGCAAGAGCACAGAGAGAGAGAGAGAGAGAGAGAGAGAAGAGAGAGAGAGAGAGAGAGAGAGAGAGAGAGAGAGAGAGAGAGAGAGAGAGAGAGAGAGAGAGAGAGAGAGAGAGAGAGAGAGAGGAAGAGAGAGGAGAGGAGAGGAGAGAGAGAGAGAGGAGACAGACAGACAGAGAGAGAGAGACAGAGAGACAGACAGACAGACAGAGAGAGAGACAGATAGACAGACAGAGAGAGAGAGAGAGAGAGAGAGAGAGAGAGAGAGAGAGAGAGAGAGAGAGAGAGAGAGGGAGACAAACAGACAGACAGACAGACACAGACACAGACAGCTGAGAGGTGGGATGGGTGGGGAGGCAGTGGAAATCAAATTAGGAGCAGTAAGGCGCGTTATCCAGAACCAGTGGACCGTTCCCCTTGAATGTAACTGTGACATGGTGAAGTACCTTCGGTCAGTACCGTTTGAAGTCATTCAATTTTCAATTACGCCTGGTGGTCTAACTGTGGGAAAGTGTCACTGAAGAACTGAAAGGTTGAGTTGTACGATCACATCTTACAGGAACAGACGGTCACGCATGCAAGCAGGGACCAGCGCACACATGTATCTACCGGTCCCCTCTAGACCCCCCCCCCCCCCGCCCTCCTCCCAACTACATCAACAAAAAAAACCTAGCCTCCCCTCCCCTTTCCTCCCCTCCCCCAAACAATGTATGGCATGTATATCGGCGTTTTAGAAGAGCAAGCTAGTCACAGCATCACAATACTGGTATAACATCCATGGACAGTTGAACTGTCCAACATGCATTCCCTTGGGTCCATTACAAAAGGCGCCAACCATCTCATCGACAGCGTGTTGGGATACGGTCAGGCATCTATGTATT
>CM031596.1:89376959-89399459 GCA_018398815.1 Conus ventricosus
ACATTGAAATTTTAGAGTTCAATAGAAGGACACCCATCTCATTTAATTCTTACGTACAAATATCTTACATGAATGGGGCTGATTGATTTCAGCAAATCATTGCTATCTTAACCCCAGTGTCTGGAGACATGGTCAATATTTGGTTAAATGAAGAATTGACAGGTTACCTGTTCACCGTGAACATTTTTCAAAAATCTCTATATTTTTCTATGGTGAATTAGTTATATGGCAGGATGTGTGGTGATAGGTTTCGGTGAATTATTGTTTTCGTTTGGCATTCCAAAGTCTTTGTAACTGGAAAATTTCTTCATTTTCTAAAAAGGTAATATAACTGAACGGTACACCGTGAGAAATGCTTGACGCGTCATCGTACTTATAGACTTTTTCTTTCCTTTTTTTTTGTTCAATAAAGAAGAGCCATACTTTTGAGAGACAAATCTGGTGAGCACCAGAATAATAATTATGTGTGGAGAATATGGCCTAGTGCTGAGCATTGTGAATCACTATGTGAAATCTACTGGAAATAAAATGGAGAGAGAGAGAGAGAGGAGAGAGAGAGAGAGAGAGAGAGAGAGAGAGAGAGAAGAGAGAGAGAGAGAGAGAGACAGACAGACAGACAGACAGACAGACAGAGACGGGGACAGAGATACAGAAGGACAGGGAGAGAGAGAGGGTACAAACAACAGACGACACTTTGCTGAATATCATCTATAGCAACGACTAATTATTTTCATAGGCAGTTTCTGTTTGAAAAAAGAGACAGCATTACAACCAACCAACCAACCAAAGAGCCAGGTAATCACCCAACCACTCAACCAGCCAACTGATTTACCAACCAACCACCTAAGCAAGCAGCCAGCCCAGAACTAACCAGCTAACTATCTGACTAATAATTAGTAACTAACTAATTCACAGACTAATTAAATATCTGCCTACCTAACTATCTAGCTACCTACCTACCTGCTCACCTACCTACGTACCTACTTACCTAAGTAGCTAACTAAGTAACTACCTACCTACCTACCTAGCTAACTAACTAACTAACTGACTGTTCAACAAACTAAACAACGAACTAACTTATTAACTCACCCACTGCTTGACTCATGAGCTCATTAATCTATTTACGAACAAGATTCGCACACTCACTGATTAACTCCAGAAGTAAAATAAATACATAAACAAATAACGCGAAATAAATGAATGAAATCCTGTCGCTTCCCTCGCCATCATTCCCCCCCCCCCCCCACCCTCTCACTCCATCATTTTCCCTGCCTTGTTTCCATGGCACTCATCCATTCTCCACAGACATGAATTATTCATGGGCCGCGTGGAATGCTACACACCAAAATGTCTGGCCACGTGCGTGGCTGAAAAAAAACGGACCTAAATAATTGGCCACAAAATTGAAGGACTTAACGATAGCCTTGGGTGCCCTGGAGAATATTAAAATTTCCACAATAAAATCCCCTTGGAAGGGGGGGAGAGAACGTAGATATACCAATCCTGGGCCACTTCCGCCCTCACCCAGTTCGGGCGAAAGTAACCCAGGATTGGTATATCTACGTTCTCTGACAAGTAAGACTTCAATAACCAAAAAATAACGATTATCTACAAACAAACATACTGTGCAGGGTTATCCGTTTTCAATACTAATTTACTAAACTTTTCAGATTTCAGTTTTTGTTTAATCCTATGTTTTTCCTGGTCATTTTCAATAACATCATTTTCGCGCAAACATTCTTCAAATGAGTCTCTGTCTTTCATGTGAAATAAAACTACAGTCTTTAACTGTTCTCTAAAGTCTTTTAAAACCGAGTTATATTTTTGGCATAAAATCCACACACTTATCCCAGCATGTCTTCCGCTGAAAGCTAGTTTCGACAAAGTGTTTCTCTTTTTAACTATGTCTTTTTCTGCCGAACAGTCATCTATAATAAATAGTGTCTGCGTTCCTTCAAACAGTCTATAAAACTGTTCTAAACACTCACTCAGTTTATTGCTAGGATTAACTAAATATATGTCATCATCTGTCCATATAAACCTTCTATTATGATATGCTTTGTTCCATTTAAGTGTTGGACAGAAAATCACAATATGATTAAAATTATAGCGATAAACTGTTTGTAATAGGTTGAGGACAAATATTGTTTTTCCACAACCAGTCTGTCCACAAATCAATGAACAATGAGGGGTTTTTGTCATAAAGTTTAACTGCTCCATAGTTTTATACTAGAATTTAATCTAATCCAGTTATTGTTTTTATCATGCTCTCTGTCAAAACTTGTTCAGTATAATAAAATCCTATAAGGTCTAAATGTGTAAGATTAATCCAATTTAGTGCTGTAAGATTGTTTCTATTTAGACTAATATTGATTTTGTTGCTTGTTGTTATGACCTTAATATCCTCACCATTGTGAAGAATGACAACAGTAACTTTAAGACTGTCAACGTCTAAGTTTTGCCAGCTAATTAGAATTCCTTTAAAAAGGACGTCACTAACGCCCACAACCCCATCCCTCTCCTTATCTTTTAAGACAGAAATTTCAAATATTATTGTGAACGTGTCTCCTAATTTCATTTGTGGAAAGAACTGTAATTTTGTAGAAGCGTCCTTTACAACTGTTTCTTTTCTGTGGAGGATGTACTGTTTTTTCTCATACGGTGTTATTTCAATTTCTTTCCGACTATTGTCGTCTGGCATAAGACTTACATGTAAAGGGCCAGAGTTGAATGCTTTTCTGAAACTTTTTTGACGGCTAAAAAATGTAAATGGGCTTATGAATTCAAATTTTATTTCCCATTCTAAATATGGTTCCAAGTGCCATTTGAGGTCAGGTTTTCGAACTATTTTATATTCATACTGGCCAACATTATTTGCCTCTAGATTGCGCAGTTGTTCTAGTTTAGGAAACTTTTTGTTGTCGCCAACCTCTTTGCGTTTATAATCACCATCTTTAGTGTACTCAAAACCATACAAAGCGCCTATTTCACCGTTCTGTTCAAAGTCTGTAACGTCTGCAAGGTCTTTTAATTCTAAAGTTATACACCTCACAGGCGCTAATGTAACTCCTGATTCTTCTGGCCCACGCGACATGTTTTAGTACAGTTTATTATTTTATTTCCAAAACAATGTGCAGGTTATCACATTTTACAACTTTCCCTGTTTTGTCTTTGATTTTTATATTAAATGATCCGACCCTCCCACAAACTAATCTTTTAAACTGTAAATTAGGGAATTGTATAATTTCATAATCGCAATATGCAGCTTTCCCTGATGGAAGAGCTCTTAAAACAGTTGAGGGCCCTCCATCATATAAGTTTTCATCAGTGCTTAGCTCATCTAAATGAACATAGAGTAATGAATATAATGCAAGATTGAGCGGACTTTCCCCCTCAAAAGTAGTTTCGGTCTGGTGTAACTCTAAAACTATTATTGTTAGCTGCAAAGCCTAACATTTTAGCTAGCTCTATACTAAAAAGGTAATGTTCTGCTTCTTTTTCAGGTTTGAATGTTAACATTGTTGTCAAATTTGCATTGTTAAGTTTGAGAGTAATGTTGAAGTTACTCATTGCTTCTTTTAGTGAGCAAAACCCGTAATAACCATCAGGTATGGTTAACTGGCTAACTAATTGGCCTCTATTATTAAATTTTTTAATCTTATTATTCTGCTTGGATTCAGTTATATTAAACCATACGACTTTGTAGAATATTTCATGGAGCGCAACCATTCTGCTTCCGCAATTGTTATTAATAGCATGTTCTAAAAAACGAAGGACGGTCTTGGGTTGTTATTGTTACAAACATTTTTAAAACAAATTAAAAATGAGTGCATTCAAATATACTGGCGCAAAATATTCTGTTGGGCCGCACTACAATCTTAAAAATATAGCAACTGACACCCTTGACATTGCTGTGACCCAGACTGCCACTTTTCATAAAAAGGTGAGTACTCCATTGAAGAGCTATCTTAACCCCCCTATTGAAAAAGAGCACATCCAGAAAGCGTGGTTTAGTCATCCGATGCAGTTTTATCAGAACCAGTTAAACTTTGCTGTGTCTTGTGCATCAACTGGGTGTGGAGTGGCGTATGCCGATCATTTTAAATCACCATGATCTTTTGGTGAGTCAGTGTACAGATTTCATTTCTATTACACCTTCAGGCGTATTTTGACTGAACTGCAAGCACCATTACCGAATGACAAATCGTTTAATCCATTCAGCAACAGAATAGACATGAAGGCTTTTGAAAGGATTTGTAACGAATTCAATATTAACATCAAGACAGACTTTAGACAAACGTTGGATCTTAATCATGGCCTAGGCGTCATTTATTTTCAGGGCACGCACAGAAAGTATAACTTTGACTGGCGTTCTCCTTTCAAAATTGTTCAGCCCTGGTCCATAGAGCAAGAGCATAAAACAGCATGGACAACATTTATCTTAGACACTTCTAAGGGTCTAACTAGAGCGGGAATAGAACGAATAAACGACTCTATTCGTACTTACGTTTGGTGTTTGCTAGGTTCGCAAGCACAGGCAAGATCAAGCATAACTGATCCTTCTACTGGCTTTGACGCGCAAAAACAATACTTAGCAAATTTAGAGGACGCCATTAATTCTACAGTTGATTTACCTTCAAGTATTCAAAGGTACCAACATGTTTTACAATACGCAAGATCGAAAGTAGACTTTGCTGTTGCACTGGTTTATACATGCTGCCTCTGACCTCAGACTCCAGATAGGTACAATAATAAACTACAATAATGAAATTCTTATAGCAGGCAATGAACAGAAGGTTGGGAAAAACGACATAAATTCTGGGCCAGTAATACTACAAACAATAAAAAAACACCCAAGATTAAGTCATTTAAATCCCGAAGTCCAACCCCCCAAAGTCATTGAAGACTCAGCAAGCTTGCGGACTCTGTTCGCGATGACCATGAATATGAAAAGACAGCGCTTGTTCTTGGATTAACTGGCCTAGATTACTTGGTCTTTTATCTTACTAAATAGTAACCCAACTATTAAGAGAACTAATGCCCATAAGTGCTCGGCCATAAAGCCAACTACTTTGCTTGCAGTAGACAAAAGCCAGCTGACAATACTCCCCAATATTCCTGGTAAAGCGTTCACGGCTTTACCAGCTAATTTTTTTAATAAACTTGCAAGATGATCAAGCTGTTTTTTTACCCATGATTTATCAGGCGATGGCGGTGGAGGCACTGACCCAGCACCACCACCACCTGTAATAGCCATCACCAGTGTACTTATTGCAAATCCTAAGGCAGTTATAACGCTTGCTAATGTGACTCCTTGCTCTCTAAACAGCGTTCGTATTCGTTCTGCTAGCGTTGTGTCTTCATATAAAATTTTCCGGATAGTTTCTCTTATTCTATTCACTTGAGTTCGTAATTGGTCTCGGTTAGTAGTTAGCACTTCTAGTCTTGCTGATCTCTCTTGTTCAAGATCTTTTAGTCTTTGGGTTATTCTTTTTTTAATATCAGGCCCTACGATGCGGTCGTCAGCCTCAACGAGTTTTTCTTTTTCTCTTTTTATATGCCCATCTAGTTCGCCTAGTTTTTGCTAAATTGTTTGTTAATTCGCCTCTGATGGTTCTTAAAGCATGATCAAGGGCCTCTATTTCTCGCATGGGTAGCGGCGAGTCGTGTATAGTCTTTAACGCTGTTTCTTCTGAAAAACTGGATTCTGCTTCTATTACATTTATTAATTCACCTGCTGATTGATTTAATTCTTTAAGTTCCATGTTTTGCATTTGGTTATCTGTCGGGAGTTTCTTGCAGTGTGTTTTGAAGTTTAGCAACTGCCTCCGCCCTTAATTTTGGCCTAACAAGGCCAAGGCGATTTTGATCTTTCACACTGAGCCTATTTCTAATTGAACCCACGGCTAAAAACTTTGATGGTCTTTTTTAGTTGTAAGCTGAACAAGTTGTCCTTGGTCGCTCCTCACAAACAAATGGTCATCTTTTACTTCAAAATCATTAGGGTCTATAAATTCGGGAGGTTCTTGGCCTAAACTTTGGTATAATGATCTGACCTTACTTTCTGTTAATTTATACCGACTTGTTGGTAATGTACTCCCGATTTCTGCTAATTCATCATGCAATGAGAGCCCTGAGCGATGCCGCTCCCAAGGGGAATCACTCATGTCGTCTCCACGATCAAAAACATCATAATCTTCTTCGCCTTCAATTCCTGCCATGTTTTTTAAATAATTAACTTTTTATTTGCTTCATAAAAATGCCACAACAAGCACATGGCTCGATTCTTGACCCGCATAGAAAACTGAAAGAGCCCTTTGGCGTGAAGGGAAATAAACGGAATATTATTGTTCCAAATAATCCATCTACTATTGATGCTGATCAAATTCTTACTGTCAAATTTCCAGACTTAGGAGCGGATGATTGATTGTGCCAGGCTCTGCGCGTCTTACTTTCAAAATAGCGCTCGATTCAACAACAGACCCAAACAGGACAGTTGTACAGAATTTGGGGCGGGCAATCGTTAAGAAAATTTCTATAAAACTTGAGGGGCAAGAAATATTTTCTTTACACAATGCAGACATTTTTTTTAACCTATTCTGATCTATGGCTAACCGGGAATGAAAGGGCTGATCTTGCGTTTCAAGGAATCGAAAATGATGATGGACTAAAACACAGAATAGACGCCGCAGATGCTAAAGACAACAAAAAGCATGTAGCCGTAAAGTTTGCGTATGGAAATCGCTTTTCCATTCCCTTAGATTTTGAGTTGTTAAAAGCGCATGCGCCATACTTTCAAGGAGCATTAAAAGACAGATTGTCATATGAACTAAACTTTTAATGAATACAAACGCGTTATCAAATCATCAGACACCGGAGCAAAGTACAGCATTTCTGACATCTTGTTAGAGTTTGACGTTGTTAGCAACCCTAAATTAGCAGAGCTGATTGCGCACCAATATGAGTCACATTTCCCAATATATTACGAAAGAGTGATTCATCATACAACATATCCCAGAAGCAGGGCAGACACTATATGGAATTTTAGTTTTAGTGTTGCAGCAAGATCGCTTAAAGGTATTTTATTGCTGTGCGAAGATGAAGAACCGTTTAAAAGAGCAAGTGAAAGTTTTTTAATCCAAAAATAACGAAAGTACAATGTTCGATTGAGGGCAGTCCTAACCAAATCTATGCTAGCGGGCTTAAACCTTATCAGCATTTTGATGAAATAAGAAAACTGTTTGGAGGCGGGAGGTGTAGAAATCCAACAGTTGACCTTGCGTCTAAGATTTACATCTTCACAATATTAGGCTTGATGATTATTTAAACAACGAAATACGGTTTATGGATTGACCTAAGGTCAACAGAGGATAATCAGTTGCATGGAAGCGGGAGAGCTGTGAGAGACGTAATAAACATTCAAATTGATAAAGAAGAAGAAGCCGATAAACCGCTTAATGTACATTTGTTTTTTATTATATGATGCGCAGCTGAATATTGAAGCTAACAGATTAGAAACTGTAGTATACTAAATTATTTTTTCATTTTATAAAAAGCATGTCCGTTCAGGTTTATCCAAATGTGCCTACAGCGCCGCCAAAAGAAGAGATAGTAGAAAGCCCTAACATAAAAACCTTCAGATTAACCAACATTACACAAATGCAACAAAAACTAGAGCAAGACCTTTCAAAATACAGCAAAACCAAACGAAGGTATTCTGCTGCCTTTAATGCTGTTACATATTGTTAATACTGGAGCATCGACTATAAGCGCTCTATCAGCAGGAACGAGTGTTGGTCTCTTAGCAACGGGCATAGGCGCACCCGCAGCTTTACCTCTAGGAGGTTTGTCTTTAGCTCTTGGCCTATGTTCATTAGCTGTAAGTGCGGCTGGCAAAAAATTAAAAACTAAACTCCAAAAGCACACAGCTATGGTTCAACTAATAACGGCTAAACTTAGTTCGTTTTAAACTGACAATAAATAAAGCGCTTGTGACTCAAACATCACGGATGAAGAATTTAATCGTTTACAGGCCGATTTGATGACTACAAAAGACAAAAGTTTGATCTTCAAAGAAAGGCGAGGGCAAGTTTTTCTCAACAGCCAGACGCCGAGCAGATAAAAAAGGAATGCTTAAAAAAAGTAAACGAGACATTAAACTCTGCTCTAAACAGCTCACAGTAACAACACCGAAGGGTGTTTATACTTTAGTTTATGAGTCCAAGCGCAAAAAGACCGTTGATATTGATTCTGATTAAGCCGTTGTATTTTTTTAAATTTAAATAAATATGTTGGCTTAGAAAAGAAAGACAGCATGGCTAAGATATATGAAGGACCAAGACGAATTTTTTGAAGGAATGCTCGAGAGAGAGCGTTTATCAAGAGCACTGAATGATATTGATTTAGAAGTCATTGACCCAACAAACGTACAGGCAAGCGTTGTTCATGCTATTTCTCAAGTTCCAGGCAAACTAACAATAGACCCGCCAGTTAAAGTAATGTTAGCTGTTTTAATCGACTATGTAACAATAAATGAAGAAAATCTAGAAGTCTGGGTCTCAACTAAACAACAGACTATTCTTTCTCATAATGACTTAACACCCGTTGGGCAGACGAACTGCTTACACAGTTTGACGCTGCCGCTGAAGAAGCCAAAATGAGAGGCTCGGTTGGTCAGAGGGCGAAGTCTTAGAGATTAGATTAAAACAGGCTAAGTATGCACCGATTGTAGGCAAGGCTTACATTCCGCTACCTCGGGAGTTGGTTTTAAAGAGAGCAGTTTTAAACATAAAAAATTCAGACAACAAATGTTTCATGTGGTGCGTTCTTGCAAGGCTGCATCATGTCCGCGACCACGCAGAGAGAGTGTCTAACTATCGGCAATACACCAAAGATCTTAACTTCAATGGAATATCCTTTCCTGTTAGTGTAGACCAAATTGATCAGTTTGAAGAACAAAACAAACCAATAACTGTCAATATCTACACATGGGATGAGGAAACAAATCTACAGCCGATTAAAGTGTCCAAGAAAAGTCCAACGATTGGCGAGCCAGACAAAAATCATGTTGACTTACTACTAATGTTTTCACCAGCGGGGCTGCCACATTACACATTGATACGAACAATGAGTAAACTAATGCAGCATACTTCAAAAGATGGGCACAAACAAGAATTCTGCAGAAATGTTTAACAAGAATGCCATCTGTGCAAGCCGCGAGCGAACATAAGAAACATTGTAAAAGTTCTGTAGACTGTAATACAGAACTAATTACGCCCCCACCTGGATCTAAAGTTAGTTTTAAGAACTGGAAAAAAACTGCAACATTCTCCATACGTAGTTTACGCAGACTTCGAGTCGCTTATTGTTCCTTATGAAGGGCCAGCACCACAAAAACTTCGAAAAACAGTCTTAATGAGTAATCATCAGATTTGTTCATTTGCCTTCATTATTGTTAGGTCGGATGGCGTTTATCAGAACCAGAATTATATAGAGGACCAGATGCTGCAGAAACATTCTTAAAACGCATGCAGCAAGTGCGTAACGCCTGTTCTAATAATCTAAACTTATCTGAAATCATAATGACGCCTGAAGACCAACAACAGTATGACTCAGCCACACATTGTTGGATTTGTGGTTTAGGCCTCTCAACAGCGAATCCAACAGTAAGAGACCATGATCACATTAGCGGAAAGTTCAGAGGAGCGGCGCACAACAAATGCAATCTTCAACTAAAGTTTGAACCAAAGACATGGAAGCTGCCCATCTTCTTTCACAACTTGCGAGGTTACGACTCTCACCTTATAATGAAAGCAGTGGACGATGCCTACAGGGTGTCATGCATTGCACAGTCATCAGAAAAGTACATGTGCTTTAATCTAAATAACATGTCTTTTTATGACTCTATGCAGCACATGATGGGATCATTAGAGTCACTGGCTATGTCCTTAAAGTCCTGCCCAATAACGGAAGAATATTTTGACCCAACTCTCGTTAGAAAGGGCGTTTACCCTTATGAATACATGAACAGTTGGGAAAGGTTTGATGAAGACACACTTCCACCTAAAGGCGCGTTCTTTTCTAGTCTTAGAGGAAAGGACATCAGCGACACCGATTACCAGCATGCTCAAGATGCTTGGCAAAAGTTAGATTGTAAAACAATGGGAGACTATCATGATTCATACTTGATGGCTGATGTATGTTTGTTGGCGGACGTCTTTGAAAATTATAGAAAGACCTGCATGAAACATTACAGTTTGGATCCTGCGCATTATATTTCTGCGCCCGGGATGAGTTGGGACGCTTTCTTAAAGTTTACTGGAGTACAGATTGATTTATTGTCTGACCTGCCAATGATTCAGATGATTGAAAACGGATTGCGTGGAGGAATTAGTATGGCGTCGCATCATTACTGTAAAGCAAACAACAAATACTTGGACGATTATGATTCTAGTAAAAGGTCTAACTATCTCATGTATTTAGATGCAAACAATCTGTATGGATGGGCAATGGCGCAATCACTTCCATTACGCAACTTTAAAATGTACACAGGTGGCGGTACAAATAATATTCAAAAAGCATTAAAGTGGTTGAGCAGTTTGACGCCGGGTCAACAGCGTGGATACATTCTGGAAGTTGACTTAGAATATCCTCATGAACTCCATGACCTGCATAATGACTATCCATTAGCAGCAGAAAGTCTAAAGATGGACCCAAGAGAGCCGCCTAAACTTGTGCCTAATCTTCGTGGCAAAACAAATTATGTCTGTCATTACAGACTTCTACAATTTTATTTAAGACACGGTTTGAAGTTAACAGCTGTTCATCGCATAATTGCTTTTGATCAAGAACAGTTCATGAAACCATACATCATGAAGAACACTGATCTCAGAACTAAATCCACAGATGCTTCAGAAAAAGACTTTTTCAAGCTGATGAACAACAGCTGTTTCGGAAAGACTATGGAGAATCCGCACAAGCGCAAAGACGTCAGATTGGTCACCAAAGAGAACGAAGCAATTAAGCTAACTTCAAAACCAAATTATCAGGACTTCAGAAGATTTCATGATCAGCTTTTTGGCATAATGATGAAAAAAAAGAAAGTCAAATTGGACAAACCTGTATTTATTGGGTTTACTGTTTTAGAATTATCAAAGCTTTTGATGTTAGAGTTTCTTTATGACTACTTTAAACCTTCGTATCCAGAGTCCAGAGTACTTTACACAGATACAGATAGTTTTGTTATAGATATCCCTACTGAAGACATCTATAAAGACATGGAAACCGAAGTAGCTAAAGGGCATGCGGGATGGTATGACACATCTGATTACCCTAAAGACTCGCCTTTACATTCAATTACTAACAAGAAGGTTTTAGGAAAGATGAAGGATGAATTATCTGGAAAGGTAATCAAGGAGTATGTGGGGCTAAGGTCAAAAATGTACAGTATTTCGAGCCAGGAGAAAATCATTAAGAAAGCAAAAGGAATATCCCGCAGCGTTGTGCAGTCAAACATATCACATGACAACTACAAAGAAGCATTGTTTGGCAATAAGACTTTTCATCATGACAACGTAAAACTGCGATCTAATCTACATGAGATCAACACAACTGTTGTAACAAAGAAGTCGTTAGATAGAACAAACACAAAACGGGTGTTTGTTAATCCGGAGTTTTCATATGCAATTGGGCACTGGAGAACCGCATAAACAGGGGGGTTTATATTTTTCATCAACTTTTATTATAAGATCAATCATAGCTTCATCCAATTCATTTAAATCTTTTCTCATGTTTGCTTGACGAGTTCGAATTTTTTTTATTATTTCAAGATATTCTTTTTCCCAATTTGGGGGTTTGGATTGTAGGTGATCTGGATGATTTAGCATGCATTGATTAATCCTCGAAAATGTTTCCTTAATAGCATTACACGCCTGAAATGATTCCCGTATCATTTTCAAGGTCTCTTCCTTTACCATTCTTGTTTCGTTCTGCGCTTCCTTCTGGCCTTCCATTTTAAACCAAAATATATTTACGTAAATTAATTAAAGCGGAACGGTGCCTGGCGGGATTATCTGCAGTTCTTCTTTCACAAAAGATCTTTGAGGAGCTGGTTGTTTTGTTGTGTTAGTTTCTCGTAAATAATACACGGGCGGATTCATTTTTACAATTCTTTTTATTTCATATGGATCAACACTCCAAACTGGATCGGTTGCCCTGATGCGAGTGTCCCCTTCTGCTTCCCCCGGTAAATAAAGGTGCCTTACTTTCAATCCAAATGGTAATAGTTTGCCGGATGAAGACTCTCCTTCAGCAACATTTATTGTTTTTCTTTTGATTGCTTGTACTGGTTTTAACCCTTTAAATTCTTCATTATTCATTGCGCGCAAAACTGAGGGCAGTCTTCTAACCCATTCTGTGTTGCGAGAGTTGTCAATCAGCTCTCTGTGATACTGGTAGGAAAAAAGTCTTTCAGCTAACTGTTTGTTAAAGTTTTCGACTAAAGCCTGTGATCTGTGAACTCCTGGAATGCCTCTTTTAATGGTAACTCTATGTTTTAACAATAATTGATTCACTTGGCCTTTAAATTCTTTTCCATCATCGACTTGAATCATGCGAGGATAAGTTAGCGGGCCTCGTTGGTATATCAGTTGTATGGCAACAGCAACAGCAGAAGCACTCTTTTGTGTTAATGGTTCTGCATCTTTGTACCTTGAAGCTATGTCAATGACTGTGAGTGCGTACTTAAATCTTTTTCGTCTAATCCTATCAGAGGGTAAATATAGAAGATCCATTTGATGGGTGTCGTTTGGAGTTGTGTTCACAAAGTGTGGTCTCTGTATTCGTTTGGGCGCAGGTAAATAAATTTGCCAAATCGCTTGTTTAGATAACCATTCCTTTGCTGTTTGTTCACTGACACCTGCCGCTTGGCTTAGCTTTTTGATTGCTGTGATGCCCTTCCAATATCCTTTGGGCGAATAATAGATTTTGTTCATTTTTTATTCAGCTGATATTATGCGCAACAAAATAGACAACAGTCATACCAACGACAATAAACGCGATTTCTTGCATCTTTTGTTTTTCTGATGGATGATAAAAGTCACTGAATTTTGGTGGGGGCAATGTCTGGACCGGTTTGCCTGTTACTAGATAATATTGTTTTATTGCTTGATCAACATTTTTAAATGTGTAAGCTGCATGCCCCTGTCTTTTCAGTGTGTCATTAATAAAATCTAACTGCTCAAGTCTCTGCCTTTCATAGGCGTCTTGTGCAGCTGCTAGTTGCTCCATAGCTTTGTTATGTCTTTTTCTCTCGCTGTCATTCCCCAGTTTACTAAATGCGAAATTACTTCCGCTAAAAGCAAGCGCATTCACCACAGCGCCGCCTATCATTATTGCGAGTGAAGCCATTTTTTATAAATGTATTTTTTTCTTACATATTTATATTGTCTGGAATTATTCCTTGCTTGACTAGAAAATCTTTCGTAGCAAACGAAGCTGCAATGATAGCAATTAGCTTTGCTGAATCCTCAAAGTCTAGTTTGCCAAGATCTGCTGGTTTAATTCTTAACAAGCTTTTACCAAGCATTGAGTATCCTACACTTAGGCCTCCAATAACAGCAGAATGGTATACAAGGTTAGCAACAGTTTTTTCGGTGCTCATTTTTATAAAATAAAATAATTATAATTATTAAAAAACATGAACAGTGATGATCTCCTACAGCTACAAGGCGGCCTAAACCTTCCCGAACTTATGAATGACCAAGTTGATGACCAAGCTATTATGCCCAAAAAGGAGAGGCTGTATTCTTTGGCAGCATGTGGAAAAACAAAACAGTTCCTCGGAACTGAATTCAGCATTGAACAGATTCAACAGATGTCGCCGCAAGACATTTTAAAGTATCATAACAGGTATGAAGCGCAGCTGGGGTCTAGAATGGTGAAAAGTGTGGGGCAAACGGTTCTTTGTACACTAAACTAGTCAGTAGATTTGCTCCCATTGATTCTGAACAAGATTTTATGTATGATTTAACGCAGGATCCAGTTTTAACAAAGTCATTAGAGTCTTTAGGATGTGATCTATACTACAGATTTGGAACATTGTTATCGCCATTAATCATGGGATTAATAACTTTTAATCATATAGATTTTATTTCCCTTCAAAATGAACGAGCTGGAAAATCAGCAGAATCAGAAAACACTGAATCAGGTGGAGAAAGTAACCAAGCCAGAAAATCAGCAGAAAACGCTGAATCAGGTGGAGACCATTAAAAATCCTGGGCGTGTTGAAGCAGGAAAAAAAATTAGCAGAGTGGAACAGACAAAAAAAATTAATGTTGCAGAATATCACTCATCATGAAAACATGACACCGCCAACGCCAGAACAAGTTGATTCAATGCCCGCTATAAAAACTCCATGTGATACAAGGGCCCCAAAGTCTTCATGGAATATTGAACTTAAAACTGTTGCCATTTTTGGCGCCATTGCTGCTGCTGGGGGCGGTTATTACTGTTATAAAATATATAAAGAATGGCAACAGAAACGAAAGCTATTAAAAAAATCTGAGCCACTAAATGCAGAAAAAGACACCAGCACGCCAAAACCGCCAATAACAAAGCATCATTTTGATCCATTTATAATGGAATAATATTTTAAATTTTTTTTATAAAAATAGATCATGGCGTATTATAAAATGATGAAGTCAATAAATAAAGACCTGGAGTCTATAAAAGACATTTCCATAGACCCGAATTGTAATCAATGCGGTTGCTTTGGATGTAAGACCTTCATTAAGATCTATGCAGAGAACGCTGAAAAAGACATCCTCAACGATGACGCATTTTTTGAGGCGTGTGTGTACTATATTAGACATCTACTATTTAAGATAAAAACATAGCTTGTATTTTTTTGATAATTATAAGAACTTGAATAAAAACTTAGTTGTACTTAAAGGATGACTTAATCAAGAACTTATTAAGAACTTGATCAAGAACTTATTAAAAACTTGGCGCAACTTAATTAAAAACTTAGAAGTAACTTAAGTAAGAACTTGGGGATAACTTGAGAATGACTTAAGGACAACTTAGAAGTAACTTAAGTAAGAACTTGAGAATAACTTGTTAAAAACTTAGAAGGAACTTGAGTGTGTGCATGCGTGGGTGGGGGGTGGGGCAGGTGGGGGTGGGGGGTGTGCATGCGTGGGGGCAGGACAAAACAAACAACAAACACAAAAAACAACAAACACACAATAGACAGTCCAGGGGTGGGGGTGGGGGGACGTGCGTGCGTGGGGTAGGCCAAAACACACAACAAACAAAAAGTGGAACTCCTAGGGCCACTTCTTGCTTTGTGACTAAACAGGTTGTGTCTCGCGCGCAACCTCAATCAACCCCAAGTGATCACATAGGGTCGTTTGGCCTAGTTTGCCGCTGAGCTTTGCAGGTGCTGCCGCGCTTTGTAGTCAAGCGATCACATAGGGTCGTTTGACCTAGTTTGCCACCGAGCATTGCAGGTGCTGACGTCATTGGCGGCAAGCGATCACATAGGGTTGTTTGGCCTAGTTTGCTGTGCTCCTCTTTTCTCAACCAGGCTTGCAACTGGCTTTTGGCAGAGTTACAGCAATTACTGCTGTAGCCGAGCTTTTATGGCGGCTCTAATCGCCAGTAGTAGTACATCCGTCATTGTATATTTGGAGCATTTATATGAAGATAGTGCTGGCCACACACTACTCCTCTCCATACTGGTAGATGTACTAAGGTCTGCCTATCCCTATCTAGTTTGTTTGCCAGAACATTCGAAAATCGTTATTCTGTTGCATAAGTTTAATAATGGTTTGGCGTTTGCTACACAGTTCATTTATACTAATTCCTAGCTTGTGGAATTTAGGATAGTTATAAAAACACACAGAAAGTTGAATGAGTTTCCTAGCATACGAATCAGACATGTTCACCTGCGTCTTAAGAAATAAACGCCATGTTTGATGCGTTTTTTGTTTTTTAAACATGACTTGGGCTGTCTCAAGCCAACGCCCAACAATCAACGCGTGATGGATTGTTTTGCTTTGGCCGGCTTTCAACAATGCAGCACCATTTATTAAATAAGGAACCATCTCATCGATAGTCAAACACATATTAAAACTGGCTATATTTTGTTCAGCAATATTGCCTTCAACGTTTTCATTTCCTTGAACCAACAAACCTTTAAGATAGTCGTCCATTTCCAAAGCAGTCGGTTCCCTTTTTTCTTTTTCTGTTCCTTCTAGGAAAGCAATACTTCTTTTCGGTTTCAGCGGTAACGAACATGCTTCACCCCGTTCTTTTTTCAACAAATACTTTGACATGCAAGTATGGTAAAACTTGTGGTGTTCAATGGCAAGAGCCTGCTCTTCAGTGAAACGGGTAGCCATTTTTAGAATAACACACCAAACACAGAACACAGCGCAATAAAAAACGCCCTACTCGTCCAGGAGCCAGTAGAAGAATGATGAAACCGGTGTTGGTTACTAGTCATGTGAGCGCTTTAACAGCGCCCTCAGGCGGCAGAGAAAAAGATGATGAAATATATTGTAATGCCCAAGCCCGGCGTGATGGGAGTGGGGTGAGGGGAGGAGCGGGGCAGCAGTATTGATTTTTGGCCTCTCAGTTTGCCAGCAGGTGTGAGGCGCGCGCGCGCGTGTAGTGTGTGTAGTGTGTGTGTGTGTGTGTGTGTGTGTGTGTGTGTGTGTGTGTGTGTGTGTTTGTGTGTGTCTGTGTGTAAGTGTGTGTTTGTGTTTGTGAGTGGGTGCATTTTTGTGTGTTTGTGCATGTGTGTGTGTGTAGTTTGAAGTCTTACTTGTCAGAGAACGTAGATATACCAATCCTGGGTTACTTTCGCCCGAACTGGGTGAGGGCGGAAGTGGCCCAGGATTGGTATATCTACGTTCTCTGGGGGGGGGGGGGGGGGGGAGGGGAGAGGGGAGGGAAGAGGGGGCGGTACACAGGGTGTGGATGGAAGGGGGGGGGGGGGGGGGGGGGGCAAACGATTGGGAGGGGTAAGGGATAATGGGAAAGAGAAGCCATTTACCTTCGTCAAACACGTTACGCTCTCTCTCTCTCTCTCTCTCTCTCTCTCTCTCTCTCTCTCTCTCTCTCTCTCTCTCTCTCTCGCGGCAGTGCGTCTGTTTGTTTGTTTGTTGTCTGAAGCCTGCCGACTTGTTTTGATGATGGACATGTTTCACGGCTGACGTTGAGCATGGACCGCAACGTTACTCTCTCTCTCTCTCTCTCTCTCTCTCTCTCTCTCTCCTCCCCCTCTCTCTCCCTCTATCTCTCTCTCTCTCTCTTCTTGTCTGTCTCTGTCTCTCTGTCTTGTCTCTCTGTCAACCTGGGGTGATGTCGATGGAGGAAGGATAGCGCACAGCCCAAACACACTCACGCTTGCTTACAATCTAAATTCATATATTATGCATTCGTCACACCCAAACCACTAGTAAAGTCTAATAACTTTACTGCACATGATCATAGAACGAACCTCAATGCATATGGAATCAAACAGAATAAAACATTCTCTCTTTCCTGAACTTCACAAATCATTTATCTAAAACATCATTAACAAACCCCGGGTATAAATAGATTTCTACTTTACCTGGCCAGGTGATCTTAACTATTCACAAATCACTGTCTTTTCTTTTCTTTTTTTTTTTCTTTTCACGTCACTTTCACAAGCAGACACAATGCTGGCACTGGTCTTGGTCTGCTGGCGCCTGGTCAGGTTAGACTGCTCGCACTGGCTTTGGTCTGTGGTTCTCCCTTGACGAAGTGACGCTGCCAGGTATGGTCGAAAACCCGGTTTAAAGATGGAACAGTGACTATAAACATCGATCTGTTCTCCTTTCTTCCTTCCTGCATTAACGCATGGCACTCTCTCTCTCTCTTCTAGTCTGCCCCTATCAAATGGAACAGGGTTTTGCTTTTCTTTTTTTTTTCTTTTCTTTCTTTTCCTCTTCATTAGTTAGAAACTCTCTCTCTCCACATCTCTCCTTAGTCCTTCCTCTGCAGACTTCTACGTGCTAATCTCTCAACTTGGTTCTCTTCTTTTCCTCCCTTCATCTCTCTGCTTCTCTCTCCAGCAGACCTACACCAGAACCTCTTCCTCTCTCTCTCTCTGTTGTTCTCCCCCTCTCTCTCACTCACACATTATTTTTATTCCCTCCCTACGTGTCCAAGGGCGAGAAACCATTGGTCAGTATTTTTACCGCCTCGTACCCGAAGTTATCTCCCTCTAATTCCATTGGATATTCAAATCAGACAGTCACGCCTACACGCCTTACTCTCTGTGGTAGTCAATTGGTCATTTAATTGATTAGCTTGATTTCACCCCAAAACCACGCACTCCCTTTCCCCCCTCCCCCTTTCCCCGGCTACGTCGATCTAATTGTGGGCACTGGTCCCACAAATTGGCCGGATGAGTTTGACCCAGGCGTAGAGACTCATTGACCAGACATCGAGGCGTGGGGTCAGCTACTTAGCCCTGTCTGGGTGGACCAGACGTCTCCGTGGAGGATTAGGATTAGCCTCCTCGCTGTGCCCAAGTTGGCTGGATGAGTCCGATCCGGGCGTGGGAGACTCGTTTGACCAGACATCGAGGCGTCGGTCAGCTACTTAGTCCGTCTGGCGGGACAGACCTTTCTCCGTGAAGCCTCTCCGTATGCTTAATTGGCTGGCGAGGGAAACCACGACTTTGGTTGTGTTTTATTTTTGACCGTGACAATTTCCCCCTTGCAAAAGAACTATGCCCCGCATTGTCTCAAAACAACGGAATAAAAAAGACAAAAAACCGAATTTGCTGACACACAGCTACACGCGCAAAGTTTGAAAAATACTTTACAACCCAAAGGGTTTTTAAATTATAGAATATACCATTAGTGAATACCCCTCCCAAAGAGTTATCATTGACGTGCGCTCTTGCGTTATTTCAACTCATTTTATAACAACCTCTGTGCGCACTTATGCAATTCCCCTACCTGCGGATTTGCATCTCTCCTCTTCACAATTCTTATGAAAAGCACAATATAATATGATCACGATCCATGACGCTTTTACTGGGAATCTCCATCTCACTTATTGCAAATAACGCATTACTAACACAAGCGACTGTATGCTCCAACATAACTACATTTACATGAACAAATCTCACACAAAAATATGAACCATAGCCAACTGGGAATGAACCCATACCAATCAACATAACTGTAATCAACACCTATTATCAACAAACACCCCGGATATGACTGACTTCCTCTGAGTTGCGCTTGCTAGGGCTACCGGCTTAAGTAGTCAGCTCCGACATTCTGTCGAACCCGGAATGTACTGCACTCGATACCTGTAGGGCTGCAGTGCCATTGCCCAACGCAGAACCCTGCTGTTTTTTCAGCTGCGCCTCCTGCGGAATTTGAGTGGTTGATGATCAGTCTCTATCACGAACTCTTTCCCATACAAGTATTTGTGGAATTTCTGCATGGCCCACCGAGAGCTAAACACTCCTTCTCCAACCGTTGCATACCCTTTCTTCACACTTTGTCAAAATTCCTGCTAGCATACCTCACAGGAAACTCGAACCCTTCATGCTCCTGCAACAAACCGCACCTATCCCCCACCCCCTGAAAGCATCTGTCCGCAACAAAAATGGTTTTGGACATATCTGGTAGTTCAGGATGGGGAGGAACCTAGTCTTTCCAACACCGTCTGCAGTGCTTGCTCTGCAGCGTTGATGACCACTCGACCACTGCCGGTTTCCTGCCTTGCCAAATCACTGAGAGGACTCGTGATTTGCTGCGAAATTTGGAACAAACTCCCTATAGAAACCAATAAACCCTAGCAGACTCCTGACTTCTGTTTTTTGGGCTTTGGTCTCTCTGAATTCATCATCTTCTCCACCTTTCCTCTTTCCCGGCCCGCTTTGTGTCGCCTCGAACAACAAAACCCTAGGACCTCCAGGCTTGGAAAACCACCTGGCACTTTGTTGGTCTGGCTGTGAGATTGGGTTGTCTCAACCTCTCTAAAACTGCTCCTAGCTGCCTCATATGCTCCTCCCATGTCTCGGATGCTATCAGAATGTCATCCATGAAAAATTTACAACGCCTTCCAATCCCGTCAATAACTTCCTCATCATCCCAGAGAAGACTGCAGGTGCGTTGACCATCCCAAAAGGAAGTACTCGCCACTGGTATAGCCCCATAGGAGGGGAGAATGCTGTGACTTCCTTTGAGTCCTCACTCAAGGCTATCTGCCAGTAACCCTTGCTCAGATCTATCCTGGTGAAATACTGGCTCTTGCTTGTGGCGATCTGAGCGAACAGGTCTTCCATGTTCGGTATGACCTCTGCATCGACCTTGGTGACATGTTCAGACGTCTATAGTCAACACAGAATCGATGCTCACCTGACTTTTTCCTCACTAAGACGACGGGTGCACTATACGATGATTTGGACGGTTCAATCACCCCAAGGTCCAACATCTTTCTACCTCCTCCTCGATCACTTGCTTGGTGGCATATGGGATCGGGTAGGCTTTCACATGTACGGGTTTTTGCGATGTTAACTCCACCGTACATGTCTCTAGAGTTGTCCTGCCTGGTTTATCAGTCAGGGACGCCCTATACTGTTCTAGGAGCCCCCTAACTTCCTCCTGTCTCCTACTGTCTAGCCCTTCATACAGTGACACATCCCTGTATGACTTTCTCCTGGAAACTCAGGCAACAAAATCTCCCCTTCTTCTGCTGGGTCTCCTTCACCTCCATCAATGATTGCTGCTGCGCCTATGTGCTGAGTCTCATGCTGAATATATTTGCGGAGAAAATTCGCATGGAAAAGTTTTAGTTTCCCATTCACATCAATTCGGTAATCCCGACCGACCTTTTCAGTGATGGTGAATGGTCCTTTCAATGCATCAGCAGCTTGTTGTGACCCGTGGGAAAGCAGTACCAGGACTTGATCTCCCACCTTGAGGGATTGCTTCCTCACCTTCCTGTCATATTGCTTCTTCTGAACGACCCTAGCTCCTGCAAACCTTCCCTTGCAACCTTACATGTCTCATACCTGTGCCCACCTTGGAACAGGGCGAGAATTGGGCCAATCAGACCAACAGCCACCCTCCTGAATGGTGTTTCAATTAAAGGGGGATGTTTAGAGGTGCCTTCCTCTTCACCCCTCTTGTGGCTGACCTTCGACACACGTCACATGACATGCAGAAACGCTTGATGTCTGCCATTGCCCCTGGCCAATGAAAATCATCGAAGATTCGGTCAGCTGTTTTGCTGGTGCCGAGATGACCCGCCATGAGCGACTCGTGACCCACTGACATGACAGTGTCACGATAACCTGCTGGTACCTCTAACTGAGTGGTCACCTTACCTGTCTTCCCCTTGGTGAACACTCGGTACAACAGCCCGCCTTTCACAAGAAATCTGTCTCACCTCCTCTAACCACCTGTTTCTCTCCACCTCATTGCCCAACTCCCAGACTTCACGAGCGAAGGGTCTTGTTCCTGCGCTGCCCTAAAACTCATCAGGCGACACATCTATGCCTGACTTCCTTGCCGGAACGACTAACGGTTTATCAACCTTTTCCTCCTTCTTGCTCCGTGTTTGAACTGCTGCCCCTGTAGCAGTCAACAACTCAGGATCCCCTGGATCCCTTGCACCTGGAATATTCCAATGATCAAATCATGAAGGGGTTTCTCCATCACCAACGCAGACAACTCGCCTGAGAAGTAAGGGGTACGTACTTCTATCTTAGCACTGGAAACTCCCTCACAGTGCCATCGATTAGAGTACAGGTCTGGATTTGCCCTGTCAAATCCCCTTTCTCGACCAGCGTTGTTCTAACTACACCACATGAACAACCAGTGTCTCGTAACACTTTCACCCTCTGCTGGCCAATCCACCCTTCTTCCACTGGTAACGAACCACTCAGCCTAGTGCCCTCCATCCCTGACACTGACTGCTGTCCAGTGCTAGCCATAGGCTGCACTCCACCCTCTTCAGACTGAATCCCCTTTGGTTCCACTGAGGTCGTTTCCCTTGACGACCCTTATCCACCTCTTGCAAGGCTGCTGCCATCTGGAACCTCATGCGACAATCCCTCCGCCACATGTCCCTTCTTGTGACAATGAAACACCTAATGTCCCTTTGCCCTTCCTTCTGCCCCACCACTGGGTTTGCAGACTTTGCAGGAAACTCCCCTGGTCTCCTTGCACTCTTCTCACCTGTGCCTAGCACCTGTTTCTCCTGCACCTTAGTGCCCAAACGTGCCTCTCTATACACCTCTGCGAACTTCAACAACTCTCCTGCTGTCTCTGGCTGTCTCTCTTCAAATGTATGGTTAACTCAGGGCCGCAACCTGACAAAATCTGTTCCTTCATAACCAGCTCTTTCAATTCAGCGAACTCCTTCTTCGTTACCGCTCAACTCTAACCACTTCTCAAAATAGTGATCTAAACGTGCACCAAACTGAGTGTACGTCTCACC
>CM031596.1:89406959-89446959 GCA_018398815.1 Conus ventricosus
ACATGTAAATTCACCGTCGCCATGTTGTAGTATCTGAAACGACAGCAAGCAATGTCAGAAGCACCGAATCTAAATTCATAACGTACCGATTCATTTTGATATTGATTATGGTTCTACCTATGAGTAGTCTTAAAATGTATCTACTGTATGAATCTGTCACTATGAGAGACAAGATCATGCCAGTTCTACCATCTACGATAAATAATTCTCTTTTTTAATACATTTCCAAATCGCAGATATATTTTGAACACCCTGGTAATCCCAAACAAACTCAAATCCATACGAATTTAAGCCCTGTCGTACCCTGGAAACCCTTGTCGTCTTACTCTTGTTGTCTAAGAGCAACATCATTCTCTACGCTTGAAAAAGTGATCCAAGTTCACCCATTTAAGATAGCGTTAGCCAATATATAATGCATTTTACATACAAGTTTAGATAAACTGGCTGTTCTCCGAGTTCTCCATAAATCATATCATTTAGAGCTCTGATGTCAGCATTTCGGAAGCGCATCGATGCATATAAACGAACTTTATAATTACATTATTTTTCGAAATCCTAGATTTCATCTGCATCTGTAAAATTGGCTGAGCATGTACGTAAAAATAAACTTGGTAAATCCCGAAGTGAATTACAACCTGGTTCATTGAAAAATATGGAAGATAACCACGTTTCTTATTTGTGTGTGTACTCTTTAACGATATCTTTGCATGCAAAATGAAAAAGTTTTGTAGTGAAGTATTTTCCTAGATATTTATACGCATTGAGTACGACGACTCTCATCCCCATAAGAATATCTCAACATTCGCGCCAAGTATCTTCCCTTTTGAAAGATTATGATGTTAGTCTTTAAACTTTTAATGTCGGTCTGTTTGCTGCTGAATGTAAATTAGTTGTCGTTGGAGACCAATTATCGTGTGGACAGCAATGTTGCCAGCGAAAGGAAAATAAATGATTCTATACGATCAAAAGCTACGTCATGCCAACTCGTTTCAATTATTTTTAGTGCTAACTCAATAAAGGACTAAAGACATCACCCTTTCAATGCCACGAGAACACATAAGAAAGATAGTCTTGCCCCTGAACTTATTCTTGTATTTACTTGGCTGTACATATTCTTTACACATCAATATAATTTACATGCAATTCCATTTTGCATCAGAATAGGCCAGAGAAGTTTACGAGAGATAGAATCGATAAATACATTTTCTGATTACTTATATACTTTTATTGAATGGCTTGTAAATAAATAAGTGTAGTCAAAGAGAGAGACAGAGAGAGAGAGAGAGAGAGAGAGAGAGAGAGAGAGAGAGAGAGAGAGAGAGAGACAGACAGACAGACAAACAGACAGACAGACAGGCAGAGAATATATATACACTGACCTAGAGCCTCAATACATATGAAATAAATATTTGATCAAATACAGAATGCGGTTTCTCTTAAATCCTGCTTAACATTCTGAAATCAAACGGTTACTTTCTAACCATGCGTAAAATCTTAAACCCAGTATTAGAGTACAACATTTAGACACAATACCTTGAAGAAATATTCCTTGGTCGACACTTTCCAAGGCATGTTTCTTATATTTTGGGGCAACTACGGCTATCGTCAAATACTGTTAGATAATTTTGTTATAAATTTCTAAGTGTTATTACTACCGCCCTTTGTTATCTTTTAGTCTTATTGGTGCAAAACTAATTCCTCTTCTTAATCAATTTTATTTAGAAAGTCACGATTTTGATGCGACTGATATTCTAATAATTCATAATAAAACAAACACAAGCAGTTCCACACGCTCAGATGCCTTAACAGATGTCGTGTGCTAGTGACAGAAAATGAAAACTCACGTCGATTTATGATAGACAGCAAGGCGTCACGAATTAGTCTACATTTTACGTGCATCGTAGGTTCTGGGCTGCACATTATCCGCACTCCAGCCAGCGTCCATTCGTGTGGTACGTTCCGATTTACCAACACGGATGGACACGGACAGATACGGAAGACTGTTATGAGAGAAAAACGCGCACAGTTAATCACTCTTTATTCCTACTGGTGAAACGGAAAGAGTTCATACCAACACAGGTGGACACAGGCAGACAAAGACAGAATTTTTACGAATGCACGTCAACTTCGTCCGTCGGTTCAACGGACTGAACTTGTCCATACGTTGATAGCTGGCTCCTTTTCTTTGACATGTGCCGGCGGTACTGATCGCGGCCCTCAAATCAGGAAAACTGGTCGCAGGAACATTATTAGCCTAGAGTCGAGATGTGTGTGAGTGGTAAGGAATATCATCAAAGTTATTATTATCGACCTGTTTCGCCAGGAGTGCAGGCCAACATCCGCTGT
This sequence comes from Conus ventricosus, assembly GCA_018398815.1. Classification (NCBI taxonomy): domain Eukaryota; kingdom Metazoa; phylum Mollusca; class Gastropoda; order Neogastropoda; family Conidae; genus Conus; species Conus ventricosus. The sequence goes on from CM031596.1 coordinate 89,409,306, forward strand.
GCTGTGAATACGGTTACTTCGCCGTGGTCCATTTGTAATGTAAAATGTAGAACAGACTGTCGCCGTGTAGACTGAGGTTTGGCTGGATCTATCTGCGTTCGTGTGCTCCTCTACATTTATTTTCTATGCAGACCACCACAGGGAGCCGATTACATTGTCAATACGCGTATGTATGAGGTTGAGGCCCAGTAGGAAGACACATAAGAGGGAAGTTGACGGCAGACGAGGCCCAGTAGGAAGACACATAAGAGGGAAGTTGACGGCAGACGAGGCCCAGTAGGAAGACACATAAGAGGGAAGTTGACGGCAGACGAGGCCCAGTAGGAAGACACATAAGAGGGAAGTTGACGGCAGACGAGGCCCAGTAGGAAGACACATAAGAGGGAAGTTGACGGCAGACGAGGCCCAGTAGGAAGACACATAAGAGGGAAGTTGACGGCAGACGAGGCCCAGTAGGAAGACACATAAGAGGGAAGTTGACGGCAGACGAGGCCCAGTAGGAAGACACATAAGAGGGAAGTTGACGGCAGACGAGGCCCAGTAGGAAGACACATAAGAGGGAAGTTGACGGCAGACGAGGCCCAGTAGGAAGACACATAAGAGGGAAGTTGACGGCAGACGAGGCCCAGTAGGAAGACACATAAGAGGGAAGTTGACGGCAGACGGACTTCAGAGAAGAGCACCTCTCCCCTTACACAAGTGTTTCGGCCCTGTTAATCTGACACTCTAAGGCGGCCAGCCGCATCCAGGTCATGAGAGGGATAGGCTCCGCCTTCCATAACGCTGTGCTCCAGACAGGGTGAACCTCTAACAGTTCACAGACCTTATGGTCAGTAGTCTGAGGAACTTAAATCGTTGTATCCAATGTGTGACGTGAAGTCTTTACAGTCAGCCATCTGAGCAGCTTACTAATTGCTTTTATTTACTGTTTAAAAATTTTTTTTATTGTGGCCAGCATTGGCAATTTCACGGTCATCTATACAAACAGTCTGTACACTAACAATTTTCTCTGCCAATTAATAAAAAAATGCGTTGGGTTTGCTGATTGGGTCTTCCACCAAAGTGTGAAGTGGGTTTGCTGATTGGGTCTTCCACCAAAGTGTGAAGTGGGTTTGCTGATTGGGTCTTCCACCAAAGTGTGAAGTGGGTTTGCTGATTGGGTCTTCCACCAAAGTGTGAAGTGGGTTTGCTGATTGGGTCTTCCACCAAAGTGTGAAGTGGGTTTGCTGATTGGGTCTTCCACCAAAGTGTGAAGTATTCTTCTGCACACGGTCTCTTAGTTTGTCTTCTGAGCTAGCGGAGATTTCTTGATTGTCTCGTGCTCGACTACGTAGACTTTAGTGTCTCGTAGACTGGTGACTACGTGGAGAACTAAACCGCCAGACCGCTTTCCATGGATTGACCTGAATGATTCTTGTGTAGGCATCTTAAGTTCCTCAAGATGTGACAGCTATTGGAGTACCTAACATCGTTTGTATCGTTTCGTTTTGGTATTCAAGGTCAGGCTTTTCCATGTTTCCAAGGAGCAGAAAAGGAACGTCCTTCAACGTCGAACCTGGAGACGTGCTGCTGTCTGTCCTTGGCATGTCGGCCTTCCACGTGGGTCTTGACAAATTCCAGATGAAACTCCTTGGAGACCTAATGCCATCAGTTCCTAGACTGTTTTAAGGGTCCGCAACTCCTTTAACAGCCATTAACGACAACTGGACAAGAGAGAGAGAGAGAGAGAGCCAGCCAATACGATTCAGAGTTAAGCCTTGGGTCCATCCCGAAGGGGCTTTGATAGAAACATAAAGCAGTACTTTTGGGCATGAATGAAAATACATGAATATATCTAACCAAAAAGCAGCAATGACTGCTGCGGACTCAGTTGGGAAGACTGGGACCACACAGTCGAGTTTCATCCACTTAATGGATGCGTTTCTGAGAGTGCTGCTCAAATTTCATGACCAACACTGCAGGTGCCTGCATCTCTCGGGCCTGGTTGACGCCGGGATATATTATGAAAGGAAGCGTAGAGTACAGCCCTGTCATGTAGTCTCAGACCGAAATGGAAATCCGTAGCATCATCTTAATCATCCTCATTCTCATTGATCAGCATTAAAAAAAATGTCTCAAATTCTGTGGCCCTTCTCATGGTGACCTCAGTTTCGATGTCCTCTCCACGTCTGTGGCTTTGGTTTGGTTCCGTCGGGGTCACCGGTATCGGCGAGTCCATGGGGTCTGTCGGTGGACGGACGTGGTGGCGCCCTCCGGAGGGAGAGCTCACTCACGCCGGCTCCGCGACTAAGCAATTATTGTCGTCAGTGGGGGGCTTAGTAGGTGGTGTCCTGCGTATGTTAGATCAGAACAGGCGCCACTGAACACCACCGAAGTGACTCGGCAGCAGTGCAGTGTCTCCTTCGGTGGGTTGCCTCTTAACGACTTGACATTGACTGCTCCCTGTGGATTGCTGGTGCCGGGGCTGCGGCGGGGCCGACCGGGCTGTGGCTATGGACGGGGTGTCGGAATGAGCGGCGTGGGTGCACTGCCTCTGAGGTGGCGCAGAGGTTGGGACAGCAAAAAAAAAAAAAAAAAAAAAAAAAAAAAGCAATGACAATAGCATGTGCTCATAAGGAAGTACTTCCACAAAGTCTGTTTTGTGTATTACAGACGCGAAATAGCCAGACATGAGAAAGGATGCTTTCCTTTCTTGTCATTCACCATCACATTAAATTGAAATGACAGAGGTCAGTAAGATACCTAGCCTGATAAGCTTCGTTCTCAATCAATGTCAGTCTCATGGTGAAATTGTCCTTAGGGGAGTGAACTCTTAGAGGTTCTAGGCCAAGCATTACGGAAGGTGAAAATCAACCCTCTCCTTCCGCCGTCATAACCTTTCATGAAACAAATCAGATATCCCTCTACCACTGGGCAGACTGAAAGTGGTGTCAGATGGTCGACATTCGTCCCCAACTACAGGTAGTTCGAACTCAGAACTGTAAGATCAGCTGCCGAACATTGAGCATGTTTAGAACAACACAATCATGAAGTGAATATTGTTTCGCTGTTCGATAAAGCGCAAATGATTTGCTATCTTTTTTTTTTGATACAAGAAAGGAAAAGTCAACTTCATGATTAATATCTTCTTCTTCTTTTTCTTCTTCTTCTTCTTCTTCTTCTTCTTCTTCTTCTTCTTTTCATTGTTGTTGTTGTCGTTGTTGGTGTTTTGCTGTTGTTGTTATGATTAAGAGTACTCATACAACGTCAATCCTCGGTTAGCAACCAAAGCTTTAAGCGCTTTACAGTCCACGCTGTTATTTAAGAAAGGGTCTTGACCCACAAAGAGCTGATTGCAGAGCCACCCGCTGGCGCTACATTCAGTCGTACCCCGTGTCATTTCTTCAAAACCGATCTCTCAACCCCCCTCCACCCACCCCCACCCTCCCCTTCCTTCTTTAGATTTCTCAAACCTGAAGCTCGCTATGTGTAGCGTGTCATCCATACCAACGGCCAAACTCGCCTTCTCTTTCGAAAGTTGATGATCAGATTTACGTGTGTGCAAGATGTTATATGTGCTGCCATACACGGAACCTCGGCTTATAGTCTCATTTGAAGGATTTTTCGGGAAATGAAGTCAGAATCAATCTCCCTGTACCGAAACGGCCAAGCAGAGATTTAAACCCGCAACCCTAGAATCACCAGGATTACGAGTACGGTGCACACTGCGCTATGCCGACCCCCGGAGCTTACAGCCCAGCCGATCATGTCAGGTCCTGTCAGGGTTTTCGCTTCGTCAACGTCATTGGTTTGAAAGAGGGGGGTAATCCCCCCCCCCCCCCCCCCCCCTTGATTTTTTCAAAACACATAGAAATTATTTTACAGTCGTTCTTTTCTTTTTCTTTTTTAAATTCCCCACAGCTTCGTTGATCAGATGAAAATATATTCATCCCTTTCAGGGACTACCAAAAAAAAAAAAAAAAAAAAATCATACGGTGGAATTGGAACATATTTGACCAGGCTTTTTATGGAGTCAGCCGTAACGTGTTCCTGTCTAACATGTAGGCCTAAGTATCAACACACCAGCACAACATATTTCATAGTGGTTCATTACATTGACTGCTCCACGGAGCTCTCCTTTTGGCACAATACAGGGAGACAAATAACAAATAAACAGGGAGGCCGAACTCTGCTCCCTTGGTTAAACAAGTTTGTGCTCATAACTTGTTTCATTCCGCACGTCTGCAAACACGAGGCACACAGAAGAAACAAGACAACTTCCTCGAAAAACAAAAGCTCGCAAGCTTGCCCATAAACCAAGAATTGATACCTACACGCATCGGAAGAAATCGACAAACTCAAAATTAATCAACATGTGTGAAACTAACCCGTTGACTTTTCGCTTTCGATCCTGAACACAGTAACGCAACGAATACTTGGAACACAGATAACCTCGATATGATTTGGTTCAAGGGAAACCTTAAATAAAGTGAGGAGACGTAAACAACAACACTCAGCAACTAAAGACACTAAATGTCGATCCATATGCTCTGATGGTGCTCTCCCTTTCCTTCCTCACTTTCCGCTCCCGTCCTCCTTTACTGTGACATGTGGACAACCACAGGATATAGGGGAGGCTACTCATGACTTTGAAAGACTCGACAGATTTATTTCCCTTAGACCGCTCTATTCCTTTGGTGGAAGTGAAATCAAAATGCAGTGATGCTGTTGCTGCTGTTGCTGCTGCTGATGATGATGATAAAACCGACGCACAAGGAACACACGCATAAATGGCATTATGTACACACATGCACGCATGCGTGCATTTGCTACACAACACATACACACACACTCACACAACACACACACACACAAACACACACACGCTCACGCCTCACCGAGGCACGTAGGCCTACATACCAAAATGCACACATGCACATACACGCGAACGCACGTACTCCTTTTGAGTGCGAACGATTTCCCCCTCGCCACCCATCCACTTTTCACCCGTGACATACTCTCTCGCTCTCTCTCTCTCTTCTCTCTCTCTCTCTCTCTCTCTCTCGTTAAAAACAAAGAAACAAAGTCAATTATAAAAAGAAGTTAATACACCTACAGCTTAACAACTCATACACAGACAAGTGCTGGCTTAAAGATAACATGATTAGAGTAAATCATTCTGATGACGGAAAACTGCTACAAGAATGGCACCATTATTATCCTAATTTAACGTGTGAAGGTAATTATAGTTACCGACACTGTACAAGAATGTACATACATGTTCTGTACCTTCGTCACGACTAGAACGTAAGTTTGCAGTCCACGGTCGTAAGCCTGGGAAATCGGTTTGTAATGTCTTGTGTGTGTGTGTGTGTGTGTGTGTGTGTGTGTGTGTGTGTGTGCGTGCGTGGTGCGTGCGTGCGTGCGTGCGTGCGTGGGTGCGTGCGTGCGTGCGTGCGTGCGTGTGGTGTGTGTGTGTGTGTGTGTGTGTGTGTGTGTGTGTTGTGTGTGTGTGTGGTGTGTGCGCGCGCGCATGTGTGTGTGTGTGTGTGTGTGTGTTGTGTGTGTGTGTGTGTGTGTGTGTGTGTGTGTATGCGCGCATGTGTGTGTGTGTGTGTGTGTGTGTGTGTGTGTGTGTGCGTGCGTGCGTGCGTGCGTGCGTGCGTGCGTGCGTGCGTGCGTGCGTGCGTGCGTGCGTGCGTGCGTGCGTGCGTGTGTGTGTGTGTGTGTGTGTGTGTGTTGTGTGTGTGTGTGTGAATTTTTCCAGTTTGTTGATTCGTCTTATTTCAGTGAATGATTAGGCACCGAGATCTCTTCGCGGCGTGTTTGTTGTGGAAGAAGAAGAAAAATGAAAAAGACGAAGGAAATTACTTTCCCCTGCATGTGAGAATAAAAGATCAATACCCCTTCAGATGTTCACTGAAGACTCTTTTGATTATTTCCCTTTATGTTTCTCGTCACTATGTTCAAGCTTTGCCTGGTTCATACCTGGTGCTAGGGGCTCGAACACCTGCATAAATGTTCCGACCTTAATCTACCGGCACTGATACAGAGTAACATGTTTCCTCCCAAACGGACGGTAATCTGTCGCAAGACACGCCAGTACCACAGGCTGTCATATTTACTCATCAAACACATAAAGATGCAGCGCACAAGTTTTGCGTTTCAGCAGGTGCTTGTCCTAACAGTGTTGAACTTGTAAATAGTCGGAACTAGAAATAGAAATGTATCAGCGTCGATAGTCAAGAATTCAAAAGTAGCTGATGCCATATGCGATAGTCAAGAATTCAAAAGTAGCTGATGCCATATGTGTAGCCAATGTATATGTAAACAGTGAAAACACTAAAACAGTCACAGAAGGGAAACGAGAAAAGAACCATGATAATGACGAAGTCTAGAACAACGATCGGGATCATAAAGACACATGCTGATATGGTTTGTAGACTGGGGAAGACAACAGACACACACACACGCACGCACGCACGCACACGCACGCGCGCACACACACACACACACACACACACACACACACACACACACACACACACACACACACACACACACACCAGGAGCACCCTACACACACATCTTGGAAACGTGTGTTTTTCAAATCAAAATGCATATTGAAGAGAGTGTCCGTGTCTCACTTTTAGTCATTAAAAGTAAATGTCTAGGCCTTATAAATAAGTCATTGTCAAATCTTTATTTGAAACATACCTCTAAGAGGACGGTGAGACACGTCACGTTGTAAAAGCCCCTTCAAACATTTACTAAACTCACAGAAAATTTACGTAGATGTGTATAATAATTAATGAAACATTCAGACACATTCAGCACTTTTAACACGATTATAATACAGAAATAGCGATTTTCCTTAGCGACGCACAATAAATACAAGTATATTTTAAAACAATGACGTTTTAACAGAAGCAAATGTGAGAGTATTTAAACAAAATAAAGATTGAAACTATTCTGGTCAGTATTTCTGGAATTCGTTTTAAAAACTGTTTGACAAAATAGCCGCTTAATGTAAAACGAAAACTTTCACAGTGTGTTTCATACTTTAAACGATTTTTGTGTGTGCTTTGTTTGTTTGTTTGTTTTCAAGAATGAAATATCACTGTTTTCAGATATGAATGTACTTTCTAGGTATTTCACTTGAAACAATGTGATTATTTGTTAACGCTAATTACTGCTCTAAGGTAAATGACAAACATCGCTGATGATTTTGAGTCTTGATTTCTTTGATTTGCGCGAACACAACTTAAAAGGAAATTAATTAAATGACAAACGTTAAAAACAAACAAACTGGCAGTTTAGAACAAACAATGAAAAGGGAAGAACGGAAACAAATGGGGAGAACCCCAAAGGGAAAGAAGGGGAAGCAGATGAGGTGGGGCTGGTTAGGTGAGGGTGCATGGAAAATTCAGTTCCAAGCGTTGTACTCATCCAACTGAAAATTAATGTTAATTTATCAACGGAAGGACGAACTGTTCACAGAAATTTGGACTATGTCTGTGTGGTTTAGCATGAAAAGGTTTGTTTCTAAGACATACAGCAAAACACTTTTTGGCATAAACTTCAAGAAGAGTAATGCAATAAAAGCACATCCACATCTAAAATCCATATATTGAATCATAATGGATAAAGACATGAGCATGCTCGATTTCAAGCAACCCTGTATTACGCATGGTTTTGTTTTATAATTTGCCTTCGTAAGCACATCGTGAAATTCAGTTTTCAGTTTCAGTTTCATTAACAAGGTGTCACTGCGAGCGGACTTGTCTATATACGCTACTTTCATGCGATGATTAAAACTGTCAGAACTGAGTGAGTGTTTGTGTCATGATAAAGTGACACTCAAAATTGTTGCCATTTAGTTTCTTTTGCTTCTTCAGCTGCTCTTTCGAATTGTTCGGGGGGAGGGGGAGTGGGGGGGGGGGGGGTTCACTCATGTCTGCTTTAATAGCTAGATCAGGGACATGTTTTCTTCTTTCACTCTGCCAAATTCTCACAGCCTTGCGTTTCTCTTTCCAGGCTGTGTCCGTGTCTATTTTCCACCATAAGGGTTCAACTGTTTGTTTGGTTGTACTCTCTCTCTCTCTCTCTCTCTCTCTCTCTCTCTCTCTCTCTCTCTCTCTCTCTCTCTCTCTCTCTCTCTCTCTCCCCACCCTCTCTCTCTCTCTCTTTCATTTTCCACTCCTTAACTTTCCTATGACATTTCTTTCATCGTTGTTATATTGAAAATGGTCCTTTTGTTTTTGTTTATTAAGTTTTCATAGTTTTTGTAAACAGAATAAGACAGGGAAATGGTCACTTCCACGATGTTAAAGTACCTACCTGTTGTGAACTTTGGTCCAGAGAGAACAAAGTCAATGACACTGTCAGTGTCCCCCTGCCGCCCTGTATGTGTTGGAGATGATGCTGTCAGTGCACTGAGAACTGTCTGTGTTGGAGATGATGCTGTCAGTGCACTGAGAACTGTATGTGTTGGAGATGATGCTGTCAGTGCACTGAGAACTGTATGTGTTGGAGATGATGCTGTCAGTGCACTGAGAACTGTATGTGTTGGAGATGATGCTGTCAGTGCACTGAGAACTGTATGTGTTGGAGATGATGCTGTCAGTGCACTGAGAAGTACTTCATCCAACACCTCTTCAAGCACAATTCTTTGAGGATTAGTACCATGCTGATCCCACAATTTGACCGTGCATTAAGATACCCACATAGTATTAAAAAATCTGCAAATTCATTTTCTGTTTCCTCCAAAAACGTCCAAGCCGCTTTTTGATGTGTGGGAACCTGTATGTGTGTATGCATTGACGAGTACAACAAGGATTTTCTGATTCCCAATAGGTCTTTCCAGTCTCACACCCATTAGTTCTCGTGTGTTGTTACACCATGTTTTTTCTAAGTCTATCGTGGACAGTCTGTTTTTCAATTTTTTTTTTATATTATTGTAGCTAGTCCTCGACCATCATACTTCTGAAAGATTATGAAGTCATCCTAACGTAACGGTCTGTGGGAAGTACTTCGTTTCTTGTAGTCACAGAACATCAAAGTCACATGCTAGTTTTTCAATTGTTGAGATCCTCTTTCTGGCACTGCAACAGTTTCAAGTACAAACCTTGAGATATTTCTTCGATAGTATCTCAGCTTTTGTTATATTCCTACCTACCTTTCTTCTTCCCCCTCCTCTTTTTCTACGCCGACTATTGTCTTGAGGGGATTCGGTTTTAAGTCCCAAAGCTTGCATCCGATGATCCCCAAGGTGCAAACAAGACAAAGTATGAGAACCCATAAGAAGGTATTCTTAGTGTTGAGGGATCATAAGCGGTCGCCCTGACAGATCATCGTATCAGGGAAGGCAGTGGATGTCCATACATGTTGGGAACGCCTGCACATATGAAGTCCGTCAGCCTCGTGTTGCCCTAGGGCCAGAGTATGCAATTCGAGACTGTTTAACCCAACAGCCATTCATCCCCTCGGCACTGTATGACAGTTGTGATTGGGGGAGGTTGATTCCAAAAAGGGAGGTCCAGCAGTGGGGACAGCAGGGGAGATAATAGCGAAACGTGTGCATCCTTAAGTTGTATTCTGTGTTTGTCTTTCATTCTCTTGCCCCTTTTTTCATTTAATTGGGCTGATAGTGTTTTGAGCTGTCTGTGAGAGAAAGCGGACAAAAAAGACAAAGGAGCTTTGAGATTTTGCTGTTTTAGGCTAGCTGTCAGACAAACCGGCCAAACAGAGACAAATAGCAAAAATTCAGATTACATACCTGTCTCCCATTTTGTGTGATTTTTTTTTCAAACCCGTTTGTGCGGGCTAGCTGATTACTGCAGACTCTGAGCTGGCTTGTGATGGACGGGTTGAATGTGGCTGCCATTCCCAGTCGCAAGCTCTATGGAAAACGGAAACATAACTCTCATCAAATTTTTTATGTCATAGAAAGATTTATTTTAGACGAAACTAAATGGTATAACATAAAGCTCAGATCATTGATTTTTTTTTTTCACTTGAAACTTACCGAAGTGTTATCATTTTTGTATGAAATTTCAGACGGAACATTCTTTCCATATTCATACATCAAAGTGTGACAGTTTTAGGCGGGAACATGTGCTTTAATGCATATTTCTGTGAGGTCACCCTTGAATTACTGCCTTTTTCCCCACATTTTATTGAGCTTGTAGATAATGTTGATTTAATCTATCTGTGAGACATACCGGCTAAATAAAGACAAAGGAGCGTTGAGATTCTGTTGTTTAAACCTATCTGTGAGACAAACCGGTCAAATAAAGACAAAGAACATGCCAGAAATTTAGATGACATACCTGTCTCCCACTTTTGTGTGATTTTCTTCAAACTGGTCTATGCGTGCTGGTTGATTGCTTCAGGTTCTGATTTGTCTTGTGATCGACAAGTTAAATGTGGCTGCCATTCCCTGTCGCAAGCTCCAGGCAAGAAGGAAGCACTAATTCTCATCAGTTTTTCATGTTAAAGAAATTCATCAGTCAGGAACAAAAGAAACTAACCAACCAACCAAACAAAGAAACAAGTCGAACGATAGATAAAGGCATAGAAACAAACTGAAGGGTGACAAACTTACAAATACAGGTTGCAGATAAAAACAGCACATGCTAACCATGTTTATTTTCAGTGTACTGTGGGTACAATGCATAATGCGTACATACACTAGCACACTATATTGATTGTGAACCTCCAGAACATGGTAGGTACTTGGTTAAAAAGTACTTGGTTGTCATATCTTGAGATACGTTGTCGGTCATATACTGTATCATTATACCAGCCCACACAACCAACTTACTCATACAGATGTCGTGACAGACACTGTCCACAAAGTATGTGCAGCAGGAAGTTGATGTTGCTGATTGTCAATCACAGCATTTCAGTGAGCAACGTCATACGCCATCCTTGGCGGTGCCAGTTTCTTTCCCCAGTGTCATGATGCAAGCCAGGAGCTTGTGAATGCGTATGTGCATGTTTCCATCATTCATCAAGCGCTGGCATGAACTAACGGGGACCTTTACCATGCAGCAAGTATGATATTCACTACGGTTAGACAAAGAGCTGAAAGAGGAAAAAAAATCATCCCAATAAACCGACCGATTCAGATGGCAAATACGTAATGTTTGACTAAAAGTAAGAAAGCATTTCAAAATATTGTTAGGATAGTTCTCGACCCATTCCCCTCCCATTCCTTGAATCTCCCGTAAGCACGCCAGAGATCTTTTGGAATAACTTGCATTTCCATCGTCGGTGCATTCTGGGCTAGTAGTTTCACTGTTTTCTATCACACTCTCTGATAAAAAACAAATGTTCACTGTTGTCCTCGGATTCTCTTTCTTTGTGGCGTATTCGTCTGTCTTTGTTCTGGAATGAAAGACTCTACCGGTATCTCAAAAATGCGTTGAACAGACCATCGATGCAAAGAGAGGACAGCTTGTGTTGACTTTATACACTGTCAAGAGTCTCAACCGGTCGTACGATTTAAAGTTGATGGATAAATAAATTAATTACTAAAATGAGAGAGAGAATTTAGAACAGCGTCTCATGGCTACGATTTAGCAGATGTTTGACCTACGCATTAGCCCAACACGCTGGTCAGAACCTGAATACCTAGCAAACATTGACTGAGCTATTACAATCATTGTGTGTGTGTGTGCATGGTGCGTGTACACGTGTGTGTGTGTGTGTGTGTGTGTGTGTGTGTGTGTGTGCATGGTTATATGGGCCCGGGCCCATGTGCGTGTGCCTATCTTTTCCGTCAAGAACAGAATCGTATCTGATGCCACATGTTAGTCTGAATCATAGCCTCAACACTTCTTAGCCGATTGTAAACTATGGACATCAACACTCAGAACAAAGCACCTTCTATGAATGTGTAACAAACAGATCGAGGTGGGCTTGCGTTGATGGTAGTTCAGATCCATGTCTGCTTTGCGTTAGATATCAAATAGTTCCAGCTGACTTTATCAGGTACCACTGACAGGCCTTCCAGCCATGAAAATACTTTACCTCTCCAGAAGTTTCTTACTGCCAAAGAACGTCCTGGAAAGTTGAAGAAACTTCCAGAAAGTAACAAAATGTATATTTAGAATATTTCACGCTTTTTTTTAAAGCTATACCACATGTGTTCTCGTACATTCATTAATCAAGAATGACTTTGCTATCCCATTGGTCATGAGCTTTTGATGACACATAGGATAATAATAATAATGATGATGATGATGATGATGATGATGATGATGATGATGATGATGATGATGATGATGATGATGATGATGATGATGACGATGATGATGATGATAATAAATAATAGTAAACATGAAGCACTAACAACAACAACAACAACAACAACAAACAACAATAATAATAATAATAATAATAATAATAATAATAATAATAATAATAATACAAGTCTGATAATAATAATAATCATAACAACAACAACAACAACAACAACAACAACAACAACAACAACAACAATAATAATAATAATAATAATAATAATAATAATAATAATAATAATAATAATAATCACAACAACAACAACAACAACAACAAACAACAACAATAATAATAATAATAATACAAGTCTGATAATAATAATCATAATAACAACAACAACAACAACAACAACAACAATAATAATAATAATAATAATAATAATAATAATAATAATAATAATAATAATAACGACAACAACAATAATAATAATGAAAAAGCTAGGATTGTGTTGTTTGGGAGATAAATTGATAAATTACGTTTGAGTCGAAGGACACGTCTCCGTTTTGGCATAATTGTAACGGTCATATGAACGTTGATTTTCGTAAGACCTGTGCAGATCGTGAGGAATGTAGTTTCTTTCTGGATATGATTCGACGAAAGAACAGAATTACCATTTTCCCCATTCGTTTCAGTCAGCGCACGACGTCAACGAGCTAAAGTTTGATTCTCACCGAAAGAGACAGCCACTTGTTCAGATATTAAACATGTCATCAGTAGTTTTTACACAGAGAAGAGGAAATCGAGGTCAACAGCGGAACAGAGACCCGTTGCGGACAGAAAATTTAATTGAATACAGTGTAATAGTTCTAGATTGAATAAAGACTGTCAGTTTCGTTTCGAAAGACAAGACACCGCGTTGCAAAGGATGGGACACTGAAAACTGGCACCCTTGATTCGTGAATATGATCGATGTCTTTCACTTCCTTACTTTTTCTGTTCCTCCTCATCCCTACTACCGCTTGTGTTGTTGGTAGTTTTGTATATAGTTGGTCTCTTCCATGCTCTTCTGAGTTGTGGAAATATAGAACAATCCATTTCATTTGCAACAACAGATTCGCGTCACAAGTTGCTTTAGTTCCAGCCTAAAGCGACGACCACTGATGCAGTAGAACAGAAAGTTGATCGCGTGATTGGCGTACATGAGGTTGTTCGCCACAGCATGGGCCAGACGTTTGTGAGCTAACTGTTCATTGGTTTTAGGAAGCCATTTGTACCTCTGGTACAGCAGTATGATCATTGTCGGGGACGTAAACAACAAGAACCCGAAGGACACCAGCAACAACATGAGAGTGATATTGGTGTTGGTTGTTGGTTTATTTGAGGATACTGTTTCTCCATCTCCGCGGCTGTGGGCATGCTGTTTTGGTTCTGGTTTTCTTACCGCTGAGTTGGATGTATTCGCGTCGCTGCTGTAATTGTTATCCTCAGCAGCAGTCTTCCTGTTCTTTGCGGTAGAGGAAGTGTTCCTGTCTTGGCGCTCTGTGAACTGGCCGCTGAATTTACGGGAGCGTCTCAGCTCGGTGATGATAAGGAAATTCAGAGTAAGCAAGAACAGGAAAGGGATAAAACTATAGATGCAAGCATCGATAACCGTGTATATCTTCGTCATGAAAAATGCCACCTCTCCATCTGGGTACCAACACATCAAAGGATCCTCAGCATTCCCTGAAGGGACCAAACGTCGGGTGAACAGGATTTGAATGTTCAGGGCAAATGAGAAAATCCCTGCTGCTGTGATGACCTTGATGGCGGATTTAGGAGTGCACCAGCTCTGAGCTCTCAGGGGGAACCTGACAACAATGAAACGATCGACAGTCATGGCCAAGATCATCAGGACATCAAAGTGGACGGAGAAGAAGAACAGAAAATACTGAAGACCACAGGTCCAGTCAACGTTCATGTAGAATTCGGCATAGCCGAGATACTGACGAATGAGACCGCACAAGATAACGACGAGAATAACAGAGTCCAGAACTGCAATGACAGCCATGTAGATACATGTTGAAGTGGTTCTCAGACTGGTGAAGACGAGAGTAATGAAGCACAGGAAGTTGCCCAACACACCTATACCCACTATTGTTGGAATGCAGATTCTGAAAATAAAAAGATGCATTCAATACCGACCTGAGTTTCACAGCTAAACAACGAAAGCGTCCATATTGACTGTTACGCATATCACTATGGAAAGATAGATCAGATGATGACCATCACACACCATTCGACAACTGACTCTGCTTTAATGGGACACAGCAACGTGACAAAACCGACCAGGCTTGTTCGGATGATAAACAGAATCATTTAAAATGTAGTTTCTGTCAAGCTATACAGACAAAACTCTCATACATTTGCTGAAGTCAGTTAAAACGTACTGAAATGATCTGTTGTCCTGAATAAAGCACACTGTATACAAGTATGCAGTATACATATTAATTCGTCAGATTTTCAACAGCATCTGATTGTTTAAGATAAGCTGAAATAGAGACACTATTGGAAACAAAAATTTCCTTCCACTAGCGTGCAACCACCCCAAATTAAAATCAACAAACAAAACGACGAACAGCATCATCCATCTACACCTTCAACAAGAAGAAACACCATAACGTGGTTCGTGCGTGCATGCGTGCATGCCTGCCTACTTGGCTTTTTTGGATGTGCGTGTTGTACTGTACTGACACTGCTGGCAGAGATGGCCATTCTCAGTGCCTTAAATTGTCATAGCTCTTGTGCAGACCCCCCCCCTCCTTTTCTTTCATTCATTTATCTGTACTGACGTTAACAGCTTCTAAGAATCTCAATGGCATATTTATGTTTGCTAATTTGTACTACACTCAACGCTACTAAGATGTTTGACAGACCTTACATTTAAAAATGCAAAGCAGTTTCCGAGCTTTTAGCTTGTTACTGAATAATCATGTTTCCAAGATCCACAACGAATGTGTAGTTCATTTCACTCTCTTTAAACAGCTTCATGACCATTCTTTTAAGTTTCTTTAAATGTTCTAAACAATGCAGTTACCTCCTTTGATCGATCAGAGAGAAAGTACGGCACAGCGGCATGCCTTTCAGTCTGAACATTGAAAAGAGCTGGGATAATGGCGGACCCTTGGGTATTCCTATGTGGAAGTTTATGGAATATGTGACAGATATTCAGTTTCTAAATTTTCTGGAATTAAGCGCTTTTCAGGCAAAGTTGTTACTGTCTATTGCACAATATCCTACTTCTCCATAATTTGCAGGTAATAAAAACTGGGATTTGTTGTATACATCTCCCAAATTTGCTCATTTTCAGTGTATTTTGAACTTCATATTTATCAAAAAGATTGATGACTGCGCTTTTGGTGATGCTCGCGGTCCTCTTTATTTACTGCGCGTGTATGTCTCTTGTTGTTGATGTTAATTTGGACTTTCTGAAATTGTCATACGCTAAACAGAACCTTGTGCATAATTACTGCCACTAAGTTGAATGTTTCTACATCATTAATGCATTAAAATTGGGCGATGTGTGCGCAGTTCTAGTGACACTGCCCATGTGCTACATTTGAGGTGGTTTTGGAATGCAGTTTAAAAGAAGTTATTTCAAAAAATCTATTCCAGTGTGTGCTGTTGTGTGTTGGTTCAAACTCTTCATATTGAAACTGATTGCTCCGACTATATCATTCACACACGTAAGCAACAACGGAAACGGTCAAATTGAAAAATCTAAAATCGAAAGCAAATCTAGAGTAAACTGTTCACGGCACTGCTATTTTGAACTGAACAACACGAGCGACTTGAAGTTACATATGAACATTTAAGCAGAACATGATTCGATATTGTGTTCATACCTGTCAATCCAGTCAGAAACCTGGACTTCTAGAAACTGCTCGTAGGGTTTTTCTGTCACTATGTTCACCGTGGAGTGACTGGCCAAAACCGTTGTTGTCACAGTTCCCAGAGGCGGTGAAGACATCGGAGACGTTAAAGATATCATCTCAGTCTGGACAACCAAGATACTGCCACTGACTGTGACGGACAATCTTTTCTGTTCTGACAAAGACTATTTCATTATTATCAGAAAAGACACCCCTCACAAAAAAGAAAGAAAGAAAGAAAGAAAACAAAGAAAAAAAGAAAGAAAGAAAACAAAGGAAAAAAAGAAAAGAAAGAGCGACAGATTTAAACCGAGACGAAGGAAACAAAACTGGGTCGCTCGCTCCACGAGGGGCTCATCCAGGGCAATCAGTCATCCTACATTTGAAATCAGACACGGTCAAACAATCAACTCTGAACTTTTGGCTGTAAAAATGGAGGAAAAATTAAATGTCGAAGTCAGTCAGGGTAAACAGAAAGCGGAAAGAGAGGACCAGGAGGGGAAAGGGGGGGGGGGGGGGGGGCGGAGGGGGGGGGGGGGCAGTGAAAAACACATTTATATTTAACGTACACAATGATGCAGACACCAGGGCATGGCCTTGAAGAGCACGATTCACAATCAGTAATTGGCTAGTGCTTGGACGTTGTGCCGAACTACCCACGAAAGTTAAAGGGTATCTCACCCATTTTTGCAAATCTATTTTGACCAAGTACACGGTTTTGGTATGTGGTCGTATTGCGAAGCACAGCCCCGAATCAGCCGCCTGTGCTCTCATTTTGCAGTGAGAGCAGCATTTCCTGCGGATTGGGAAAGCGAGAGGCTGAAACAGGAACGAGAGCCTCGATTTCGATAATAGGGGGGTTTCCCGAGTGTTGACGTAGACAAGCCAAGTCGCTCTTCGTGTTCGGCTGAAGTGAGATATGTGTGCTGTGTCTGGTTGCGGAATTTCATCAGGAAATAAGCAAAGAGTAAGCGTTCATGCTTTTCCAGGTGCTTCCAGCCAGTTTAGGCGATTGTGGATAAATTTTGTCACCACAACAAGGAAAGATTTTGTTCTTCGGGACAGTTATCATGGCATTTGCGGTGGTCACTTCGAAGAGCACAGTTTCCAAGACCAACACACCTGGAAAGTAAAGGTGGAAGCTGGAATTCGGGTCCGAAGACAGCTGAAAGAGGATGCTGTGGCAACTATTATAACAGAAATATGTATTAAAACACTCTCTGTTCATTCGCCAGCTGCAAGTGCAAGCCTCAAACGCAACAGTGACGCGGATTCTGTCAGGAGCAAGAGAGCCAAACTCAGAGGCGTAAAGAAGGTAAGGTTTGTGGAATGGGTGATTGATCATTTTGGGTTTCATTTCATTCTCAGTGTATGGTTGGTGTAAAGATAGTTGTTGGTTTTTGTTGAGTGTTGGCATCAAACTGAAGCATACATTGTTACTGTCATAGTGGCAGTCAGGCAGTCACACTGCCTGCTGCCACTGAAACTGTTGCATGTTTGTGATTGATTTTTCCCCCCTGGTGTTACTGTTTCCAACAAAACTGAAGTTAAGATTCTTATTAACAAGAAAGTGTCCATGTCCACAAATAACAACTTGTTGGACTCCAGTGAATAATAGTTTGGTTTCTTATTTTTCAGGACATTGCTGAACATCAGGCACCCCTGCAAGTTCAAGTTTCCGCCCAACAACCATATGCTTTAGTAAGTGAATTATTCATCAGTATTTGGATACAGGATGGTGATTTAGTGTGCATTTTAAGATATATGCAGGTGTGGTATGTCTGTATGCTACACACTGCCCTGGTAAGAGAATAATGAGCTTAGATCTGCTGCTTAGATCTGCATCAGTGTTTACAATAACAGCCAGAATCTTTGACTGCAATATATTGTAAAAGACCCCCAGATTCTAATTGTCATTGTGGAACTTCAGAATTTAAGTGGAGAGAGTGAGATTGAAAATGAGGAATGTAAAAAAAAGTGTGTGTGTGCGTGGAGGGGGGGGGGGGGGGGGACTGAAAGTGAACAGCTGTTGAAAAGATTTCTACAGCAGGGAAGAGAATTAGTGTGATGATGCAGTAGCTGACAAACTCCTGTTCAAAGGAAAAGGCATTATCTGATAGATCCAAACAACTGAAAGAAAATGTGGTTTATCACATAATCATTTTAAAGTTATTTACATACTACGGTAATGTGTGTGTGTGTGTGTGTGTGTGTGTGTGTGTGTGTGTGGTGTGTAAACAGATGTATGTGTGTGCATGTTTATATCATGTACTATCTGTGTCGTGCGTATGTGTGTACCTGTACATAATATGGTCAACCTGTAAAATTTCGAACTGCCTGGAAAGAAACACAAGCGTCTGATGGCGAGGGAGGTGGTACTGTACAAGGAGCTGTAGGTTCAAACTGGTACGGCTGAACTCCATACACTTCAGTGAAAATTTCACGTTCGATGTCCTCTTTGTTGGAACTTGACTCGTAGCTGGGAGCATCTGCCATTATCGCCGGAAAATAGTTGAGTTTTACGTCCTCATAGCGAAAGCTTTTAGGGACATGTCTTTCATTCACGGTAGTCTTGGCTTTGATACGTCACTTGCGGAATCCCCGACTCTCGTCTCTTACCGTACTGTGCTCGGCAATCTCCGTGGCGAGTCACGATCTGGCTACTTGCGCGGCCCGAAACACGGATAGAAGTGAGTTCTAGAAGAAAAGTAACACGTGCATCGAAACACGCTCGATCATACTTTTGAACAACCCAAACATGCTATTTAGGGGTGAGTAACCCAAACATGCTATTTAGGGGTGAGTAACCCAAACATGCTATTTAGGGGTGAGTAACCCAAACATGCTATTTAGGGGTGAGAACCCTTAAAGGTTTGAAACGGAAGATGCTGTCAAAATGAAGTTGTCTTCCGGACGGTCTGTGTCGTTTATTTTTGCGTCTTTAAGTTTCCAAATGTATTTGCTCAACTCAGTTTGGTTTTTGTATTGAGCAAATACATTTGGAAACTTAAAGACGCAAAAATAAACTACAACATATCCTGGAAAATCATAAAAAGGGCATCACCATACAGCAATATTTCAAAAAGATGCAATCTATGCCTAACTAAAAAATGGCTAATACTATGTAAACCTCACTTAGCACTCTTAATACTAAAACAGAAATAGTAAATAACTGCAGGCATAAATGGAAATCGTTGTTAGTGAACACACCCCGTACAACAGCCTGAAAACCCCAAAAACACGTGCAACCAACACGCACGTGAAAACAGCTGCAACCGGGCCCCACACGCAAATAACACCGGCGGTGGGCAACCCAAACTCCGTCCTGACGATAGCCAAGCGCTAGAAACAAATTTGTAGAGTTTTAATATTCCTTTTTAATATTATTAACAAATGTTGCTCCCCAAGGGGTCGAGCACTTCTAAAGTCATTTTAGGCTTTTTAATTATATTCATATAATATTCAAGAACTGGCCCTCAGCACTTGTGTCTTAAGAGGATATCTTTTCATATTTTCTACTTTTCACAAGAAAATGTAGCTTGTTTTGCTCTTTCATGATTTTCTTTTGCTTCTTAGGTGGCACCTTTGGTTGGTTTTTTGAAAACTCAACAAACATACTACGGTATTGCACACCAGCCTTTTCTGGGATTGCATTCTTCTTAAAACTGAAAAGGCAGAGGAGTCACATCACCACTTTCCGCGGTCACTGAGCAGAAACAACCAAGTTTTGAAATATCGGTATATGACCAGGAGTTATATGTTGGTGATTTCCCTCCCTATGGGAGGATGTCTCCCCCTTGGAGAATATAAGCTTGCTGAAGGCTCATTTTGAGAAGCATTTATTTTATTTTCCCCCTTCACCCACTCATGCACATACTGTTAGGCAGGCAGAATCATCTACCACTGCAGATATGAATGCGTATCTCCCCCTATTTCTTCAATCTAAGACATAGGAGCAAGCTTTGTTTATAATTCAATATTTCTTGCAGTCATTGCAACACCAAGCTGCTCTGTAAGTTGCTGGAACGGTGCTCGGTACTTATCCTTGAAATTTATTAGTTTGTTGTATATATATATATATATATATATATATATATATGTGTGTATATATATATGAACGATTTAGTGGTGTGGAAACAAGTGCAGGCTAACAATTCTTCCCTCATTACATTAATGACTTGGCAAAGAAAAAAAGAAAAAAGGATGGGGGAGGGGCGAAGGAGGAAGGGAGAGGGAAGGACACACACACACACACACACACACACACACACACCTCGTCCGGTATCCTTCCCCTGGCAGTCTACTACGTGGAAAAGAGCAGTCACTGTCACATAACAGGTCATAATACGTCAAGCCACAAGAGAAGACACTGCGCCACTGTTATGTTCCTTCGGTGACATTTCATGTTGCATGCTTCGATCCAGCCTATGCAGGACACTCCCTGATGATGGCATAGAGATTACATCACGGTGCCAACACGAGCTAGTGACCCTTCTGATGGAGTGAACAACGTCAACCTAACGATAGTCTTCATGAGCATGCCGACGCCGAGGAACTTTCAAACAAACTCGCCATTGATTTGAATGTCGAAATGCAATCAGTACTGACATAACACGAATGGCTCACTTTCTGTTTGATCAAGGAGGTACCACTACGTGCGTACTAGTCCATATGCGCTAACCATATCCGCTAAGTTGCGTGACCACACTGCGCATGATTTACGGCTGATGGATAAATGAACTGATGATTAAGATGAGAGAATTTAAGAAGGCCTCATGGCTACTACGTAGTAGATGTCTGACGTATGTTTCGATACGTTTTGAAATAACGACGCGATTTGAAATAATTATTCTCCACTTTTTGGAGTAGGTTCATAGAGTCAGTTAATACGAGCCTTCACTGTGCTTACGTTCCCATCGGTAGTATCTGAAACTGGACGTCCACAACGGTCACGATCTTCCAACGACATTGTACCAAACTGAAATTCTTTGAACCACCTACGGACTGTGGATAATGATGGAGCCTTGTCACCAAAACAGTTTGTCAAACTTATAAAACTTTCCTTGAAAGACTTCCTTTGAAGAGAGTCATAATAAATCATGGCAAGAAAATCTCTCCAAGACAGGCTCTCTGCAACACTTTGAAAACCGCTCCCCTTGCCATCCATTTTGCTGTCTAGAACAAATTTGGCTCTGACGATTTTTATCATTTTTTGTGTCATAGCTATTCTGACATCGCTTGTGATGATGATATAAAAATTGAAATTATGACGTCGGTGGTTTCTGCACATCCGAGAACTTTTGGGGTGGCCTGGCTTGCTGAGTTTGGAACCGGTGTGTAGATGCGATCCAGTGGAGTGATTGTGTCACTGTTTCTACCTCCATTGTTTTCCTGGATATTTTGGCCATTTTCATCACAGTGTGTCCCAGCCTGACATACCTTTAGTGACAGAACCGTCAGACTATATCACAGTGTGTCCCCAGCCTGACATACCTTTAGTGACAGAACCGTCAGACTATATCACAGTGTGTCCCCAGCCTGACATACCTTTAGTGACAGAACCGTCAGACTATATCACAGTGTGTCCCCAGCCTGACATACCTTTAGTGACAGAACCGTCGGGACTATATCACAGTGTGTCCCCAGCATGACATCCTTTAGTGACAGAACCGTCAGACTATATCACAGTGTTGTCCCCAGCCTGACATACCTTTAGTGACGAAACCGCCCAGACTATATCACAGTGTGTCCCCAGCCTGACATACCTTTAGTGACAGAAACCGTCAGACTATATCACAGTGTGTCCCCAGCTGACATACCTTTAGTGACAGAACCGTCAGACTATATAACTGTGTCCCCAGCCTGACATACCTTTAGTGACAGAACCGTCAGACTATATCACAGTGTGCCCCCAGCCTGACATACCTTTAGTGACAGAACCGTCAGACTATATCACAGTGTGTCCCAGCCTGACATACCTTTAGTGACAGAACCGTCAGACTATATCACAGTGTGTCCCCAGCTGACATACCTTTAGTGACAGAACCGTCAGACTATATCACAGTGTGTCCCCAGCCTGACATACCTTTAGTGACAGAACCGTCAGACTATATCACAGTGTGTCCCCAGCCTGACATACCTTTAGTGACAGAAACCGTCAGACTATATCACAGTGTGTCCCCAGCCTGACATACCTTTAGTGACAGAAACGTCAGTGTGTCCCCAGCCTGACATACCTTTAGTGACAGAACCGTCAGACTATATCACAGTGTGTCCCCAGCCTGACATACCTTTAGTGACAGAACCGTCAGACTATATAACTGTATCTTCTTTCGTGCCAAGGTTCTCTACCTGCATCTGAATTTCTGCGTTGATTCCGCCTTCCGGCCATTCTCGACAGTGTCTTCCAAGTTCTGGAGTGACGGCAGTTTGGAAAAGGTGTTTGAAATGATCTGGATATATTGTCATTCCTTCGTTTCTTTGAGTTCAGTTAACTGGCACACAAGCTGTATATTGTCTTCTTCCTGTCCATCCATGATTTTTTCACGTTACTATGCGTGTGTCGTTTGTTTCCTTGACTGCTGCATGTAGTGGGTTTTGGGGATTTTCAAGTGCTCTGAAATATGCCTTCACCTGTACCAGCTTGAGTATTGCCTGCAGAGAATGTCTTTATGCGGGTTCAAGCTCACCCATCTTATTTTGCACGAAAACCCCCTTTTTCACATACAAATCACGTCCGTCTCATGTTGATTTTTACCAATTTTAACACCTGTTTTCTAAACAAAATTAACAAGCCAAAAACCTCTAAAATTGACGTATCGTTAATTTAAAACGGGGGCTTACGTGCTAGATAAGATTTGGTGATCGTGAACCCGCATAAAGACATTCTCTCCGGGACATAAAAATTAAGGGTTTACAGTACGCTCTTCTACTTCCAGCGCTATTGACGTCCGCGGGACTGGGTCCTTACTACTTTTCTAATATGCTCTTCTACCTCAAGCACTATTAATAAATCAGAACAATCAACTGGCTTTCATCATGTATTAGCTTTTTTTTACATCCAGTGAATTTAAAGACCCATCAATTTATTCTTTAAATTCACTGTCTTCGCCAAAACTTATATAACTGATAATCGCAAAACCCGCTGTAATTGACGGCAGAACCTGTAGAACTGTAGATGGATAACCATTAAACAAATTAGCACATGTTTTTAACTGTTGTAAATAGACATACAACACTGGGTTTACGAGAAAATCAGAAGGTTTATTACCTTCAAATTGATAAACATCTTCTCTTGTACTAAATTTATAAGATCTGTCACTGCTGTGAAGGCCTAAGATTCTTGCAAGCCTTTAGGGAAAGTGTACTCTTCTTTCTTCTAGTGGAAAATTCATAGTAATTCTAAGGTTTGCCTCGTTAATTGTTAACAATATGTCAAATTTGCTAATTTACTTCTTTTAAAGAACAAAAAGTTGTAATAACCATCAGGTATTTGCACATGAGTTATTGATTGCCTTGTTCGTCATTAACATTAATCCAGTTATTTTGAGCCCCTTCAGATATGTTAACCCATTTTACTTTAAAACCAATTTGTTTAAGGGCAATCCTACAACTCCGCGCCTATTGTCAATTGGGTACGTTAAGAACACACGCTCGTTTGTTTGGGGTTATATAGATGTGCATCCTTTTTATAATATTTAAAAAATTAATTTAAAAAATGGAACCTTTTTAAATATAACGAAAGTGCTACTTACAATGTAAGAGCGTTTTATAACCCCAAATCTTTAGACTTCAGTTTACTAACCATTGCAGTAGACGAATCATATGGCTTCCAAGTCAGACTTGTAAACCCACTAACTAGATATTCAAATCCGCCAATAAATAATGACAGAGTGCCATCAGCATGGTCATCTCGCCCTATGATGTTTTACCAGAATCAGTTAAATTTTGCTATTTATGCGCAACTACTGGCTGTGGCGTTTCATATGCAAACATTTAAACCATCTTAATCTTTTAGTAAGGTCAGTATATAACTTTCATGTTTATTACCAGTACAGACGAATACTAACTGAACTACAAGTGCCCCTCCCCAGCGACAACGCATTTAATCCATTTAAAAGCCCATGGACAATAATGCATATGAAAAAATTGCAACGAATTTAACATTGATCCTTCAACTGACTTTAGACAAAAGTTAGACCGCAATCATGGGTTAGGCACATTGTATTTGTGGGGCACAAAAAGAGAATATAATTATATACTGGCCTGGCCACACCTCTTTTCAACCAGACAAACAAGTTCGATTGGGATCCATAGAACAAAAACACCTAATGCTTGGGCAACATTTATCTTAGATGAAAGTAAAGGCCTAACAATGCAGGAGTGCAAAGACTTAATGACTCCATACGGACATATGTTTGGTGTCTATTAGGAGCACAAGCACAGACCAAGTCTAGCATAGTAGATCAATCTACAGGCTTTGATGCCAGAAACAATTTCTAGCATTTAGAAGATGCTATTAACTCTGCTGTTGATTTGCCTGCCAGCATACAAAGATTTTCAAGACGTTCTTGCACATGCTAGGTCAAAGGTTGACTTTGTTGTAGGCCATGGGTTATACATGCGGCCCTCTGACCTTAGACTACAGATTGGTATGATACAGAATTATAACAATGAAATCCTCATAGCTGGAGACGACCAAAACTTAGGGCACAATCAAGGTTTAAACACAAGGCCTGCTCCATCCATTTTAAAAAAAGTACCACCCCCTGAAGAAAGCGATCCAGTTATAAGCGCCCACAGCCAGAAAGCAGCCCAGAAGCACGCCGCTTGTTGATCTGCCTCACAATGACGTCACACTAGCGAAAGACAGCCCTTGTTGTATTTTTAACTTTTACTGGATTAGCCATACTTTATTTCACTAAAAATTAATCCAGCAGCTAGCACCCCTAACGTCCACAGATGGTCAGCCATATATCCAGCAACTTTACCTATAGTAGACAAAACCCAACTAACAACACTGCCTATTATGCCAGGCAGAGCATCAAGCGCTTTGGCGGCTAACTTCTTTTAATAAGTTTGCTAGATGATGCAATTGTTTTCTAATCCAACTTTTACCAGGCTGAGGTGTTGGAGGCGGCTACTGGTCCGGTTGGTGCAGTGCCGGTTAAAGCATAAACGAGTGTAGAGACAGCAAACCCAACAGCTGTTAATATACTAAACTATTGTAATCCCTTGTTCTCTGAAAAGAGTTTTATTCTTTCAGCTAGCGTAGCGTTTTCATGAAGTATTCTGTTTATAGTTTCTCTTATTCTGCTTGTTTGTGATGCTAGCTGCGCTCTGTTAGTAGACAACACTTCTAACCTGACCGCCCTTTGTAGCATTAAATCTTGTATTTTCTGCTGTATTCTAGCCTTTTCTTCTCGCCCTAAATTGTTATCGTCTGCATCGGCGAGTGTATTTTTTCTTCTTCTATCTCTCTATCCAACTCACCAAGTTTTGCTAAATTGTTTTCTAGTTCACCCTTATTGACTTTAGGCGATCATTAAGCCCCAGGATTTCGCGCATAGGCAATGGAGAATCGTCCAATTGTTTCTAATGTTTTCTAATGTTTCCTCATTAAAACTCGTCTCATTTCTGTTGCCGCATCATTTATTCTTGGCCCTAAATCTTGAAAAGGGGTCATTTCTATTTCAGATTCTGTCGGCAACTCTTGCCCCAAGTTCTGTAAAAGACTAACAGCCTCAGGCCTTAAATTTAAAATGTTTAATCGCCTTTGGTCGGCAACAGGAATCCTCTGTCTTAATTGTGCTTAGTTTTAAAAGTTTAGTTGGGTCTGGCTTTGTAGTAACTCTTACAAAATTTCCTCTGCTAGTTCTTATATACAGATGGTTGCTTTTATCTATCTTAAAATCAAAAGGACTAGGGCCCTTCTGGCGGCTCTAGTCCTAAGCTTTGTAGAATGAGTTAAATTCTATTTGCTAATAGTTCTGCACGAGATGCGCTAACTGAAGGGGGTGTTTTCTGCTTCTTCTAATGAAGGGATTGAAGACCTTCTGCTGCTCTTTCAAGTTCTTCGCGCAATGAAGGACCTAATTCTGTTTATCTTCATCAAATGAAGGGCCTCGCAGATCTCTTTCTTCTTTGGAAGGATCAGGTGCGTCAAAATCTTCATCCATATTTTTTTTTATATTCTTTTTTGTTTTGTAAAAAATGAACTCATACGGTTGTGACCTCGATCCATACAGAAAAGAGAAGGAACCCCACGGCGTAAAGGTATAAGGCAGACTGAATTAGTGTAAATCCCCATCAACAGTTCTGCCTGGACAAGATTTAATAGTTAAGTTCCCTGATCTTGGCGCTGACGATGTTATAATGCCAGGTACTGCTAAACTATCATTCAAATAGATATTACATCGGCAGACCCTAATGCTACTGTTGTTGCTAATTTAGGTAGGGCTATCGTTAATCATATAGTAATCAACTGGAGGGCAAAAATGTCTTTGAACTAAGCGAGCAGACATTTTTGCCCTCTATTCTGATCTATGGCTACTAAAAAAGAAAGAAAAGAGAAAGTTTATCAGGGAATACAAAGCCCAAACGGTCTCAAGCACAGGTTTAAAGCGGAGGATGCAAAGAATGATGTTAAAGATGAGGCAGTAGCAGAAGCATTTGGCAACAGATTCTGCATCCCTC
Organism: Conus ventricosus; assembly: GCA_018398815.1. Classification (NCBI taxonomy): domain Eukaryota; kingdom Metazoa; phylum Mollusca; class Gastropoda; order Neogastropoda; family Conidae; genus Conus; species Conus ventricosus. The sequence goes on from CM031596.1 coordinate 89,436,140, forward strand.
TAGATTTTGAACTGTTTAAAGAGGCATATGCATATTACCAAGGCGCACTAAAAGAAAAACTTACTTATGGACTGACATTTAATCCTAGCGGTTCTGTCGTTCTGTTGAAGATCCTGAAGCTAAATACACAGTTAGCGACATCTCTCTTGAGTTTGATGTTGTTACTAACCCTGGACTGGCCAGAACAATCTTAACCCAGTATAAAAGTAAAAACGGTTATTTATTATGAAAACGTTATACACTCCATTACAGAAAATAGAAACAAGCGAGACACTCTCTGGAACATACATCTCAATCAGTCTCTGAAGTCTTTAAAAGGAATTTTGTTCTTATTTACTGAAGAAACACTCCTTTTCAGAGAGAATCAGAAGCGTTTTATAATCCAAAAATTGAGAAGGTTGACTGTGCAATAAATGGTAAGTCTGATCAGTTGTATTCGGGTCGCGGTCTTTTACCTCACCAACACTTTGATAAAATAAGAAAGTTGTTCGCTGGAGGTAGGCAAAGGGATCCTGCAGTTGATCGTGTATGTAAAAAACTTCGCCTTTATGATGTAAGACTCGAAGACTACTTAATAACCAAATAGGGGTTTGTGGTTGGACTTTAGATCCATTTTGACAACAGATTGTTTGGAAGTGGAGAAAGGGTAGGGCAAGATGGTTTAAAAATAAATATTCACAAGAAAGCAGACGGAAACGCCCCTATAAAAATGCATGTTTTTATGGTTTGTGATGCTCAGTTAAACATTGAAGAAAACAGGTTAAAAGATGTGGCTTATTAAAATGTAGAAGAAATATTCTAATAAAAACAGATGGATAGCTTGAAGTTTCTGCCAAAAGATCCGCACTGTTCTCTTATCTGCGGGATTACAGGGTGTGGGAAACTGTCTTCGTACTTGATTTGTTACAAACAACATACAGGTTTCATTACGAACACATTGTTATATTCTGCACAACCATTAAGCACAACACGTCTTACAAGAAAGGAAGTTTATCTGGACAGACGATAATATATTTTTAGTTGATCCTAGCGACAAACTGAGCGATTGTTTAGAACATTACTATAGACTATTTGAGGGAACTGAACCCTGTTTATTATTGATGACTGTTCAGCTGAACGAGACATTGTTAAAAAAGAAAAGCTCTGTCAAAGCTAGCCTTTAGTGGGCGCCACGCCTTAGTTTCTGTGTGGCTCTTAACTCAAAAATACAATGCTGTCTTAAAAGACTTTAGATCGCAGTTAAAATCAGTTGTATTATTTTACACTAAGGAAAAAGATAGTTTGAAGAATGTTTAAGTGAAAATTATATAATAAGAGACAAAGATGAGCTAAAAAATAAAAGAGCAGTTAGAAAAATCTAAACACGCTAAGCTATGCTTGCGGACTGACCCCCATTTTCAATTACGTTTGTTATTATAATTTGTTTATTATTGATTGCTTAAAACAATTTGTTTTTTTTATAATTTTCATATTATAAAAAGAATGTCTCGGGGGCCAGAACCAAAAGTGGAGCTAGCTCCTAAATGCGTTGCAGTAGAGCTAAAAGACCTAGCAGACACAACCGAGTTTGATCTAATAGGAGTGCCAGGAAATGTTTATGGATTTGAATACCAGAGGGACGGGGTTTACAAACGAACAGAAATTGAAGACAAAAAAACGACAGCAATATCCTACTTAGAAGAGATAAGAAATTTAAGGGCAAACGATTTTGGCAAACATGAATACAAACTTCATAAAAGAGAGAATGCTTGGGCGTTGCTTCCTGAAATTGCTTGGAATTTAAAGTTTGAAACTGCGAAGCCCTAATGTATACTTTGATAAGAAAAACAATTTTAGAAAAAGCTTTAAATGCAGGACCATTCTTGTTAGCCTAGTTCCAGGAACACAACAGAAAAAACATATTGAAATAACTAGGCAGGGTTCTGAATATATGCTACAGAGAAAGAAGTCCTTAGCTGAAGTAGGGGGCGACACTGTCGGTTTAGAATTTACCCCAACGCTACAGGTACTACCTAGGCAAATGACGATGAATTTTCGCTTATTTATTCCTCCCAGGGAGGGTGATACTAGTTTGCCAGAACATACGTTAATCAGAGGTATACAAATAAAGGCTGAAAACTTGGATGCCCTCTTAGGCTTGTTATTGTTATTACTAAAAACGGAGACGAAATAAACACCCTAAATTCATCTGACAAGGTTACTATAATGGTTGACAAAGACAAACTAACAGTACTCGACTTTATTTTTTGATTAAGTATGTTGTTTTTATTGCGTTTTACTCTGTTGATAAAGTGCTGCCAGAAGGATTAATAAGAAGATATGTATAGATTAATTTAAAAAATAATCTTATTTAAAAAATGGAGGTTCAACAGTTTAGGTTAAAGCAAATAACTGAACTTCAAAAGGAATAGAAAGCGACTTGGATAAGTATAGAGTTACTAGAAAGAAATATTCTAAAGCTTTAAATACTCTTTCTTATGTAATTATTGGTTCATCAGCTGTAGCTAGCGTAAGTGCTGGGTCTAGTGTTGCTGTTTTAGCTACTGGGGTCGGGGCGCCAGCCTCTTTAGCATTAGGGAGTCTCGGGTTAGGTTTAGGCGCTGTGTCTATGATTGTAAGTGCTGTTTAAAAAAAATTAACTCCTAAATTACTAAAACACACTGCTATTGTTGCCCATAGCATCAGCAAAACTTTGGTCATTGAGATTAAGAATAAGCAAATCATTACAGGATGAAAACATTACAGACGAAGAATTTCAGAAGCTTATGGCTGATGGTGAGGATTACAGACGACAGAAAATTGAACTTCCAAAAGGAGTGGAGAAAGACTTTTACTTCACGACAGGTAGACACTGATGCAATTAACAAAACATTGAAAAACAAAACACACGATCGGTTATAACCCAAAATAGACAAAAAATGATTAACAGACTTAGCTGTCCTAAAACTGTTAACACCGGCGGGACTGAATGACTAGCCTGCAGTTCTCACCAGCTCGCCTATTGATTACAACCCCCACAACCTCCACTACCACTGCTGGCAAGTGAATCAACGGCCTACACAGGTAGCCGAGCTAGTATTGATCGCAGGTCCAGAGCCGTTGTCTGCTATTCAGTTGTCGAGTCATCGTCTGCTCTTCGGTCATGCGCAGTGGAAAAATCTGTCACGCCTTTTCCGGTTAACAAAATTTTCGCGAGTGAATTAACCGGAAGTCGAATCGTTTATAAAATGTTTTTTAACCGGAAAAAGCGTGACAACTTTTTCCACTGCGCATGTGCTAACCTCATTAACATGATAAAATCGAAAAACATTTGTGAGTACGCATGTGCTAACCTTAGTATGTGATGAATCGAAACAACATTTGTGAGCGCACATGTGTAATATAAATTAGGATAATAAAATCGAGTTTTCTAGACATGGATGAACATCCTCCTCAAAGCCAGCCCCCAACAAGCCAACCATCAACAAGCCAACCATCAACAAGCCAGCCCTCAACGAACCAACCATCAACAAGGACTCGTGTGTTTCGTTTTTTAGAAAGCGTTGCAGCAGATTCGAGTATTTCAACCTCTTCTATAAAAGTCCGCCTTTCCAGAAGAAAAACGAACTTCGTAGATTAAAAGAAAAAAGTAGAAAGCAAAGACAAAGAATACGAGATCTTACAAAAGAAGTAAGAGCAACAGAGGCGCAGATAGCACCAAGTTAATCAAGAAATATCTTCGTTAAAAAATTTAGCAATGGGTTCTGATTCTCAATCGCAGTCTGAGTGAAGGGCATAGCGCTGGCGTCAGCGTAGAAGCCGTCAGGTAAGTTATTGATTTTCCCTCTCCAGCGCAAAGCATGTGTTGCGTTGCAGTGCGCGTGTGTGAATGAGAGAGGGGGGGGGGGGGGAGACAGACAGACAACAAAGACAGAGAGAGATGTGGGAGTGAATGAGGGGGAGAGAAATTGATTACTTATTTTTTTAATTTATAATTTTATTCTTGTTTAAAAAATGAAGCCAGAAGTAGTTTAGAAAGCTTACTAATATATTGAGGAGTTGGAGATAAAGACGGTAGTGGGAAGACAGTATAGAAGAGGTAAAGGACAGGTTTGAAGAATTAATTACTGATCTTTTTAATCACATAAATATACGAGAAAGCGTTGAAGCAGGCCCTCAGTGAAATACCAGATTCTTGGGCCCAACAGTTGTAAAGTGGTTTGCCATTTTAGTTGATAATATGGCTCTGAAGATGTTAACTGACTGTTTCTACTAGCCCTGAAGGAGTATCTATTCACTTTAATTAAGATCATGTTTTGCGTTTAGAAAAGACTATGGAAAAACAACTGAATTTACAATTATTTTTTATTTATTTTAGATTTAAAAATGGCTGCCGAACTCAATGAATGTGATTTAAAGAATTGTAATGAACTATTTGACGAAACAAATGAAAGTATTAAACATTGATTTTAGTGAATTTGGTTTTGAGAATGATGTAAACAATATAATAAAAGATCATAGTGAACTATTGACGAAGCAATCAAAGTGATGAAAATTGACTGTAGTGATTCAGAAAAAGCTAAAATATTGGCAGGTCTTATTGTATGGTTAACGTGTCTTGAAGTATTGCAACGCTTGGGTGAAGAATAAAAAGCGCGTTTTACTTACTTTTATATCATTTATTTTTTTAAATTTACGTAAATATTTGAGTTAAAAAATGAGCCTCACAAACGCATCTGAGTTTGAAAAACTGCCAGCCAGCACACTGGTGAAAGGTAGTGACAAACAATTATCAATATGTTTAGCGAAGTAGACATGGACATCATTAACCCCTCGAACGTTCATGAAAGCGTTAGCACATGCTATCGCTAAAATCCCAGAGTCTCTTCAGATGGAGCCGCCAGTAAAAGTGCTGTTGACCGTTCTGATTGATTATATACGCCTGATGATGACGTTGGCATGGGAGTCTGGGTTTCAACTAAACAGAAAGAAGTAATCAGCTATCACGACTTTAATTCTGACTGGGCTGATTACATGCTTACACAGTTTAACCATGCAAGTGAAGAAGCAAAATTGCGTGGTTCTGGCTGGTCTGAAGGAACAGTCCCTTTAAATTATATTGAGACAAACAAAGTTCTATCCTATAGTCGGCAATTCTCACCTTCCTCTCCCCAAAGAGTTAGTTTTAAAACGAGCAGTCTTAAACATAAAAAATCCCGACAACATGTGTTTTTATGTGGTGCGTTTTTAGCGCATTTACACCCTGTTATAAAGAACGCAGAAAGAGTATCTAATTATGAACAATATAAGCAAGAGCTGAACTTTGATAACATAACCTTTCCAGTGAGTATAAACAGTATATCTCAGTTTGAAGAGCAAAAAAGCAATCACTGTAAACGTATACACATGGTCTGTAGAAACCGATCTAGTGCCTCTAAGGGTTTCTCCCAACGCCCCTACTTTAGGCGAACCGCCTTAACAAATATGTAGATTGATACTGTTTGAAGATAGTACAAAGAGTCATTATGTATTAATCAGAAACAATAAGCAGACTGTTAGAATGTACATCAAAGCATAAATCTAAACAAGGGCTTTGTAGAAGGTGTTTGGTTAGAATCCCTACTATAGAAGCAGCCGCCAGTCATAGAACTCATTGTAAAAGTTTTGTAGACTGTGAAACCAAACTCCTCACACCCAAACAGGGTCTAAAGTTAGTTTTAAAAATTTACACAAAATGCAAATGAGCCCATAAAGTGGTTTATGCTGACTTTGAATCGCTATTGCCACAGTACTATGGCCCACAACAGCAAGAACCCAAAAAAAAACCTTATTAAACCCACCATCAGATTTGTTCTTATGCGTTGTTGTTGTTAGGTCAGACGGCCAACACACGACACCAGAGATTTACAGAGGCCCCAACGCAGCTTTGTAGATTTTTAGAGCAGATGAAACAAACTTCGCAATTACTACTCAACCAACTAAATCTTTCAGACATTGTTATGACTCCTGAAGACCAAGAACGCTATGACTCATCTACACACTGTTGGATATGTAACAGAGAATTATTAGGTGACACAGTGAGAGACACGATCACATTACTGGAAAGCTCAGGGGGCCGCGCACAACAATTGTAATCTTCAACTTAAGGTTGACCCTCAAAAATGGAAACTGCCTATCTTCTTTCATAACCTACGAGGCTACGATTCTCATTTTATCATGCAAGCAGTGACTTCTGAATATAAGAGGGTTACCTGCATTGCACAATCTTCAGAAAAGTACATGACTTTTACTCTTGACTGTTTATCCTTTTATGACTCTGCCCAACATCTGATGGCATGTTTAGATAAGTTAGCAGGATCGCTACAAGACTTTCCAATCACTGAACAATATTTTGACCCTCTTTAGTGCGTAAAGGCGTTTATCCTTATGAATACATGAACTCGTGGGATAGGTTTGATGAGACTCACTTCCTCCTAAAGGCGCTTTCTTTTCTACTCTTAGAGGCAAAGACATAACTGATGCTGAATATGAATACGCTCAGAAAGCCTGGACAGAATTACATGTGAAACAATGGGCGATTTTCATGATCATTACTTGATGGCTGACGTGTGTTTATTAGCAGACGTCTTTCAGAATTACAGAACTACATGCATGAAACATTACAGCTTAGACTCATCACAGTACATCTCTGCGCCCCGGGCCTTTCTTGGGATGCTTTCTTAAAGTCTACAAACTCCAGATTGATTAATATCTGATCTGCCACACTTCAGATGATTGAAGATGGGCTGAGGGGAGGTATTAGCATGGCCGCACATCCTTACTGCAAAGCTAACAACAAATATTTAGATGATTATGACCCAACTAAACCATCCAACTATTTAATGTACTTAGACGCTAACAATGTGTCTGGATGGGCCATGAGTCAACCGCTTCTATGAGAAACTTTAAAATGATAAAAGGGCCTCGTGATGTCAATACTGTGTTAGGCATGTTGTCACAGCTTACCCCTGATAATCTAGCAGGACTAATCTTGGAAGTAGACTTAGAATATCCTAAAGAATTACCGATCTCCACAAAAGATTACCCCCTAGACGCAGAAAGATTAAAGATGAGTCCTATCGAACCGCCTAAACTTGTTCCCAATCTTAGGCACAAAACTAAAATGTGTGCCATTACAGACTCCTACAGTTTTACTTAAGACACGGACTGAAACTGACAGCTGTTCACAGAATAATTATCTGTGACCAAGAGCCCTTTATGAGACCATACATTAAGAAGAATACTGATCTTAGATACCCAAGCCACTGACGCTTCAGAAAAAGACTTTTTTAAAACTGATGAACAACAGCTGTTTTGGCAAAAACTATGGAAAATCCACACAAGCGTAAAGATGTGAAATTAGTTACAAAGAAAACCAGCAATTAAGTTTGCCTCTAAACCTAACTATCAAGACTTTAGAAGATTTAACGACAGCCTGGTTGGCATTATGATGAAGAAAAAGGATGTTAGGTTGGACAAGCCGGTGTTTATCGGCTTTACCGTATTAGAGTTGTCAAAGTTATTGATGTTAGAATTTCTTTATGACTACTTTAAACCACTTTACCCAGAAGCAAGAGTCCTTTACACAGACACTGACTCTTTTATTCTAGACGTCCCCACAAAAAGACTTCTATAAGGATTTAGAAACAGAAGTGGCTAAAGGAACTGATGGGTGGTACGACACATGCGACTATCCTAAAGACAGTCCTTCACATTCAACTGTAAACAAGAAAGTAATTGGAAAGATGAAGGATGAACTCAATGGGACAGTTATAAAGAATATGTTGGTTTGTGGTCGAGATGTATAGCGTTGCTAGCCAGACTTCTGTAATGAAAAAAGCTAAAGGCATAAGTAAAGAAGTTGTCAAAAAAAAATATAACTCACGATAACTAAAGCAAGCTCTCTTTGAAAACAAAGTATTTCATCACCAAATGTTAATCTGCGCTCTACTCTTCATCAAGTAAACACAACTGCAGTTAACAAAAAATCCCTAGTCTTAACAATAACAAGAGAACGTACGTCAATCCTGAGTTTTCATATGCTGTAGGACATTGGAGAAAGATTAACTTGACTAACTTGACTTGTACTTAACTTAAGAACCTAACTAGTACTTATTTAAGAACCTAACTAGTACATAAAACAAGAACCTAATAGTATTTAAAACAAGAACTTATTTTTTTGTACTTTACTTGTAATTTACTTGCATTTAACTTAAAAAGTACTTTATATAATACTTAGCTTGTACTTTATTTAGTTCTTAACTTGTACTTTATCTAGTTCTTAAAAACTATTCCATAGAAAATGGGTCTACAACAGGAGGTTGCAGTTTTTTTGCAGAAGCTGACTCTTCTTCTTTTACTGGCTTTGTGGAGGTTTGTGACTTTGCTGCTAAGTATGGCGTTAGACATTTGTATGCTAAAACTCCCCCGCCAACAACAACAGCTCCCAATACATAATAATACATCTTATCGTTTGTTTGTGATTGTGTTGTTGTTAATTGGGTTGTTGTTGCTGGTGGCGATGTTGTATTACTATCTAAACAATTTTTGTTTTGCTGATTGGTTTGCTTTTTGCAGTCTGTTCCATTCAGCTAATTTACGCCCCGCCTCAACACGTCCAGGATTTTTAGGTTTAGTAACATTACTCACTTGTGGTACATTCACCTGTGGTGCATTCGCCTGTGGTACATTCTGCTCCTGTGGACTGTCCTGCGGATTGTCCTGCGGCGTCTTCTTCTCCTGATCGCTCATTTTTTTTATTGCGATTAAATTTAATATGATCAAAATTAATATGATTAAAAGTATTTAATCCCATGATGAATGGGCATAACATAGTCCAAATCTGTAATACATATCACATGCAAGAGTTTCTAGGGACTTATTTAAAACCAGATCTTGTGATAAGTCGTATTTTAAATCTTCTTCTGAATCAACTGGCGCCATCTTACTTACTAACTTAGCATATAAACTAATCATTGTCTGTCCCACTGATCTAACCATTTTTGACCCTAGCTGTGCTTCTTACCTAGCGTAGTACTTTTCAACGTCTGAAGTAGACAGTTGCTGAATCTGTTCAATACTTAGTTCAGTGCCTAAATACTGTTTAGTTTTTCCACACGCAGCCAGAGAGTATAATCTTTCTTTATGGCTGTGGTCTACGGAGTAGTCTGCTTGCTCCTCCCCACTTTAATAGTTCGTCACAATCCATTTTTAAAAACAATAAAAAATAATATAATACTTTTAAAACCATGAGTTTAACGCTGGTTAATTATGCAGTGCCTATCGTTGGTGTTATAGTTTATTCAACCCTTGCAAAATGTTTGTTAGGAATAAAACCCCCAACATGGGAAAGATAGAAGATTCGCCAAAACTAGTTGCAACCTTATTTTTAGCTTTAACAACAAAAATTATCTGATTTAAAAAGCACATAGGCAGTCTTTCGTATTATGATTATTTTAATTATTTTTTTTAGTTAATAAAAGATGAGTGAAAAAAGATTATCAATACGATTTACCACTCTGCTGTGATTAGCGGTCTTAGTATAGGCTATAGCGTGTTAACCAGTGCAACAGACGAATAAACAAACAGACCGACCAGTAGCTACTTGCACACAAAACAGCCCCATGAACGCACAAACAACCCAATAGTATCTAAGTAATCATCTGCCTAATTACTCAGCCAAATAACCCACGCGACCATTCACTCGCTCAAATACTAAAACAATCGAACAAACAGGTAAAACATTCGTTTGTAAATAGGTAGCAGCCCAGGCACACAGAGGAATGATTACACTACCTTCACTGAAAGTATCTTAATCATACGCACAGGCCGCCGTGCAGTTTCGTCACTGTGACTTAACCCTATCCTTCTCGCCAGCCAACAAGGGCGACGTTCACGAGACAGTTTGTCTAGTGTGCGAACACATGGATCCTGCAGGGTGCGCTTTAAACTTTATCCACTAATCACAATAAAAGACAGGAACGTCTGTAATCTATGTTTTCTGGCATCGATTTGTTGATTACTAACAATACAATCTGTGATAATACTGAACTGCTGTTTTCAATTTCATTCTTATTAAACGCCAGTCCCTCCTTAGTTGCAGAGTTACTTTATAAATTACGGTGAAAATTTTGGTATTTCACATTTCCAGTCAATACGAAAACGGAGTTTGAACAATACAATGTAAGAACATAGAGCTTTAAACTTCCATCCACTAGTATTGTTTCATTAAGATAGTAGTTTATCTGTCCTCACTCTAGGTAAAACATAGCCAAACCAAAGGCAAAAACCATCAACATACCTTTACATTCACAAACACCTGAATAAGTGTCACAGCCTTCACCACACTCTGCTCAGTGAAGAAATGGTCTTAGAGCCAGGACGCTGGGAGTCAATATGCCTCCCAACCTCTTTCAGTAAGATCCTTCCAGAATGTCCCTTTGTGGCCATCGCCACGCCTGAGTCACAATAGAACCATTAGTAGCATCTAATGAGGTCAGATCCGGCTTCGGCGGGCTGTTCTCGAACTGATATCCTATCCCACACGGTCCGACAAACAATGGGGCCGACCACCATGTATGTGGCTGGATCTTGAAGTGCGCAGGGGGACATCAGGACAGACCCTTCAGACCCCGTATCTAGGGCGACATTTCGCATGTATCAACTCCGTCGCCAACCACTTCCACCTGGGGAACCTCTCTAAAGGTCAAACCCCCCTCAGCAAAGACAATACCAACTACGATGTTGCCGACGTCAAATGGCTGTCTCTTCTAAGCCAGTCTGCCCAGACCAGCCGTAGCCAG
>CM031596.1:89451959-89469459 GCA_018398815.1 Conus ventricosus
TGACATTTTCTAAACATGCTGTTATCATTTTTGAAAATGGACTGACTGAGGGCGGCGAATGAAGCAAAATGTAGAAAGAGAGGAGGTTAGGTACCGCCAAGGACATTGACAAACAAAGCACAGGACAAGACACAATGTATTTGGACCTCTTGGGTCTTCTTCAGGCCAAAACAGGTAACATTTAACATTTAGGACACTACGAACAAAGAACGAAGAGCCACTTATCTCTCCATGTGTTCAAATAAAATGGCCGCCAGACGGAAACGGTTTCAAATAAAATGGCCGCCGTTTCCGTCTGGCGGCCATTTTATTTGGACACATGAAAAGATAAGTGACTCCTCGTTCTTTGTTCGTACTATCCTAAATGTTCAATGTTACCTGTTTTTGCCTGAAGAAGACCGAAGAGGTCAAAATGCATTGTCTTGTCCTGTGCTTTGTTTGTCAATGTCCTTGGCGGTAACTAACCCCCTCTCATTAGAAAAGTAGTTACAGACTCAGAATCAAAAACTTACTTGGAGAATATTTCGACAGGGTCGCCCTGTCTTCTTCAGCTCACTGTTGCTGTTGTGGCAGCGAGGCCTGGTGGGACGACTGTTGTGTGGGGTGAGCGGTTGTCAGGATCTGATTGTAGATGGGGGGAAGTTCAAAGCCTTGATCTCTGTTCAGGCTGGGGCGTCTGGTCTTAATTTCGATGGCTTCTTTAACTTTTCGTTTTGTGAGGAAGGGCTCTGTAGATAAGATCTTGGTTTCTTGGGGGCTGAAACTGTGGCCTGTGGCTTGTAGATGTTCATGTATGGCAGAAGTAGATCGGTTTTGGTGTTCCTGTAGATGGGTGGTGAGTGGTCTTGCTGTCTCGCCAATGTAGGTATGGGTACAGTCTTGACACCCTACCTGGTACACTACACCACACTGCTTGAGGGGGTCTGTTTTGTCTTTGACATTGGTCAGTTGCTGGTGTAGGGAGTTGGTGGGTTTGTGGAACACTTTGCATCCATGTCGTTGGAAGGTCCTGGCTAGACGCTCTGAGACTCCTTTAATGTAAGGGATCCCCACTTTCACACTGTCAGTATCTGTAGAAGAAGGGTAGCGAACTCGAGGGTTGTCCCACATCCATGCAGGGTATCCATTAGCGGACAGGGCAGTCTTGATGTGTTCGTCTTCTTTCAGCTCTTCCTCCTTAGTGGAACACAGTACAGAGGCTCTGTGCATGAGGGTGTTGACAACAGATCTCTTGTGCTGGAGGGGGTGGTTAGAGTGAAAGTTCAGATATTAGTCAGTGTGGGTGGGTTTCCTATAAACGGTGGTCTCCACCCTGTCGTCATGGGTTCAGGTGATGAGTGTGCTCAGGAACGGGATCTTCACTTCTGCTTCAGTTTCCGAAGTGAATTGGATACTGTCGTCGATGGAATTCAGGTGAGTGGTGTCAACCTCTGTCTCCTGTATGCGGGTCATGGTGTCATCCACATAGCGGTGCCACATGCTGGGAGGGTTGGCAGCGGTCTCAAGGGCTGCTTTTTCAAAATGTTCCATGTCAAAGACAAAACAGACCCCTACAAGCAGTGTGGTGTAGTGTACCAGGTAGGGTGTCAAGATTGTACCCATACTTACATTGGTGAGACAGCAAGACCACTCACCACCCGTCTACAGGAACACCAAAACCGATCTACTTCTGCCATACATGAACATCTACAAGCCACAGACCACAGTTTCAGCCCCAAGAAACCAAGATCTTATCTACAGAGCCCTTCCTCACAAAAATCAAAAGTTAAAGAAGCCATCGAAATTAAGACCAGACGCCCCAGTCTGAACAGAGATCAAGGCTTTGAACTCCCCCCCATCTAAAATCAGATCCTGACATCCGCTAACCCCACACAACAGTTGTCCCACCAGGCCTCGCTGCCACAACAGCAACAGTGAGCTGAAGAAGACAGGGCGACCCTGTCGAAATATCCTCCAAATACGTTTTTGATTCTGAGTCTGTAACTACTTTTCTAATGTCGAATCCAGAATCCAGAAACATATATTCTTATCCAACCCCCTCTCTTTCTAAATTATGCTGTTATCATTTATACACAGTCTTAAAGCCAATAAAACGCAATTACATCTCATGTACGTTTCAAATATAACGGAAAACCTGAAAAAGAACATGCACACGCGTCCTTAAACTGAGTCATTGCGTATTTGTAGCGCTGATCGGCTACGCTCTTATTCTGACTACAACAGCCATGCGAGTACTGTGGCACTGAAAGAATTAAATTTCACCTAGGAGGTTTTGAGGGGGTTAGCGTCGGCACACATTCCTCTCCTGTCCCAAGCAGAGTATTATGTCCAAGACGTTTGGATCCAAGGAACAATGCTGTGTCCATTTTGTCCAGCAGCCTTGCAGTGGAAAAGTCTTGGACATGAATGGAAATCAGAATATGGTACAGTAGACGCCCAGGATTGCCATTGATCGTGTGCAAGACGGCTTCCTGTCCCTGCCGCGATCAATGGGATCTTGGGGTATGCAGTGAGAAAAGAAGAACTGCAAGTGATAGAGAAAGGATATTGGAATGATTGAACGACGACGGATGCTAAGTATGTCAAATTCGTCTGCAAGACCACCCACAAAGCATGTTAGTGCTTATCTTTGCTATTAGGCTGCCGTTTTCCTTTTCTAATTCATTATTTCTGAATTGATTGTATCTTCCTTTGTATCCTTTCTGTAATGTCACTCTTGTGCCGCTGTTTTCAGATTTCCCATATAAACACAGATATACAGACTGGTTCTGTTACTATTTGATATCCAGCTAGTATCCACAATTTAATCAGAAAATGGAAACACTATCCGGCTTTTGATTCACAATGGTAGTGCTCATGAGTGTCTTTTTCTGATTCTGGATCAGCAAGCATCCTTCCGGATTATATACCTGCTTTGTCAGCGATCAGATTGAGGATCTCAACCCCTTAGTTCACAGAGATTGACTAGTTATGCCTGTTGTGTTGCCACATTTCGCAATAGAAGTGAAGACATCAAAGGCAATGAACTCATGACTTGTGTCAAGGCATAATATCTCATCACAGTGGTAGTCAAAGACGTCACTGTGTTTTCCATTCTGTGGCAGGAAGTGTTCACTGCGGTGACTGTTTATGCATCCGCAGGAAGTCGAACCTTTTACAGAAATTATTACTGTCTCTGTGTGGTTTTGCGTGAAAAGTTTTCATCAAGCCAACTACAAAACACATTTCGACATAAACGTCAAGAGGCGTAATGCATTGAAAGAACATCCATATCTGAAATCCATACGTTGAATTGTAATGGATGAAAATGTAAACATGCTTCGTTTGAGGTTACCCTGTTTCGCGCAAGGGTTTGTGTTGAAGTCCGTCAAACACGTCGTAAACGTATCGTAAAATGTAGCAATCAGAAACAAAACATAACAAACAAACAAACTCAGAAGCAAGTCATATTATAGAAACACGCATAAAAGCACACTCTGAAAGGTCTCACAGCTACGCATACAGGTATACTTTAAAAAAACTGCACGTGCAAAACGTACGTATTTTCAGTGTTACGCAGGCTACATGCATAGCGCGTATATAATACTATACTATAAACATTTCGGACTTCTGGAAGATGGAAAGTGCTCGGTTAAACACACGAGGGCTGTCGTATCTTGAGATACAATGTTAGTCATATGTCGTATCATTATGCAACCGCACAATCAACTTATTCATGCAGATGTCGTGACAGATCATATCCATACACCATGTGCTGATGGTCAATCACAGTATTTCAGTGAGGAATGACATCGGTCTTAGCGGTGCCTATCTATTCTCCAAGTGTCCTGATGCATGCCGACACTTGTGAGCAAGTGTGTGCTTCCACATTCGTCAAACGCTGCAGTAAATTAAGGGAGACACTTAATATGCTGCATGTAATATTGTGGCGGGGAAAAGCACGAAACGAGTTCAATTATCGATGAATCAGCTGAAGTGTTGACTTAAGAGATTTTAGATCTGCGTAGTACTCTCCTTCATACTTCATTCACCATTGGCAAGGATGGAACAGGAGGCTTAAACCCTATTGCAAAGCAACCAAAGTCACAGAGGCGGAAGAATCGGTATCTCGCTTCAATGTCCCACTGTCTAGCTTAGTTGGAGTTCCTTTCGCTTGGGCACGTGACTTACCACTTCCTGGTCATAGAACTCCTCCGTTGGCTGGGATCCTTTCCACAGTAAGCATGCACGCCAGTTGCTTGTCCTGTGCGGTTCAGCTAGGCCAGTCTATTGCCTGCTCGTAACCCTTGCCAGCGAGCGGGGTACCGTGTGTATGCCTCAAAGTTGATCCTTTGACTCTTTTAGATGTGAAACAGGGTGAACAGCCAGCCAAGTCGTGGACAGGAAGCAGACACAAAGCCAGTCAGATGGACAGGAAGGCAAAATTGCCTTCAATGTGTGACAGGAAACTCCAACTGGTGAAAGGCAATGTCCTTCACTCACCTTTGCTACAAGCAAGAGTTTGTGAGCTCATCTGTAGGGGCCAAAACGGGCAATAACACTACAGCAAAAACCGAGCATACCTGCTGATTATTATTCATCACCAAGTGAGTATGCATAGTGCGTGCCTGCCTCTTCACCCACCTTTACATACATACATACAGAGAGAGAGAGAGGAGAGAGAGAGAGAGAGAGAGAGAGAGAGAGAGGAGAGAGAGAGAGAGAGAGAGAGAACGAACGAACAAAATTTTATTTATCCAGGGTAATGAGATAAGCAGATTGCACATGCTTTTTTCCACCCAACCCTGGGGTGAAAAGAGAGAGAAGAAGAGAAAAAAGAAAAACAAACAATGGAAAACATGCAAGTCACTATAACAACAGGGACAAGGTGAATACACAAATCAATAATTAGACTATCAGAAAGGACTGATACTACAAACGCAGATAACAGGATCCTGCATGCATGTACAAGTGCGCGCGCGCGCGCGCGCACACACACACACACACACACACACACACACACACACACACAAACACACACACACACACACACATACACACACACACACACACACACACACGCGCTCGCGCGCGTGCGCGCGGCGCGCTTAATGATAGGAGAGATGGGAGTGAGAAAATGTGTCTACTGACAAAAAGAAATAAAGAAAAATAGAAATAAAGAAATAAATCAGAGAGAGAGAGAGAGAGAGAGAGAGAGAGAGAGAGAGAGAGAGAGAGAGAGAGAGAGAGAGAGAGGTTGATTTTTCAGTTTAGTATTACGAGCAGTCCAACTGCTTGAGGTATTCATGCTTAAACGCATCTTGGTCAACATTAACTTCCACACTTAACATAAGAGCGACAAAACATAACAACACCACACACACACACACACACACACACACACACACACACACACACACACACACACACACACACACACACGTACACACACATACACACGCACACACACACACGCGCGCGCACGCACGCAAACACTCACACACACACGCACGCATGCACGCACGTACACACCACACACACACACACACACACACACACACACACACACACACACACACACACACACACACACACACACACACCATGTACACAAATGAGTGTTAGTTTGACTTTACATGTCTTGATATCACTTTGCTGTAGTACTCAGCATAGTGACAACTGATTTTACCATGAAGATATGGTCAGAATGTACTAGTATAAAAGGTAGATTCTCTGTTCCGTACTCCTACCGAACGAGCCTTATGGATTCCTTCATCATGAAGCTGTTTTGCATCAAAGAAGAGCAACATATGGTAAAGAGAGCGTTTGAGCATTTGAAAGCTTGTGCGCATGTTTCATAAGAGCGCATCATGTCGTAAATAACAGCTCATTGATTATTAATAAGAGAAATCTTGTGTCACCCGAGTCCAATGTAAAGTTGATATCTGTCAACACAATCACTAATTAATCAGTTTTATGTCAAATGATAAGAAGCGGTGTGAAATTGGAGATAGAAAGAACTGGCATCGCAAGAAGGTGCTTACATGCAGTCTCCAAACGCACTTATGAGCTGCACGTGCTTATCACATTCTGCCATAAAAAGTATACCAAAAATGACGAAGCTGAGCAGAACTAGAAACCTCTCCCAGTGGACAGGGCTTGGGCAAAGGATACGTTGAGGGCTTGGTGACGCTCGCCACAGTGAGAAGTTCAAAAGGCCGTTAACATTCACACGAACCGTATCTCAGTTCCCCGTCAGACTTTTCTTCGATAAGTTTGCGCCAGGCCGTGCTCTGCACTGTTTCAAGCCAGCTATACTCCCAAAGTACTTGCAAGTTTGTTCAGGCGCCATCGTACGTCTACACCAGGAAGTGTTCAGAAGACATTCTGCAAAAGGCAAGAACCGACCCCAATCACGTCGGGAAACTGATATTAGAAAACCTGAAGGATTACCCCCCCCCCCCCCCCCCCCCCCACTAAAAATGGAAGATGGACAGAGGTGAGCGACATGTGAGACATGCAAATATCCAGCTGCAAAAGGCCATATGCTGATTGTATAAAGTGTCTGAATTCAAGGTTGATGAACAAAGTCTGTCAGCTGTTGTTTGATTCAAATAGACAGACTAGATACCGTGCTGCTAACGATGGAGCGCAGAAAAAGAAGACCCATGATTTCGTTAGTCTGATCGATGTATTTCTTTTCCTGACTTTTCCTGTTCTTCCTGCTGCTGCTGTTTGTCTGTCATTTTCATTACTAATGGTTGGTCTCTGTCATTTTCTTCTAGCTGTGAAAATGCAGACCTGACCCATTTCATAAGCCGCAACAGATTCGCGTCACCAGTCGCTTTAGTTCCAGCCTAAAACGACGGCCGCTGATGCAGTAAAACAGAAAGTTGATGGCGTGATTGGTGTACATGAGGTTGTCCACTACAGCATGGGCCAGACGTTTGTGAGCTAACTGTTCATTAGTTTTAGGAAGCCATTTGTACCTCTTGTACAGCAGTAATATAACTGTCGGAGACGTTAACAACAAGAATCCAAAGGACACCAACAACAACATGAGGGTGATATTGGAACTGGTTGGTTGTTTATCAGAGGGCATCATCTTTCTATCTCCGCAGCTTTCTCTCTTTTTCTTATCCATCATGGACATGCTTTTTAGGTCTGCTTTTCGTAGCGCTGAGTTGGATGCATTTGCGTCGCTGCTGTAACGGAGACATGCCAGTTTGCCGCGTGCCAGATTGCCGCGTGCCACTTTGCCTTGTGCCACTTTGCCTTGTGCCACTTTGCCGCCCGTGCCACTTTGCCGCGTGCCCCTTTGCCTCGTGCCACTCAGGCCTTTCCATTGTGTACTTTACCTCGACCCCTCCAAGCCCCCCCCCCCCCCCCCCCCCCCCCCCCTTCTTTTCTCTCACTCTGAAACAACGTCAGTGAACATGCATTTCGTTTATTTCATCTTTAGGATACATCATTACATGTACATCTCTCTTCTCTCTCTCTCTCTCTCTTCTTCTCTCTCCTCTCTCTCTCTCTCTCTCTCTCTCTGTAGGTGTTAGGATAAAACGTCCATGTACATCTCTCTCTCTCTCTCTCTCTCTCTCTCTCTCTCTCTCTCTCTCTCTCTCTCTCTCTCTCTCTCTCTCTCTCTCTCTCTCGTCTCTCTGTAGGTATTAGGATAAAATGTCCATGTACATCTCTCTCTCTCTCTCTCTCTCTCTCTCTCTCTCTCTCTCTCTCTCTCTCTCTCTCTCTCTCTCGTCTCTCGTCTCTCTGTAGGTATTAGGATAAAACGTCCATGTACATCTCTCTCTCTCTCTCTCTGCGGCAGTCCAAGATCATTTCTTAGAAGAACCGGCAGCCCATGTGTCGGCGCATTCCAGCAAGATATTCGTCAAGGTTTCTGGCGCCAGTGGCCAGCTCGTTTTCAAGCTGCCTGATCGCCTCCCTTCTTTCTCTGTATTTCCGACGAGGAGGAGCAGGATGTTGTCCAGGACAGCGTTGTGACCTGTGTCAATTCTTGTTCGTCTTTCAAACATTTAATTAACTCAAACACATTAGGGTGGGCTTTGCCGATGGCAGCGTTCATCTTGTGATGCCATGATTCGAGCTTGTTATTTGTGCAAGTTTCACTCCCATGGACATTCCACATTCGCGCGGGAAACTGCCCGTCCAACCAGGTTCTCTGAAAATAATTCAGTAGTTCTGGAACTGCTGCTGCTCCGTTCATGTTGGACAAGGTGTGGAACATACGGCGAACATGAGCAACTGGGACGTGGGCCAATGCCATCAGACTCCTGATGACGCGACGAACTTCTGGAGTTTCCCTGTAGTCCTGGGTCAGTCCCAGGTGCTGCACTTGACGCCAGATGGCTTGTGCAAAATGGAAATTGCATCCCTTCATTGCACTGCCTGGGAACTGCAAACGCAAACACGCTATCATAGCCTGTTCGAAGTCGGTCATTATAACTGCTGGATTCCATTGTAGGTTAAGTCTTGCCATGCTTCCTTTCAGAATTTCAAACATTCGGTAATACGTATTCCTGGTTTTGTCTGGTAACAAGGTATATACAAGAGGGATGAAGAAGCCCAGAAACAAGACATGGAAACTGTACATTTGACAATAAATGCGTGGGGCAATTTTAAAAGTGCCGTCAAAAAAATGGTGTCCGAGCCAGCTAGGCGCTCCAGGTTTTCAGTGGTGCTGAATATGACCATCTCCTCATCTTGGTGCACAACAAAGTCATCTCCCCGTTTGGTTCTGGACCACTCCCCTTCAGGTGGACATCAGCTCGAGTCTGTGGCAGAGCTGGCAGGGTTCTCCTTCGGGCCCGATTCATCTGCGACTTGCATGATGAAAGGGCCGGAACCAGGAAGTCGTCGTCATCTCGTTGAGGGGCTGCATCAGAAGTAACGTAGGCCCTGTAGACCTGACCCAGACTTCGAGTGGGATTTTCGGCAGCAAGTTTGCATAGATCTGACTTCAGCTTCGCTTTTGCGACTTGTTCGATGTCTGGGGCATGATTATGGTTGTCCGAGTTGTGAACTATGCGTAGCTCTCCCACTTCCCCTACACACACAACGTACATAAAGGAATTACCGGATGTAGATATAAACGTGACAGTGCATGAAATCATCCGGTATAAGTCAAAAAGTTTAACTTATTGAAAAGTACACAGTGAGATTCAGTAAGGAACAAGGGGTCTCTTCACAAATTTTCATCAAAATTGGCTGAAAATTAAAAAATTAACGGTTTTTAATGGTCTAAAGTTAAGGGTTTTTTCTCCTAGTCTTCTTGAAAATACTATGATCCGTTGAGAACCAGTTTCATGTAACCACACACACACACACACACACACACACACACACACACACACACACACACACACACACACACACATGTGCCGGTGTTTTTGATCAAGGTAATTGTGTGTGTTGAATAATTATGTGTCTGCTGTTCTTTAGAGTAACAGTATTTGGGACCAAATCATAAAATTGATTTTTACCTTCCGTGTGGACTCTGCCGGGGCAAGTCCTCTGAGTGCAGCGCCAGTACTGCACTCCATCACGACGGCGTTTGTCTCGGGAAAATGAAAACCCACCCGTCAACAGGTTAAACCCGCGACCTTTTCTTATTACAGTGGGCACTGGATCCGCCATTGCACAACACAACACTTCTCAACCAAAACACTTGTAAACAAAATAGTTCACTATTAAAATAGTGAACGAAAAGCTCAAGACTGTTCACGACACAATGCACTAAGCAACGCGGGAAGCGGTCGACAAACTGGCACGGGTGAGACTTTCGTAGCACGCTTGCAGGCGGCAATCTGGTACGCGGCAATCTGGCACGCATAAAAGTCGGCACGGTGGCACGGCGGCAAACTGGTCGGCGGCAAACTGGACCGTACCCGCTGTAACTGGTATCCTCAGGCGCAGGCTTCCTGTTCTTTGTGCTAGAGGAAGTGTTCCTGTCTTCGCGCTCTACGAACTGGCCGCTGAATTTGCGAGAACGGCTCAGCTCTCTGATGATTAGGAAATTCAGAGTAAGCAAGAACAGAACAGGGATAAAACTATAGATGCAAGCATCAATAACTGTGTATATTTTCGTCATGAAAAATACAACATCTCCACCTAGGTACCAACACATCAAAGGATCCTCAGCATTCCCTGAAGGGACCAAACGTCGGGTGAAAAGGATTTGAAAGTTGAGGGCAAATGAGAAAATCCCTGTTGTTGTAATGACCTTGATGGTAGATTTAGGAGTGCACCAACTCTGAGCTTTCAGGGGTAACTTGACCACAATGAAACGATCAATAGTCTTGGCCAAGATCACCAGGACATCAAAGTGGACGGAGAAGAAGAACAGAAAATACTGAAGGCCACAGGTCCAGTCAATGTTCATGTAGAATTGAATATGACCAAGATGTTGACTGACGAGAGAGCACAAGACAACGACGAGAATAACAGTGTCTAGAACGGCAATGACAGCCATGTAGACACATGTTGAAGTGGTTAGCAGACTGGTGAAGACGAGAGTGAGGAAACACAGGAAGTTGCCCAACATACCAACACCCACTATTGTTGGAATGTAGATTCTGAAAATAAAAAGATACATTCAATACCTGATCTGAGTTTCAAAGCTGAACAACGAAAGCGTTTATATTGACTGTTAAGCATATCAGTCAGACAAGTTTAATTAAGTAATGCTTTTCACACGCCATTCACAAAAACTTTGCTTGAATTGGGATACCACAACGTGACAACAGACTAGGCTTATTAAGATTATAAACAGAAACATTTAAAAAGTAGGAAGTACGATGTAGATGGAGGATTTTCAGTATGAACATTGAAAGAGCTGGAAAAAAGGCGTTCCCTGGGGTATTCCAACAGGGAAGTTTATGGGAAATGTGACCGATATTTAGTTTCTAAATTTTCTGGAATAAGAAGCTTTTCAAATTGCTCTGTATTGTATAAGTATCCCATGTCTTCATAATCTGCAGGTTAGACAAACTGGAATTTGTTGAATGCATCTTCTAAATTTACCAGAGATTTGATGATTGGGCTTTTGGTGATGTTGGCAGTCCTCTCTTTTTTATTGTGCGTATATGCTTCTTGTTGCTGACGTCCATTTGTTGGACTTTCTTAAGTTGTCATACACTAAATAGGACTGGTTTATGATTACAGGCACAAAGTTGAATTATACTACATCATCTACGTTTTGAAATTTGGTGATGTATTATGATACTAGTGACACTGCCCGTGTGCTGTATTTTTAGGTGGTTTTGAAATGAGGTTTATTAAAAGAATTGATCTATTAGATTTATTCCAGATTGTACTGTTGTGTGTTGTGTGTGTGAAATCTGTAAGACCACGTGAGCTCAAACAGAAACAGTCAAATGCTGCTTGAACAAATCATCGAAAGCAAATCCATAACGAACTGCTCACAGCATTGCTACTTTGAGCTGAATAATGCGAGCCACGTGAAAGTACTCATGACGTTTGAGCAGTAGCAACAGAACCTGATATTGTGTTCCTACCTGTCAATCCAAGCAGCAACCTTGACTTCTAGAAACTCGTCGTAGGGTTTCTCTGTCACTGCGTTCACCGCGGAGTGATTGGTCAGAACCGTTGTTCTCACAGTTCCCAATAGCGATGAAGATATTAGAGACGTTGAAGATGACATCATCTCAGTCTGGACAATGAAGGCAATGGGTATTGTCACCGACTATGGCGGTCTTTTTCTGTTCTGTAAAAGACTTTCATTACCATGAGAAAAGAAGACCCCAATCCTCTCTTCCCCTCCGCTCCACCCCCCAGCACCCCCCCCCCCCCCCCCACCCCCGAAAAAAGAATCAGCAAAATGTTTGAATGAAGACGAAGGAAAGCAAAGAAAGAGAACACACTGAGTCCGAGGGGCTCATCCAGAGTAATCATCCTATCAGTAAACATTGAAAATAGTCAAACAATCAGTTTTTACTTCAGATTACAAAGGCAGAAAAAAGAACATGTCAAAGTCAGACAGCGCAAAAAGACCGAGGAAAGAGAGAGCCGGGAGGGTGGAAGCGGTTTTTTTTTACAGTACGAATGATAAAAACACCAGGGGACGCCATCACGAAAATATTCACAATCACTAACTAATCAGTCCCTGAACGTTGTGCTGATCTACACATGTAAAACATTAAGTAAAGCTCTGGAAATGGAACTCGCTGTTAAAGTATTTGAACTTTTTTGTTTTATCATTCAGAAGTTTTAAATTCCACAGCTTCCAAGCTGTATATTACGGCTCCTCCACACACAGCTACACCTAGGTTTACGCTTATGCCACACGCACACACACACACACACCACACACACACACACACACACACACACACACACACACACGCACACACGCACGCACGCACGCACACACACACACACACACACACACACACACACACACACACACACACACACACACACACATCTCCACTCCCAGTGCACGCATATGAACACGTCGTCCCATCTTCCGTTACTTGCAGTCTACAAAGAGCTCGCAATCACTATCATAACAGATCGTAATACAGCAACTGCTGCTCAGTCACCTCAGAGTTATTCCATGCTGCATGTTTCGATCCAACATATGCAGAGCACTCCCCGATGATGGCACAGACAATATTATGTCATGGAGCCAACATGAGATAGTGACTCTTCCGGTGGACTGAGCCACGACCAAACACGATGCACACAAGGGCGACTGTCCTATCCTATCCTTTCCTATCCTATCCTATCCTATCCTATCCTATCCTATCCTATCCTATCCTATCCTATCCTATCCTATCCTATCCTATCCTATCCTAGCACATAATGGTTTGAAAACTGGCCTTGCTGCGAAGCGGATACATTATAACCTGCATATTTTCTGAAAAGAACTTGTTCCTACTTGTTCCTATTGTTTGTTGTCTGTCCTAGCCAGTATAACAGCCAATCGGTAGACGCCTCTTTGTCACGTGAGATGGCACAACAACTGGTCCGTGTTCAATGGAAAGTGACCGACTGCCGTTTTCGTCAGCCAAAATAATTCCATCTTCTTCTTCTTTTATTGAAGGCCAAACGTCCATTTGTCGGTCGTTCTAGCACCTATCTGATTAACGGAGGGTTTGCTATACACCTACATCTTGCTGGTGAGGATGGATTTTCTTTTGTCTATTTTCTGTGCTGGCTGCGGTTTGATTGTTCAGGCTTGTACTCCCGACATGATCTGCGTGTCATGAATAGTTGCTCGCATTAACTTCTATTTGCAAGCGGTTGCAACGACTTGCAGTTTCTTCATCACTTTCTTACTGGGTGTTGTAGTCAAATAAAATTCACTCTCATTTCTGTGGTCGTAGCCCAAACACGCGTTTTCTATATAAGAAAGATAGTGCTTGACTGCCGGGTGCCTCGTTAGCGTCTGGGGTAAGGCGTCGGACTTCTGTACTAGCTGAATGAGACCGAATCACATAGAGTTGGGGTTTTTTTCGAAATATTTTGTGCTCTTACTTTAATAAGCTATTTCACATAAACGAAGTCGCTTTCTCCATCTTTGTTTGTTAGTTATGTATTCTGCCCGTCGAATTTCACACAGCGATGACTGCAACTGACGCCATGATCATGTGCGATGGGTCAGAATTCCAGCCAATCTGTTGTCCGCATCAAATCTGGGAGCAACCATTTTGCCAGGAAAAGACAACTCTCACGTGATTTGTCATGTGAGGAGACATATGGAAAGCAGTTTCAGGTAGATATCTTTACGTAAGACCAATAACTATCGGTAGACTAGAATTGTCAGCAGATAGTTTTCTATCGTAGTCATTTAACCAACCATGTGTATAATCGGCCTTTTTTCATCTACTTATTTCTTCATTGTTTATTCATTTCTAGAGAGAGATTCGTTTTATTTGTGCTATAAACAATTATCTTCCTCCATGAAGTTGAACACACACACACACACACACACACACACACACACACACACACACACACACACACACACACACTCACACACACACACACACACACACACACACACACACACACACACACACACATGAGCTTGCCGACGAGAGATTTTTTTTCAAACTCGTCGTTGGCTTGGATGTGGAGAGGGAATCAGTGATGACGTAAAAAAGGGAACAGGGAATTCTTTCTTTTCTTTCTTTCTGCGTACGCAGGCTGATACTCCTGCGGACACTCCCTGTATAGCCAGGCAGTGGAGTTTTGTGTGTATGACCCTTTTTTATCCCGCCATTAAGGCAGCCATACTCCATCTTCGGGGAAGGTGCATGCTATGTGTCACGTGTCATCCATACCAACGGCCAAATTGGCCTTCTCTTCCGAAAGTTGGTGATGGGATTTTACCTGTGTGCAAGATGTTGTGCGTGCGTTCACACACGGAACCTCGGTTTATAGTCTCATTCGAAGGACTGTGTGGGGAATGGAGTCAGAACCAATGTTAACTCCGAGGGAAAAATCCCCCTATACCGAAATTCGAACCCGCAACCCCAGGATCACGAGTCCGGCGCTCTACCAACTGAGCTATTCCGGCCCCCGAACAGGGAATGAAGAGCTACAGAATTTTCATTCTGTGAAATTTCCGTTAGAGACTGTATGACAGCGTTGTACTCTGGGCTCCTTTTCACATTATATCTCAGCGTCAACCAGGCACAAGGGATACAGACATCTGTAGAACTGGTCGGGAAATCTAAGGAACGCTCACATCGACGCATCCCTTCAATTCAATGGATGAATTCGACTGTGTCATTCAGTTTTCCCGTTTCAGTCCATAGCACACTGGACGATTCTTGGAGCCGTAGTTGCAGGCAAAACCATACCCAGTCCAGAATACACTAGCCTGGGCTACTTTATACCCAGGGTATAGTGTGGGTTATTCCAGCAGGCTTTATATCCCCTGGGCTGTTTTATAGCCCCCTCTTTTTATTTCCCCTAATATACATTGACATTTGATTGATGTTAATATTGGCGAGATACGACCTTCGAAAGTAGACTAGGTGAAATGTAAGAGAAAAATTTTACACACAATTTACCCTAACGGTGAAAGTGTATTCGAAATATGAAAAGTTAAAAAAAAAAGACTACTGTACTTGTTACTTGGATGAAACAATCATCTGATTATAATCGCAAGATTGCTTCAGACTATTTCAACAAAGAATTGGCGAGAAGCACCCTGTATCTGCTGCCATGTGGCTGATTCCTGTAGTTATCCAATGATGTCGATACCAAAAAGGCTCCACACCTGAAAGATTATGAAACTGTGATGGGTGTGCATGTACTCGTGGCAGTTGTGCAGACAGGGGGCATTCTCCGACTTTTTCGTTTTCCTCTTTTTTCCTTTTTGTCATGTTATTGTCGTAGACATTGTCATCATCATCATCGTCTTCATCATCGTCATTGTTATAATCATCTTCTTTTCCTCTTTCTTCTCTTTTTCCTCCTCCTTATTAAAATCTTCTTTTCCTCCTCCTCCTTCTTCCTCCTTTTCCTCCTCTTACTCCTCCTCGTCTTCTTCTTCTTCTTCTTCTTCTTCTTCTTCTTCATTCTCAAGAGTATTTTGGTAACGTTAATCTTCCCATCAGTCACTAAATCTAGCTAGTTGAACTATTGCCTTCTTTGAAGTCGAACTTTTATAAGTTGTTCAGAGAAGTACAGCCTTTAAAGGCCGACGTGATGGCTAAAATCCATAAACATTGCACGAAATTCCATCACTCCATGCAGGGGCTCTTAAATAGTTCTAGTAAGTGTTGTCTTCTAAGAAAAAGGACTTCCTGAAAATTCAGCGTCTTGTTACAGAAGTAAAAAAGACATGCACAACAAATGAATACAGAAATTGCAAAAGTGATTTAGAAATTGTGGCAGACCGTAATAACACCCCCCAACACACACACACAGACACACACACACACACACACACACACACACACACACACCACACACACACACACACGCACACACACACGCACGCACACCACACACACACACACACACACACACACACACACACACACACACACACACACACACACACACATACACACACACACACACACACACACACACACACACACACACACACGCACGCACGCACGCACGCACGCACGCACGCACGCACGCACACACACACACACACACAGACACACACACACACACACACACACACACACACACACACACACACACACACACACAATTGAAGATAAGGAGATGGAAACAAACATACCATACAGATATTTTTCTTGACTTTATTTTGATGAAAATACAAGCTAAAGCAGCTGCATATGGAACTAAACAAAAGAAAACAAATGAGAGATGTATGTAGATGTAGAGATGGATTCAGTGCTGATTTCTTTAAAATTTTCAGGAGACATATAGGAACCTTTGTTATGAGAAATTAAAGGAAGCGTATGGAGAGAGCGTTCTGAGATTCAGAAGGAAAGCCTCTTTACATGTACTAATATTGGTAATGGTAATGTTGCTTGTAGCCGCAAAGGCCCATATTAGGGCTGTCACCGCGTTGATTATGTGTACTCCAAAAGGTTATACCTCGAAATCATTAAAAACTGGCGCCCTATAACATTCCTTAACAATGAATACGACCATTTATTAGCCTATGTTCGTAACAAATTTATGATATTTTTTAAGAGTTTGGAAACACTTTCAAACTTAAAAAAACACACAAAAAAACATGAAGTCATGGAACATTAATCCGATGTTTGGCACTGCAAACCTTTGAAAATTGTTAAAGAAAAAACATCATGCTAGAGAACTATTACAGGGTACAGACGAGGGGTCTCGCTTGCAATCTTTGCAGTTGTAGCAAAACATTTCTCGTAGATTTGTATGTACTTTATTACACATGTCTACTCACTTCAAGTAGAAGCGTTCAGTTATTTTCTGCAAAATCGTGTCATGCCCAAAGTATGCACCCGGTAGCAGGATTATTCTGCCAAGCTTGCAATACTGATGGCACTTGGCTTCGGGTTATTAGCTCTAAAAATGTGCCATTCAGTGTATGCACCTGTCTTCCTGATTTGAGAGAGAATGGTATGGCAGCTTGGTAAAATTCGGATTTGGTATTCTTCTTGGCAGCTGGATCTGATGTATTGTGA
Source organism: Conus ventricosus (assembly GCA_018398815.1). Classification (NCBI taxonomy): domain Eukaryota; kingdom Metazoa; phylum Mollusca; class Gastropoda; order Neogastropoda; family Conidae; genus Conus; species Conus ventricosus. The sequence goes on from CM031596.1 coordinate 89,469,083, forward strand.
CTATTTCCTCTCGTCATCGCTGTTTTCTGAGCTGTAAAAAGTCAGAATTTGTTCGTAGAGAACGTCGTCCATTTCACATCTCTGCGCCAACAAAGTGGAGAAGACCCACTAAACGTATCGATAATGTAGTAACTGTGGAAGATGTGAAATTCATGTTTTTCCTCCCTGCAACGGCATAATAATCACAGCGAATTTCATTTAACAGTGAGCACTGTTCTCTTTGATCTCACGAGCATTGAAACATGACTCGTACTCAAGCAAAAAAAAGTGGCGAGGGTATGCAGAACTCGTGCTTGCGACATTAATGAGATACAGTCCGATCAAGTGAACAAAGGTACACAGGAGCTATGTTCCGGTCAGGAGGGGTATGACAGGGC
>CM031596.1:89474459-89496959 GCA_018398815.1 Conus ventricosus
CACATGGCCCCTTATGCATACCTGTGCACGCTGCACATTCACATATAATTACCCTTCCTTCAGGAGGCACACACACACACCTCAGCCCACTGAAGGCCAATACCAGAAAGGACAAGGGTGAATTATTACATCACCTGGTAACCCCAGGCTGAAATACCAAACAAGGTTGATACTTCATAGAACCTGAGATGCCCACGCGATGTTTTTCCCAAGCTGTATTCCTTATGCTAATTTTTTATGTACCGGTGTCAGACTATCCGTACACCCAAGCTCAACCCCCAAAATATTCAAAAACAAATTGTTCAAGTGACCCGAAACCCAATGTTGCACTTGCAGTTCATTCAAAGTCCCTGGCGGGTACTTGACGCACGCAAAAAAAACATAAACAAACTCCCTTAAAAAAAAAAACAACAACAACCAAACCAGCAACACAGCGTTGCCCAATGTAATTATGTAAACGTCTGTCTCTGTTTCACGACGCCCTCACACCAATGCACCGCCCAAAACACAAGACCTGCACTGAAGCGCTTGAGATGAAGCAGCAGGAATAAAAAAAATCGTGATGCATCGAAGAGCGCGGTCCCCTTCTTACCGGGCACCAACTACACTCGCACATCACACGCAGATAGTAGATCGCAGTGAGCCCTTAAGATGCTTGCCCACCCTGAAGAAAAGATAGAGCTGAAGTCGGAGGATCTGCCACACCCGGACTGCGGAAGGAATGAGTCGGCGTCCCGACCGGAACGCACCTTGCCGGCTCCAGGTGTGTCCTCACTCCAGGCAGAGGAATGGGCAGGGATGACAGTGGAGGTGGAGGTGACACAACCCCCTCAACCCGAGAGGCCGACCCTCACGGATTTGCTGTGTAGGGGAGGTACAGAAACTCGCCGGAAACCTTGGACAAAAACAGGAAAGACACACAGTGGACGACACCCTCAGTCGCCGGGACACTGCCAGACAGCCAACGCCCTGGTACATGCAGAACCCGCCGCTGAACACCGAAACACCGACAGTCTAAACTCGGACGACACACACTGGACGACACCCTCAGTCGCCGGGACACTGCCAGACAGCCAACGCCCTGGTACATGCAGAACCCGCCGCTGAACACCGAAACACCGACAGTCTAAACTCTGGTAGCCAAACCTTCAAAAGTCGGTCGAGGGCATACCGCGAACCCCTGCCCCAACGGCAGAAACAAACATGAGCACGAGGCCAACCCAACCTTCGCGGATAACGCCTCAATTCGTACTGATTTGCAGACATACGACGACACTCCGAATTCACCTCGGAAACTCACAAGACAGCACTCACATTCACGGAATTCCCCACTTACATCGAAGAACTCCAGTTTCACGAGTGTTTGTTTACACACGTAAAACCCACTATTCCGGCGAGTCTAATATTCTCCTCCCTCCCCCCTCCAAGAGTTAACAGGTAAGCAAACTCCCGCAGGAATCACGTACTTCACGGCCACTGCCAACCTGGCAATGGACGGGCCACACTCCACAATTGTCACTGAGGCGACCTGTATCAGTTCGTGCGTGACACTGTCCCTGCTGCTATCAATGGGATCCTGGGTATGCAATGAGAAGAACTGCAAGTCATCGAAAGAAATATTGGAATGTTTGAACGATGACGAATGTAAAGTCTGTCAAATTCTTCTGCAGTCCACCCACACAGCATGTTAGTGTTTAGTTCTGCTATTAGGCTGCTGTTTTCCTTTTGGACTTCATTATTTTTGATTTGCTTGTATCATGTTCCGTATCCTTTCTGTCAAGTCACTCCTTTGCTGCTGTTTTCAGTTTCCCCATATACACACACATGCACAGACAGGTTCTGTTACTATCTGAAATCCAACTACTATTTACAATTCCATCAGAAAAATGGAAACCTTTTCCCGCTTTGATTCACAATGGTAATGCTCATTAGTGTCTTTTTTTTCGGATTGTGCATCTGCAAGCAGTCTTCGGAATTATATACCTGCTTTGTCAGGAATCAGATTGAGGATCACAACCCCTTAGTTCACAGTGACTGACTAGTAATGTCCGTTGTGTTGCCACATTTCTCAATAGAAGTGAAGACATCAAAGGCAATGAAGAGTCAAGGGATAATATCTCATCACAGTGGTGGTCAAAGACGTCACTGTGTTTTCCATTCTGTGGAAAGAAAGTTTTCACCGCGGTGATTGTTCATGCATCCGCGGGAAGACGAACCTTTTACAGAAATTCTTACTATCTCTGTGTGGTTTTGCGGGAAAACGTTTCGTCAGGCCAACTGCAATGCACATTTCGGCATAAACTTCAAGATGCGTAATGCAATGAAAGAACATCCATATCTGAAATCCATACATTGAATTGTAACGGACAAAGATGTGAACGTGCTTCGTTAGAAGCTACCCAGAGTTAAGCACGGGTTTGTGTTGCAGTCCGCCTCACACGTCATAAACGTATTGTACAAGTGAACACTCAGAAACAATCATAACAAACAAACTCAGAGCCCAGTCATATTATAGAAACAGGCGTAAAAACACTCTGAAGGGTATTACAGCCACGCATACAGGTACTAGGTATACTTATGAATTGCATGTGAAAAACGTGCATGTTTTCCGTGTACCGCAGGCTACATACACAGCGCGTATATATAATACTGGACTCTAAACATTTTGGACTTCTGGAAGATGGAAAATGCTCGGTTAAACATACGGGGGCTGTTGTACCTTGAGAGAAAATGTTAGTCATACGTCGTATCATAACACAACCGCACAATCAACTTATCCATGCAGATGATGTCCATACAGCGCGTGCAGTTAGAGCTGATTGTCAAAAACAGTATTTCAGTGAGCAATGGCATCATTCTTGGCGCTGCCTTTTTATTATTCTTCAAGTGTTCTGATGCATGCTGACACTTGTGAGCATGTGTGCTTCCACATTCGTCAAACGCTGCAGTGAATTTAGGGAGACACTTTACATGGAGTATATGACATTGTGCGGAGGAAAAGCACGAAACGGGTTCAACTGCAGACGAATCAGCTCAAGTGTTGATATAAGAGCATTTTAGATAAGCCTTGCACTCACCTTCATACTTCATCCACCACTGGCAAGGATCGGACTCGCCACCCTTGGTCTAAATGGCATCGACACTGTTTGTTTCAGTCCGACAGAGAACAAATATAAATACTTTTCTTTGTGTTGAAGAGCAATGTCTACTTTTGTGGGCTTTATAAAGAGAATCAGCAGACTGAATTGATAAAAATAAGATGGAAAAAAGAAGCGTTCTCTATTCTGCATCGACAAAATTATCTAATGCCAGCTGTGACAAGCAACGTTAAGTACATCATTGGAAAACTCAAAATTATATACTGACCGAAACTTTAAAGACAGTACTAAGGTACAGACAATGTCATCTATCCCTCACACTGAAAAACAGAAGTTACAATGTGCATTGCATCATAGCCTTACTGCCATATTCCTTTCAAGTCATATGTGAAAACAGCACATGACATGAGATGAAGATGCCAATACAAGACTATCACGCATCTTCCCCCAAATATAAACATTGTATGGATGTGATGGATATAGTAACTTTGATTAAGCTTAATTCAACGTCGTTGTTGTCCGTACATCGGAATCGATTATGACCAAGGGCATCAAATTGAGAACTTTGAGCAGTGTGTCCTACTGTGAAAAGCAGTCCGATATGGGCACGAAAGGCTCCCCCACAAGTCAGGCACATGTTGTCTGCAGGCACAGAAGACAATAGGGAAGTGACCCTGGATGCCAAGCTCACGTTTCTTTGACCTCTGCTGTCCTGTACCACTGATAAGAAGCAGCACTGCTGCGGATGTAATTTCATCAGGCGGGGCGGTCTTGCGCCACTTTTGTCATGTCTCTAGGTCAATGTGAAAACTCTTTAGTAATACTCTTAATGTCTCATGCAACAGCTTTTTCTGACGCGTCTATGAACCTTTGTCTTCTGCGAATTGAAGATGCATATCAGGTTTGGTACGAGGTGGATGGCCCATCTGACTTTTGCTGTTTAGGATGTAGATGCCTGGCAATTCAGCTCGAGCGAGAACTTCTGCGTCTGGAATTTTGTCGTGCCGAGTGATCTTCAGCAGCTTTTCAGGCAGTTCATGTGGAAGAGATTAAGCTTTTGACTTAGCACTCAAGTCTTGCGAACGCATAATGGTACTAGCAGTGCAACTGCCTTGCGTTCCTGAGTTTTGTGGCCAGCTTGATACCTGTCCTTTTCCACGCTGTTTCTCGCAACCACCCGTAAGCTGAACGTATTTTGTCAATGCGTGCGTTGACCTCTTCATCAACGTTTGCATATTTGGAGAGTGTTATGTCAAGGTACTAAAACTGTCAATAGGCGCTTAAGGGTTTTCCCTTTCTGGTTGGTTCCACATAGTGTTTCTTGGATGCAGGCTAACAAAAGACTTCTGTCTTCTTGTTGCAGATGGTGAACCCAATGCTGTCACAAGCAGCTGTGAAGCAGTTTATGCCCCGCTGCATTTGAGTCTCAGTGACAGCGTTGAGCGCGCAATCATATGCAAACATGAAGTCGCGTAGCTTCTTTTATTCCACTATGGTACTGGCCTGAAGTCTCTGTTGGTTTAAGAGCTTGCCATCAGTCCTGAATCTGATTTTGATGCCGTTCTCATCATCGCTGAAAGTTTCGGACAGATTGTATGGAAATTCATGCTGAACAATGTTGGTGTCAAGACATGGTCCTGCCTGACCCCATTTGTAACTGAGAAGATATCGGAAGAGTTTTCCATGATCAATACTCAAGCAAGCATGCCATTGCAGAATTGGTCAACCATGGTAAAGAATTGCCCGGGCAGTCAGACCAAGCCGTGATTCTCAACAGTTCCTCACAGCTTACTATGTCGAAGGCCTTTGCAAGGTCCATGAACGTTGTGTAAAGATCCCTGTCCTGTTTTTGTCACTTTTCCTGAAGCTGGCATGCAGCAAATACCGTATACACAGAAATGAAAGAAGGGGAAAGTTATACTACCACCAAACTATCCGACTCATAGGTCGTCAACAATCCAGGTGCAAATAAGTATTACTTGGGTACAAGTAAGAAAGCATATAAAAACATTGTTGGGTTTGTTCTTATTCAGAACCTGTGAATATCCAACCCATGCCCTACCCCTTCCTTTAATCTCCCATGGGAACACCAGGGCGTCTTTCAGAACAGCTTGTATCTCCATGGTCTGTTAATTCTGGCCTAGTATATAGCTTTACTGTTTTCTGTCGACCTCTCTGATTAAAAATATATAATCTTTGCAGCTTTCCTCTTTCCTCCTTTCGTGAATTATTTGCCTGTCATTGTCTAAGGAAGTTAGTACCTTCTTTCTTACGTCGCAATGTTTTCTTCAAAGTATCCCTACTACTCTGCTTTAATGTGGCGAGCAGTTGAGACTCTGGACAGTGTGCGGAGTGAACACAAGCTGTCCTTTCAGCGAGACTGTCTGCCTCGATGGCCTGTTTAATGCCATTTTTAGGTATCGGTAGAGTCTTATTAATTTGTGTTGACTAATTCTTTTTTTTTTTTAAATCAGCAGAATGGCTGGTGCACTCAGCACAGCCGTGCTTAATCTGCCCTAAGAATTCCAATTCAGCATTGTTATTGAAAATTAAGTAAGTTGTATTTTGTGTTTTTTGTCTTCAATGATGGTACGTTCTTTTCTGCATGGGGACCCCCCCCCCCCACCACCACACACACACACACACACACACACACACACACACACACACACACACACACACACACACACACACACACACACACACACACACACACACACATCACCGTCCACCCATACGGGCCTTGTATACTCGGTTGATAGTCGGTTGCACCATCATTAAACTGAATAAATACTCGGGGCGAAATCAGACCAATTCTGAGCAACAATGGCTGCGCAACGCGTCAGAATCAGGCTTTAAGAGCATACCTATGGGAAGTCTACGAGGTAGATAGGGTGATTTTTTTATATTGCATGAAAACAGTCATTTTCACAGTGAAAAAAAATCATGACTATTTTCACCTGGACGTATTGTTTATGTACGTGTAGAAAACGAAAACAATAATTCTGTTGAATATTTGTTCTGCTCAGTTGACTCACCTGTCAACGACAGTCGACGGACATTGCAATGTACTGTTAATTTTTCTAACGGTTTTAAAGCACACCAACAATGTCTTCAGCTTTTTATCCATCCTAAAATTTCGATGGGACAGTCTGAGTGAACGGAAAAGGATTTTTTTTCAGATGGTTTCGATGCCTTTTAGTAATACCTTGTGCGCATGCTCATACGTACTGTTTCTGTCAACTTGGACTTAAAGAGCGCACTATTACAATAAATAAGATAAGATAATTGTTGTTATTGATATAGTAAACCGTAATTGTTGCCGTTTCCATGAAGAAAAATACTGTTAAAAATTGAAGCAAGTAATTTGCCATACATTCTGTCAAGCGCAGACCGTTTCACGCCCCTGTTGATAGCACTTCCACTGATACACACCGGCTGAAGATCGCTCTCAAGTTATAGACGAGGGGAACAGAAGGAATTCAAAACGTAGACGGTACAATCGAAAATGCCAAGACGGGCTAAAAATTTAAACTGAAGACGTTTTCAAGTAGATCTTAGGCAGTTTGTCACTTTTGCTTGTCTTGACTATAATGAGATTCAAAGGTCCAAGCGCATTGTTTCTATATTGTCGTGTGTTCGTTTCATTGGTCAGGTAACTGTCACCTCAAGTTTGTTAACACGGCCAAGGAGGTTATGCCTCCATCCGAGTCTGTTACTTTGTTTATCTGTCAGCGAAATTACACACGACAAAAATGACTACTGCACTGAATTCAACGAAACTTCATGGAAAGGTAGTTTGTGGCCCACAGAAAAAAAAGTTAAATTCTGTTGCAGATCCGTGATGCTGATGCGGATCACTGAAAAGATCTACTATCTCTTCGACCCTGGCTGTGATCTGGGTTCTCCCAAACGCCCTTCTAGCTTTCTTTTGATTTACATCGATAGGCGATGGATTGAACTCGTGCAGTGGCAGCGAACACTGTGTTGTTGTCGTTTATCACGGCCTTAGAAATATCTGCTGTAAATGTAAATGTATGTTTCTGAACGAAATCTTGCTCTCGTTGTTGGTGTTGTTGTTGTTGTTGCTGTTGTTGTTGTTGTTATATTTGTTGTTGTGTTGTTGTTGTTTTCGTTGTTGTCTGATTTTGGTTTATTTACACATTCAGACAGAACAATCCATTCCTCAACCCTTTTAAAACAAGCGTAACAGGAGAAAAAATACTTACGCCATTCACACTCGATGACTTCCAGGTTTGTTTACGTCAATACATTCTGGTGTCAACCAAACCAGTGACATACTGACATCCGCAGAAAACCGGTGCAATGTTGTCAAAGACACATTCATAAGTCGACGAGGGTCAGTAATGTCACCAACGAACGAATGTGCTAGAATAGCTACAGTTTGTTCGGTCGTTTACATCTATTGTAGACTAATTATTACAAATACCAGAAATGGCAATTGACAGGCACTGTTTTGTATAATATGCCAATGGCAAAAGAGAGTTTATGAAGGGCAAAGGATTGCTTCACACACACACACACACACACACACACACACACACACACACACACACACACACACACACACACACACTACACACACACACACACACACACACACACACACACACACACACACACACACACACACACACACAGACACGGGCGCGCGCGCACATTCTCTCTCTTTCTCACACACGCATACACACACGCGCGCGCACGCACACATTCTCTCTCTCTCTCTCTCTCTCTCTCTCTCTCTCTCTCTCTCTCTCTCTCTCTCTCTCACACACACACACACACACACACACACACACACACACACACACACACAAACGCACGCACGCACGCACGCACGCACGCACGCACGCAGTAAGTGTAATTTTGACTTCATGTATCTTGACATCACTTTCCTGTAGTGCTCAACACAGTGACAACTGATTTTACAATGAAGATATGGTCAGAATATACTTGATTCAGGTCCTCTACTCTGTACTCCTACCGAACAAAGAAGACCAACATATGGTAAAGAGTTAGTTTGAGTATTTAGCAGCTTGTGTGCATGCTCACAAGCGCGGATCATGTCGTAAATATGAGTGCATTAATGTGTTTATACGAGAAATCTTGTGTCCCTTTGAGTCGAATTGAAAGTAGATAGCTGTCAACAAAATCGCTACCTAATCAGTTTTACATCAGATGAAAAAACGAGGTATGAAATTGGGGGCAGATAGAGCTGACATCGCAAGAAGGTGCTTACAGGCAGTCTCCAAACGCACTTATGAGCTGCACGTGCTTATCACATCCTCCCATAAAAAATATACCAAAAATGTCGAAGCTGAGCAGAATTAGAAACTTTTCCCAGTGGACAGGGCTTGGGCAAAGGATACTTCGAGGGCTTGGTGACGCTTGCCACAAGGAGAAGGTCAAAAGGCCGTTAACATTCACATAAACCGTATCTCAGTTCCCCGTCTTTTCTTAGATAAGTTTGCGCCAAGCCGTGCTCTGAATGTTTCAAGCCAGCTATACTTCCAATATATACTCAGAGGCATAAAAAACGCGAAAAAATAGAGACAGTGCACGATTGTTCACATTGTGAACAGGGCGTAAGCAATGTCGTTGGCACGTGCAACATTAGCAGTACGTGGTGTCTTCGCCGGTTGTAACCTCGTAACAGTGGGTGAATGTTGCCGGGTCAGCGTTTTTGGCACGAGGAGTGCATTTGCCATGTGGACTACCTACGCCACGTGCATCAATGTGAATTGCAACTCAATGTGGCCCCCATTGTGGGGCTATAAATTTCCAAACCCCAAAAAGTTCAAATCATCCCTTCCAGAGGCGCCAACATAATGCCGAGACTTTCTCGTCAAGATCGTTGCATAGCAATGGGGCAACTGCAGGCCGGGGTTCCAATGAGGCAGGTCGCTATCGCATTCGGAGTCCACATTTCCACCGTCTATCGCCTTCTGGACCGCTTTCAAGCAAGAAACACCACTGATGACAGACCGAGGAGCGGCAGACCGAGGGTCACCACAGCAGCCCAAGACCGCCATCTTCTTCGTCAGCATCGACGGGAGCCTTACCAAACCGCTGCCAACACAGCCAGGAACACCGTCGGCAACCATGGCAGGCCAATCAGCAACAGGACCGTGCTTCGCCGACTGAACACAGTTGGTCTCCAATGCAGGCGTCCAGCCCGGCGACCTATCCTGACACTCCAGCATCGCCAGAACCGTCTGCAGTGGGCACAGATCCACGTGCATTGGCGCCATCGGGACTGGGGCCGAGTCCTCTTCAGTGATGAAAGCCGGTTCTGCGTCGACCCAGGCGATGGCCGCATCCGGATCTGGAGAAGAGCGGGGGAACGCTTCACGGATGCCAACATCACCGAAAGGGACCCATGGGGTGGTGAAAGCATCATGATCTGGGGGGCTATCGGCATAAATCGTCGTATTGGGCCAGTCATCTTCCAGAATGTGGGTCCAGGACGTGGTAACGGGGTCACTGCTGTTCATTACATCGACCAAGTCCTGAGGCCCCACATCCTGCCGCATTTCCAGCGGCATCCACAGAACCTGTTTCAGCAGGACAACGCAAGGCCGCACACTGCCCGTGCTACGCAGAACTTCCTGAGGCAGAACAACATCAATCTGCTGCCTCACCCAGCCCGTTCTCCCGACCTTAACCCAATAGAGCATTTCTGGGATGCCCTTCAGAGGCAGTTGAACCAGCTCAACCCCAGACCCCAGACAGCAGCTCAGCTTGCTGTTGCTGTGGGCCAGGTGTGGTGGCAAGTCCCCCAGAGGCAGACCAACACTCTGGTGCGCTCGATGTACCGCAGGTGCACAGCTGTGATCAATGCTCGAGGTGGTCACACCAGATACTGACATTCTGCTGTTAACACAGGGTCAAGGTCAAGTTCATGTGACCTTATTTTCTACCAGAATGAATTTTGAAAGGACACTTTTGCGGTGTTCGATTGCTTTTTCTCACTTTCTATTACCAGTTCAAAGGAATCGGTAGCCAAATTACATCAAAATTTCTATACAGTTTGTTTTCGCGTTTTTTATGCCTCTGAGTATACTTGAACATTTGTACCAGAAGCCATCGTACGTCTACACCAGGCAGTGTTCAGAAGACATTCTGCAAGAGGCAAGAACTGTCCCCGATCATATCGGGAAAACTGATATAAAAAATGAAGGAAAAAAACCCTTGAAATGGCAAATGGACAGAGGTGAGGGACATGCGATGATCCATGCAAATGTCTAGCTGCAATGGGCCATTTGCCGATTGTTGTGACACTGTTGCCTGCTTGATTCGGAAAAAAAAGTCTTGAGATTTACATTTACGGGAAGGTATTTGACAAATCGTTCACTCACTTCAGTTCTGTTCGGTCCCATGATCTCAATCGCATAGGGGGAAACTAAAAGTGTGTTTTTAAAAGAATTACTGGTGAGTCCAACAAACAACACGGACAAACAAGTTACGAGACTATGTAACAATAAAGACTGATAATTATTTGTAAAAATGTGCTTCAATTTCCCTGTCCCCACCTCACTTTGAAACTAAACGTTTGTTGCAGATGCAAGGGCTCAGCAGCCCTGTCTTTGGAAACTAAACGTTTGTTGCAGATGCAAGGGCTCAGCAGCCCTGTCTTTGGAAACTAAACGTTTGTTGCAGATGCAAGGGCTCAGCAGCCCTGTCTTTGGAAACTAAACGTTTGTTGCAGATGCAAGGGCTCAGCAGCCCTGTCTTTGGAAACTAAACGTTTGTTGCAGATGCAAGGGCTCAGCAGCCCTGTCTTTGGAAACTAAACGTTTGTTGCAGATGCAAGGGGTCAGCAGCCCTGTCTTTGGAAGTCCAACTTCTGCCCGATTCTTTATGGATTCCATCCCGCTCATCCTCTGTCAGACATTTGTCAAAAATTCGGAACTTCAAAATTAGTTTGCTCTGACCCCAAAGAAGGGGGTCTTTCTCGTGGTCGACTCATCATAATTTACACTAATTACAAAACGAACAAAAGTGATGATGCGTTTATGACTGAAACTGGAATAAAAGTCTTTCGTCAATACACGTTGGTGCTGTGTATGTGATTTGTCGACATTTCCCTACCGATAAGGAAACAATGGACATCAACACTCAGAACAGAATATCTTCTATGGGAGTGTCACACACTGATGGAATTGGGCTTGCATGGTTGGGTGGTTCAGATTCATACGTGTTTTATTTTAGAACTTTCTTATTTAAAAATAGTTCAAGAGACCGTAACTTAACAGGCCTTCAGGCAATAGAAATGTAAATTTGTCACAGAAGCTTCCTGACAGCCCTGGAAGCTCAAGACAAGTTGAAGAAACTTCTAGAAGAATGCATCCAGAAAAAAAAAACAACTTTCAGAAAAGGTCTAGTTGCAAAGCGAGACGACTGCAGGCGGAAATCTAAACAAATCTTAAATAAATGTTAGCGAACCGCCCAGAGAACGTGGACAAACGAGTCACAAGACAAAACACAACGCGTTTCGACCTCTTAGGTCCTCGTCGGGTGATACATAAACGAATAAAACAACGAAAATTCACTTAGCTTTGATCGCTTCAGATCGCTTAGGGTTCAGCGCCTTCTTTCTTGCGCTGAACCCTAAGCGATCTGAAGCGATCAAAGCTAAGTGAATTTTCGTTGTTTTATTCGTTTATGTATCACCCGACGAGGACCTAAGAGGTCGAAACGCGTTGTGTTTTGTCTTGTGACTCGTTTGTCCACGTTCTCTGGGCGGTTCGCTAACATTTATTTAAGATTTACTTTCAGAAAGTTAAATTATTTAGCTCTCTGTGTAATGTATGCATGTACGTGTGTGTGCATGCATGTATGTATGTATGTATGTATACAGGTGGATAGATAGGTAAGTATGTGCACTCTCTCTTTCTCTCTCTCTCTCTCTCTCTCTCTCTCTCTCTCTCTCTCTCTCTCTCTCTCTCTTTCCGTAATGTTCTATACATTTGTTAGTGATGCAAAAAATGCGTCCTCGAATACCCGTGATTTGGATTGCGTTTGGTACCCGATTGTCCATGAGCTTTCGATGACATATAGGATAATAAAAAAACAACATAGCTTTGAATTGTTTTGGAGAGAGATTATTAAATAGAGTCAGACCTGAAGGACATGTCCCTGTTTTCGCCACATTGTAATGGTCATGTGAAGATTGAATTTTTTAGAACACTCTCTTTCTGTTGTTCGTAAGTAATTTAGACTTGTGACAAGACTCACCCTTGTTCTGTCTAGATACGATACAATGAAAGAATATTCCCCAAAGCTGGAGTATGTCTGCCTTAATGGAGGGATAAAAAAATGGACATACACGCAAAACTCCATTCCTTTGTTGGGTAGATGGGATTAATCCTTGCCTGTCTATACAGGGAGTGTCCGCAGGAGTATCAGCCTGCGTACGCAGAGAAAAGAAATAATAGAACATCCTCTGTTTAGTCATGTATGTCAGCGTTCAACATCCTCTGAAGTGTCCACAAAGAACTGAAGCTAGATTCTTACCAAAATAGAAAGCCACTGATAACTGAAATATATATCAATATTTTGCACAGAACAGATGAAACTGAGGTCAACAGTGGAATACGAAACCCTTTACAGACAGAACGTTTAGTAAAACACAGTGTGATAATTCCAAGTTGATGAACAAAGACTGTCAGCTGTCGTTTGACTCAAATAGTCAGACTTGATGCCGTGTTGCTAGCGATGGAACACAGGAAAAAAGACCCATGATTTCCACCTTACTTTTTCTGTTCTTTTTGCTGGTGCTGTTACGAGTACTGTCGTTATTTTCATTACTAATGGTTGGTCTCACTCATATTTGTTTAGCTGTGAAAACATAAACTTGACCCATGGCCCATTTCATAAACAACAATAGATTTGTGTTACCAATCGCTTTAGTTCCAGCCTAAATCGGCGGCCACTGATGCAGTAGAACAGAAAGTTGATGGCGTGATTGGTGTACATGAGGTTGTCCACTACAGCATGAGCCAGACGTTTGTGAGCTAACTGTTCATTGGTTTTAGGAAGCCATTTGTACCTCTGGTACAGCAGTAGAATCACTGTCGGAGACGTTAACAACAAGAACCCAAAGGACACCAGCAACAACATGAGGGTGATATTGGTGTTGGTTGTTGGTTTATTTGAGGATACAGTCTCTTCATCTCCGCAGCTCACACTTTTTTTCTTATCCATCAAGGACAGGTTTTTTGGTCCTGCTTTTCGTACCGCTGAGTTGGATGTATTTGCGTCGCTGTTACCCACAGAAGCAGTCTTCCTGTTCTTTGCGATAGACGAAGTGTTCCTGTCTTGGCGCTCGACGAACTGGCCGCTGAATTTACGAGAACGGCTCAGCTCTCTGATGATTAGGAAATTCAGAGTAAGCAAGAACAGGACAGGGATAAAACTATAGAGACAGGCATCGATAACCGTGTATATTTTGGTCATGAAAAATGCCACCTCTCCGTCTGGGTACCAACACATCAAAGGATCCTCAGCATTCCCTGAAGGGACCAAACGTCGGGTGAACAGGATTTGAAAGTTGAGGGCAAATGAGAACATCCCTGTTGCTGTGATAACCTTGATGGCAGATTTAGGAGTGCACCAGCTCTGAGCTCTCAGGGGGAACTTGACAACAATGAAACGATCGACAGTCATGGCCAAGATCACCAGAACATCAAAGTGTACGGAGAAGAAGAACAGAAAATATTGAAGGCCACAAGTCCAGTGAATGTTCATGTAGAATTTAGTATGACCAAGATGTTGGCTGATGAGACAGCACAAACCAACGACGAGAATAACAGAGTCTAAAACGGCAATGACAGCCATGTAGATACATGTTGAAGTGGTTCTCAGACTGGTGAAGACGAGAGTAATGAAGCACAGGAAGTTGCCCAACATACCTACACCCACTATGATTGGAATGTAGACTCTGAAAATAAAAAGATACATTCAATACCCGCCCTGAAGTTTAAACCTGAACAACCAAAGCGTTCATATTGACTGTTAAGCATATCAGTCAGGTACCTTTAATTAAGTAATGACTTTCACACGCCATTCAACAACAACAACAACAAAAACCTCTGCTTGAATTGGGACACTACAACGTGACAACAGACCAAGCGTATTAAGATTATAAACAGAAACATTTAAAATGTAGTTTCTATCAAGCTATGCCAAAAAAGCTTTATAATACATTTACTGAAGTCCGTTAATAGATGCTAAACCGTTACATTGTCCAGAATAAAAACTTGTTGTACACAACTATACACTAGGCACATTAAATCATCGGGTTTTCAAAAGCAACTACTATTCAAAATAAACTGAACTAGAGGCACATTTAGAAACTAAGAATGTTCTTCCTTTACCGTGCAACATCCCAAAACAGAACAAACAAAACGACACATAACAACGCCTATCTCCAATTTCAGCTCCCAAATGAAGAAACACCAAAACGTGGGTGCAGACTGCCCGCCTTCCTGCATGTCCGTGTGTATGCGTGTGTACTGATGGACTCTACTCACTGACACTTCTTGAAGGGATCGCGATTCTCAGTGTGCTCAGATTGTCATAGTCATCGTGCAGCCCCATTTTCGCGCACTTTTTTTTGACGACAGCAATTCTAAGAATATAAACAATGTACTCTTTTGCTTGTTCTGCTGGTCTGCGCCGCACTAAAAAAAACTAAGGTGAATGAACCTTAGTTTATTAGAAGCGCAAAGCAGCGTCTAAGCTTTTAACGTATTGATAGATAATCATGTTTCCAAGATTCATAATGACTATATTTCATATTACATTCCATTGCCCTTAGACAGCTTCATTAGCATTCTTTTAAATTCATTAAGACGTTCTAAAAAGACAATCATCTCCTGGAATCGATGAGCGAGCATGCACGATGTAGATGCAGGCCTTTCAGTATGAACATTGAAAAGAGCTGGAATAACGGCGTTCCCTGGGGTACTCCAATGGTAAACTTTATGGGAAGTGTGACCGATATTTCGTTTCTAAATTTTCTGGAATTAGGAGCTTTTCAGATTATTGTCTATTGTATAAGTATCCCATGTCTTCATAATCCGCAGGTGATACAAACTGGATTTAGTTGAATGCATCTTCGAAATTTACCAGAAAGATTTGATGATTGGGTTTTTGGTGATGTTCACAGTCCTCTTTTTTAATGTATGCATAATTTCTTTTTTTGTTGTTGCCGACGTCCATTTTTGGCCTTTCTTAAACTGGCATACGCTAAATAGAACTGATTTATAATTACAGGCACAAAGTTGAATGTTACTACATCATGTACGTTTTGAAATTTGGTGATGTATTATAATACTAATGACACTGCCCAAGTGCTGTGTTTTTAGGTGGGTTTTGGAATTAAGTTTTCACACGAACTAATTTCCTAAAAAAAATGTTCCAGTGTGTACTGTTGTGTGTTGGTTCATACTCTTCAAATCAAAAGTGATTACTCCGAGTATGTGAAATCTAAAGACCATGTGAGCTACAACAGAACTGTCAAATGTTGCTTGGACAAATCACCGAAAGCAGATCTATAGTAAACTACCCAGAGCATCGCTACCATGAGCTGACAAACGCGATCAAATTGAAATTACACATGACGTTTGAGCAGTAATAACTGAACCTGATATTGTGTTCATACCTGTCAATCCAGTCAGAAACCTTGACTTCTAGAAACTCGTCGTAGGATTTCTCTGTCACCGTGTTCATCATGGAGTGATTGGTCAGAGCAGTTGCTGTCACCGTTCCCGGCAGCGGTGAAGACACCAGGGATATTGAAGATGACTTCATCACAGTCTGGACAATGAAAGTAATGGGTATTGTCATTGACTATGGCGTTTTTTTTTCTTCTGTTTTGTGAAAGATTTTCATTACCATGAGAAAAGAAGACCCCAAAACTCTCATCCCCTCCGTCCACCCCCCCCCCCCTCCCCCCCAAAAAAAAAAAAAAAAAAATCAGCAAAATGTTTGAACGAAGACGAAGGAAAGCAAAGAAAGAGAAAACACTGAGTCTGAGGGGCTCATCCAGAGTAATCATCCTATCAGTAAACATTAAAAATAGTCAAACAATCAGTTTTTAACTTTAGATTACAAAGGCAGAATAAAGAACATGTCAAAGTCAGACAGCGCAAAAAGACAGATGAAAGATAGATCCGGGAGGGTGGGAGTGTTTTTTTTTAATTTATTTTTTTTAATAGTAGATGTGATGAAAATAGCGGGGGATGCCATCAAGGAAAGATTCCCAATCACTGACTACTTACTCCCTAAACGTTGTACTGATCTACGCATGTAAAATATTAAGCAAAGCTCTGGAAATGGAACTCGCTGTTAAAGTAATTGAACTTTTTTGTTTATTTTTCAGAAGTTTTAAACCCCACAGCTTTCAAGCTGTATATTACGGCTCCTCCACACACAGCTACACCCAGGTACACACACACACACACACACACACACACACACACACACACACACACACACACACACACACACACACACCACATATATATATATATATATATATATATATATATATATATATATATATATATATATATATATATATATATATATATATATATATATATATATACCTCCCCTCCCAGTGCACGCATATGAACACGTCGTCCCATCTTCCGTTACTTGCAGTCTACAAAGAGCTCGTAATCACTATCATAACAGATCGTAATACAGCAACTGCTGCTCAGTCACCTCAGAGTTATTCCATGTTGCTTGTGTCGGTCCAGCATATGCAGGACAGTCCCTGATGATGGCATAGACATTATATCACGGAGCCAACATGAGAGAGTGACCCTTGTGGTAGACTGATCCACGACCATACCCGTTGCACAAAAAGCGACCATCCTATTCTTTCCACCTGGGACCAGGCTGCTTCCAATTCAGTAGTGGGGCGACCATCCCCAACCCGGCGGGTCCCCAGGTGGCGGATAGGGGAACGGCCCTCAGATATGGGGGTTAGCTGCGAATAAGCAGTCCCGGTCCAACTGGCGATGTTCCTACCAGGACGGGGTGGGTCAACAGGTGGCACTGTTGTCCTCACTGAAATACCCCATGTATTCTATGACGGGCTCATCATGCGGTCAAGAGGCGTGGTATAACCTCTAGCCCCGGGGTGGGATCCTCGGAGAAACAATCCCCCCTGTGCTCACAGGGCAGGACGTACGGGCCATGAGCTAAGGGTGAGGCACCCCGAAAGAAAACTCCAGCTGAAGACGGATGTATCGGGCCAATGGCGCAACTTAAACCACGATACCACGCATCCACGCTTCCATGATGATGCAGTCCACAGAATTTCGATGTGGCGCTCGACCTTCGGAGACCCGCCGGGGAGGTCGGGACCCGGGCCCTATGCCTCAAAGGGGCCCACCCCAAGCGGTCGGTGGTCAGACAAAGAAATTCTGCATGCCAATGCGACGAAGAAGGAGACCTCATCCTCCTGCTGATGCCAAGCAAACAGTACCACCCAGAATGCTCAACATTCTCCAGTGGAATGCAGAGGGGGTGCATAAAAAGAAAGTTGGCTTGGCAGAAAGGATGCATCAAGAAAATATCAATATCGCATGTGTCCAAGAGACACATTTGACCGTAAACCATCGCTTTCAAGTGAGGGGTTACGAGACCATCAGGTTGGACCGTGAGGAAAGAAACAAAGGAGGGGTGCTTATCTTGGTGCGGAATTCCATCGCCGCACAAGAACTCAAGATCAACACCAATCAACAGGCAGAGATCCAAGGGGTTGATATAGTCCTTAAGGAACGCAACATCAGGATCTACAATGCCTATTGCCCTCAAGATCGTGATCTTTCCCTCACATACATGAACATCCCAGACAACAACTGCGTGGTGGTGGGTGATTTCAACAGTCACTCAGAGAGATGGGGCTATGAGGAGACGGACAAGAGAGGCGAAGAAGTTGAGGATTGGGAGATTGACATACATCTTCATCTCATCAACCAAGAAGATGATGAACCCACCTTCTACTCTAGACGCTGAATGACCACATCAACACCAGATCTAGCGTTCGCCACCAACGACCTGTTCGTCAGGACCACAAGAACAGTCCTCAACCAGCTTGGAGGAAGTGACCACAAGCCTGTCAAACTCTCTATCAACCTCAACTTACAGTGTCCACAAGCAAAATGTTTTCCCCGCTGGAATTATAGAAAGGCGGACTGGACTCTCTTCGAGACCCTCACAGATACATACACAAAGCAAATCAACATCAGGCAGAAGGACTCAAACAAGATGGTTCGAGACTTCACAAAGGCCGTCTTGAAAGCTGCTACAGAATCCATCCCAAGAGGAGCACGTAAAGACTACAAGCCCTACTGGACGGAGGAACTCCAGAATCTGGAAGATGCCGTTACGGAAGCCAGGGACAGAGCAGAAAAGCAGCCATCACTGGAGAATAACATAGCGCTGAAGGAAGTAACTGCCAGATACAAGCTGTCCTGCGCACAAGCTGCAAGTAAAAGCTGGCAAGAGAAAACTGAAAGCCTAAATCTCGACAGGGATGGCAGCAAGCTGTGGAAACTGGCTAGAACCATCTGTAATGAAACAACAAGTCACACCACTATAACAATACAAGAGAATGGAAATTATCTCTCTGGAAAGAAAGCAGCAGACCACTTCATAGACGTCTATGAAAACATCAGCAATCTGGAAATCCCTCCTGAACATAGAGCTGCAGTGCACAGGGCCCAAGGTTAACTTCATGAGGAAGAGCCCCAAGAGGAAGTCATGATCACAGCTTTCACAGAGAAAGAGCTGGAGGAAGCGTTGCAGAGCCTCAATCTGAAGAAGTCACCTGGACCAGACGGAATCACAAATGAAATGATTCTGCATCTTGGGATGAAGAGCAAGGCAGTCCTTCTAAAAATCTTTAACTCCAGCTGGAAGACAGGATCAGTACCACAGTGTTGGAGGGAAGCCGACATGATCCCCATTTACAAAAAGGGAAAGGACAAGTCGAAGGCTGACAGCTACAGACCCATCAGCCTTACAAGCTGCTTAGGAAAGCTGATGGAGAGACTTGTCAACACAAGGCTTGTCTGGCACCTTGAGGAGCATCAGCTGCTGAGCCCTGAACAGGCAGGCTTCCGCCAACACAGATCAACAGAAGACCAGATCACATTCATCACGCAAAGCATTGAGGACGCTTTCCAAGAAAAGAAGAACACGCTTGCTGTCTGGATTGACATGGAGAAGGCGTTCGACAAAGTCTGGAAGGACGGACTTAGGCTCAAACTACGGCGATGTGGTGTGTCTGGGAGGATGTACACCTGGATCAGCCAGTACCTACACAACCGCCAAGCCCTAGTCAAGATTCAGGGCCAGAAAAGCAAGAAGAAGGTGCTGAGACAGGGAGTACCACAAGGAGGAGTCCTTTCGCCAACGCTGTTCCTCATCTTCATAGATGACATCGTCAGAGAACTGCCAAAAGGGGTCAGAGGAGCGATCTACGCAGATGATCTGGTGCTTTGGTGCTCTGAAGAGTACACCACCACAGCACAGGTACGCCTCCAGACTGCGCTCAACAAGATCAGCGACTGGACCAAGGAATGGCTTGTCTCTGTCAACTCAAGCAAAACAACCTACACAGTCTTCAGCCTATCCAGCAAGAAGCAAGAGGCGAAGCTGACACTGAACAACCAAAGGCTTGCAGAGGAACCCACACCTACCTACCTGGGAGTGACCTTTGACCGCAGGCTCACATGGAAACAGCAGATCACCAGATGCTGTAGCAAGGCCAAGTTGAGACTGGCGATCATGTGGAAACTTGCGGGGACGGACTGGGGGGCTGACGAACGTATCCTGAAGAGACTCTATACAGGGAGAGTCCGACCTGTAGTTGAGTACGGGACGTCAGCATGGGAATCAGCTGCAAAGTCTAACCTCGACCGTCTCAATAAGATACAGAACCAAGCTCAGCGTGTCATAATTGGCGCCATAAGATCCACCCCAATCCTGAAGATGGAAGAGACCACTGGGCTACAGTCATTGGAGGACAGAAGGGACAAAAAGATCCTCATCCAAGCAGCAAAATTCAAACGCCTTGAAAACCATCCAATGAACAACAGAATGAGCAGACCCGCCAAGAGTCGGTTGAAAAGAGGCAGCTTCATCCACCAGTCAAGATGCCTTGAAAGACAAACCCCAGTCTTGATGGAACATGAAGCAAAGCCTATCCCGGCAAATGTCACCCACCCATCTTGGAAGAGGCAGGTGTTCCCAACAGTCGTCACCAGCATTCCCGGAGTGGAGAAGAGAGGAATACAGTCAGACATCCAAAGGAAGGCTCTGGCCATGGAGTACATCTGCAACCAGTATCCCAGGAAGACTGGACCCATGTCTTCACAGATGGCTCCGCCACAGAGGCAACGAGAGATGGTGGAGCTGGAATCTTCCTCCGATACAAAGACGGAGATGAAGAAATTGCAATTCCAACAGGAAAATACTCCACCAACTTCCGAGCTGAGCGAGAAGCCCTCTGTGAGGCAGCCACAACAGTCTTGCAGAACTCCAAAAGAACAACAGGGCAGGTGGTGGTCTTCTCTGACGCTCTCTCCTGTGCTCCAAGCCCTCAAGAACTCCCGCTGCAAAGAACAGAACCATCTCACTTCAGCCCTTGTTGCCCTGAGTGCCAGAGTGGAGAAAGTGGTGATACAATGGGTACCAACACACTGTGGCATCAGAGGCAATGAAAAAGCGGACATTCTGGCAAAAGACGGTGCACAGAAGGAGCAGGCCAACAACGTGGTGTCATACGATAAAATTAGGACAATCATCAAGGCACAACAAGGAATACAATGGCGCCTCCTGCATCCCAAATACAACCCAGAAGACACAAACCATTTGCTGGGACGACGGGAACAGGTCAAGATCTTCCGCCTGAGGACTGGACACAATCGCCTGCTCCACCACATGCACACAAAATTTGGCATTGGACAGAGTGGAGAGTGCCCTTGTGGTGAGGGACCAATGACAACTGACCACATCCTTCAAGTCTGTACGACGTATGCAGCATCCAGGAGAAAGTACTGGCCAACACCGACAGCAGTGGAAGCCAAGCTGTACGGCACCCTGGAGGAGCTGCGACGGACGGCAGCCTTCATCGAGGACACCGGGCTGCTCATCTAACGGGATGGCGAATGAGGAAGAAGAAGAAGAATTCTTTCCACGCCTATCCTAGCACACGATAGTTTGAATACTGGCCTTGCCACGAAGCAGTTATTTTCTAGTCTGCGCATTTGCTGAACAGAACTTGTTCCTATCTTCTTTATTTTTTAAAAATCTGAGCCAGTGTAACAGCTAATTGCTGGACGCCTGTTTGTCAGGTGAGTTGGCACAACAACTAGTCTATGTTCAACAGAATATGACCGACTGCAAAAAAATCAGCGAAAACAATTGCTTCTTCTTTTTCTTCTATTGAAAGCCAAGGGTCAATTCGTTGGTCATCCTAGCATCTAACTGATTAATGGAAGGTTCGCTATAAACCTAAATCCTCCAGCCGAGAATCAGTTTTCCGTTCTGTTTTCCATGTTAGCTGTGGCAGGATTGTGTAGGCTTGTCCTCCCGACAAGTTTTGCCTGTCATGAGTCGTTGCTTGCGTTAACTTCTGTTTACAAGCGGTTGCAATGACTTGCAGTTTCTTCATCGCTTTCTTTCTGGGTGTCGTAGCCAGAGAAAATTTCCCTCCTATCTATGTGGTTGTAGCCCATACACGTCTTTTCTATATAAGATAGATGGTGCTAAACTGCCAGGGCCTCGTTAGCGTTTGGGGTTAGGCGTAGCTCCCCTGTACTAGCAGTGTGAGATCGAATGCGGCAATTTTTGAAAACAATTTTGTGCTTTTACTTTGATATGCTATTATGTACAAAGAAATTCGCCTTCTCCGCCTTTTCTTTATCTGTGATTTGTTGACTATGCATTCTTCCCGTCGAAATTCACGCAGCGATGACTACAACTGACGCCGTGATCATGTGCGGCGAGTCGCCTATCTTTTGCCTGAACCAAAACTGGGAGTAACCATTTTGCCAGGAAAAAGTAACTGTCACGAGACTTGCAAAAATAGAGAGGAATCTGAAAAGCAATTTCAAGCGAGACATTAATTGTGTAAAACAAATAACTATCGGTAGGCTAGAATTGTCGGCAGGTAGTTGTCTATCGCAGTAACTATCCACGTGTACAATCGACCTGACGATAGTCTCCATGAGCTTGCCGACGCGAGAACTTTCAAACAAATTCGCCATTGGCTTGGATGTGGAGAGGGAATCGATGACGACGTAAAAGTGAGAACAGGAAATAAATGGCTACAGAATGTCATTCTGTGAAATTT
>CM031596.1:89506959-89531959 GCA_018398815.1 Conus ventricosus
TGTTGTGTGTGTGTGTGTGTGTGTGTGGTGTGTGTGTGTGTGTTGTGTGTGTGTGTGTGTGTGTGTGTGTGTGTGTGTGTGTGTGTGTGAGTGTGTGCGTGTGTGTGCGTGCGCCGCGCGCGCGCGCGTGTGTGTGTGTGTGTGTGTGTGTGTGTGTGTGTGTGTGTGTGTGTGTGTGTGTGTGTGTGTGTGAGTGGTGTTTTGTGTGTTGTGTGTGTGTGTGTGGTGTGTTGTGTGTGTGTGTGGGGTGGGTGTGCACGTGCGCGCGCGCGCTTGTATGTAAATGTTCATTTTTCCGGATTAGGCAAGTACGCTTCAAACTGAGTGTAACATAGCAGCAAGAGTACTGTAAGTAATGCTAAGTAATTAACAATCTAATATTAAAGGATAGAACATCAAAGGTAAATGCCCACTGGGCTGTGTAACAAACATTTACAAACTGAAGAAAGAAAAGCGTAGTCATTCAAATCTTGGGCACAGATGACGGACTTGATCCGTCAGATAAACTACAAACGCCCGACTTACGATATAATCCCTTGCACTTGGACAATTGATTAATAGATGTCCTACTCCGAGTGTTTCTCCACACATGCATCTAATGTTTTTACAGAACTTTGTACGAAGGGAAATTTACCGCATTCTGTGCAGTAAACTTCTAATCTCTCTAGACAGAGAAGCAAGATGATTGTTTGACGAGGCTTTCGAGTTGATTTTGCCACCAAATTTAACACAACTCTGATAATACTGGTATCTGAGTTCATTATCAGTTTCTGAAGCTTTCATCCGATGTTTTGTTTAGAAGAATATTGCATTCTGTTAAGTCCAAAGGAATATAAAGGGGAAATTGAACCCTGAACATTTCGAGCTGCCTTTCTTGCAGCCTGATCGACTCTCTCATTTGCTGAAATGCCACAATGAGAGGGGACCCAGCAAAAAACTAACTGATGTGCCTTTATCGGATAAAGATGTATTACATGATTTATTTCTGTTATTATCTCCAACGGATTTTTGAATTTGAAGACCGGATTGCTTCAAGAGCAGATCTAGAATCAACACATAATAGTACGTGACTGACATTTAGATGGAAATAAAGAATATAATTTAAGGACATTAGGATGGGGGCTAACTCGGCACTGAAAATCGAAAAATTTCTGCCTAGATGGTACATTTTCTCCACGTTTAAGTCAGGTATTACAAAAGCTGCCCCTGTCCTACTGTCTTCTAGCACTGAGCCGTCTGTGAAAATTTTTAAGTGGTTCTTGTACTGATTTTCCAAATGTAAGTATACTGAAATTTTTAGTATGTTGGGTGAATCTTTTTTTGACATATCTGAACGAGTCGTATCAAAGCAGGCTTTCGTTTGTTCCCATCTGGTACTGGTGAAAAGGATGGTTTAACAGCGATTTCATTTCATTTATGTTGGAATCTCTGATATGGTGAGAAGTATACGAGTAGATTGATTTTGTAGATTGTATTCTTCTAGCTCGCTTTCCAAAATCTTTTTCAGAATTTAAACAAACTTCTTTTGCACAGAAATTTTTCTGTGTAAAACTCTTCAGAACGAACTTTGACGCAGCTACTTTTCGAACCTCGCTGAGAGGTAGCACTCCAATCTCATTGTATGTTCCTAATTGGATGTATGTATGGGAACACAAGAGCGAGTTTGTAAGCCTTGCAATCAATGCTCTGCAATTTATTCAACCGATGTTGTGGTGCGCTGAAAAATACTTCCTGAGCATAGGTTAACCTAGATCGCACAAGAGCGGTTGATAGAGATATTAAAGTCGAAGCATCTTGGCCCCATGGTTTGCTGTTTATAATCTTAAGAAAGTTTAAACTTTCCGTGCTTTATTTAATATGTGGTCAATATGCTGGTTCCATGACAGTTTATAAGTTAAGATTATACCTAGGAATTTGACAGATTTAACATATTTTATTTCAATGCCATCTAAAGTGAAAACTGGGAGCTTTTCTGGGTCATTACCCTGAATTGAAAAGCATTATATGCGTTTTTCTAATGAAAGTGCAAGCCCGTTTTCTTGTAAAAATACATTTATTTTATCGAGTTCTCGCTGGTATAAAGCTTTTATGTAGTTCAGCGACCTCGAAGAGGTTATTCGTTTCATGGTTACTTCATCCATAGGCATATATCATCGGCAAATTGAGCTAACTCTGTGCCTTTCGATAAGCCTTTTGGTAAATCTGCCATTACAATATTGAATAAGATAGGAGATATTACTGAACCTTGTTGGCAGTCCCATTTGCAATGTTCTCGGATTTGAATAAGTAATGTTCTATTCTTGTTGAATTGATCTATTTTCTAAGAATTCTTGAACATAATTATACATGTTTACCGTTAATATTCCAACATTTTTTAATTTGTATAATAGTCTACTATGCCATACTTGATCATAAGCTTTTTTGACATAAAAAAATGTAGCTAGTATGTTCTTTCGTCTTGCAATTGTTGTTTCACTTGAGTTGTGTAGTTTGAATAGGTGTTCTATTGTGGATCTGCCAGTTTGAATCCAGCTTGGTTAATCGGTATGACATCATGCTTATTACAGTAATAAGATAATCTATTTAGTACGATTCGTTCCATCAATTTACAGGTATGGGATGTTAAGGCAATTGGACGGTAACTGTTTATATCAGCGCGAGGTTTTCATGTTTTATAAATAGGAACGATAATGGAATGTTTCCATAACTGAGGTATTTTACCACATTCAACATTTTTGAAAAAATAGATGGAGAAACTGCACAGCGTTTGCTGGTAGGTGGCGTAGCAATTCATTCGAAATACCATCTAGCCGACTGAAGTTTTCTTGCTGCTAATTTACTAAGGCATTCTTGAACTTCTTGTAGTGTTATAGGAGCGTTTAGGTAGTGGTTATTCCTCAGTCTTTACACTACTTAATAATGCTTACCCTCTTGTTCCCGATATGATCTATTTTTTGCTGACAAACTATTCATCTGCTTTTTGGCAAACATGTCAACAAAAGCTTCAGCTTTATCAGTATTTGAGGAAATTAGACTTACCGAGTTTGATAGATATTGTGTGAAGTTTAATTCCATTTTTCATTGTTTTTTAATTTTTTCCATAACTTTTTGCATGTCTTTGAAATTAGATACCTCATGTTTGCAAAAGATGACCAGTATTGTCGCTTTGCCTGGCTATGTATTCTATTCAATTTATTTTTTGCTATTCTTTTTCTCAAGAAGATTTTCAGCGCACTTATTTCGTTATGTAATTATTTAACTTAACTTTTCTCCGTTTTTGCCTCTCACAAGCTCATTCCACAGACATTGCCCAAATGCTTTTTAGAAACCACAGATTTTATCCTTGAATTGATTGATTTGCGGCAGACAGCAAAGGTTTTGAAAGATAATATAGCTTGTCAACATCTTGAGTGGTAACGTCATCACAGTTTATTTGAAACGTCTTAATAATTCTGAAAACGTTTCCAGTTGCGAGCTTATAGTTAATTTTGGAACTTTTTCCAGAGAGAGAGAGAGGAAAGGAGAGAGAGAGAGAGAGAGAGAGAAGAGAGAGAGAGAGAGAGAGAGGAGAGAGAGAGAGGAGAGAGAGAAGAGAGAAGACAGAGAGAGAGAGAGAGAGAGAGATGGAGAGAGAGAGAGAGAGAGAGAGAGAGAGAGAGAGAGAGAGAGAGAGAGAGAGACAGAGACAGAGAGAGAGAGAAGGAGGGAGGGAGGAAGAGCGAGAGCTCATCTCTCATTGTAACGTATTTAGATAATTTCCAATGAGGAAGGAAAAAGTCAATCCAATGTAAACCGAGTCTCAGTCCTTCAGTTAATGCAGTGCTAGCGTCATCAGTATTGTCATATTCACAAGATGACAGTGCTTTGGGCGAAGGCCAATCAGACCCAATTACAGGATCATGAAGGAACACTATGTGATACACGAAGTGGGTTCAGCATCAGAGAGATCAGCACATGCTTTAACATAAGAGAGTCGACAAATGTCGCTCCATCCTTTACCTTACTCTACACACTGGTAAGGATCGAACTCGCGATCCTGAAACAAGAAGACACAAGTCACTCAAATGAGTCGGCTGTGACATCCGTTCTAAGTGGTTCCTACCTGTATAAAGGAAACAATGTAAACAAAGCTGAGCCTGTACATTGCCCACGTTGGTTCACCAGTGACAGGCTGAGTTACACAACGAGTCATGAACTACAGACTAAAATCCTGATGATCGATAATCATGAGTTTATGATTAACCCTTTAGTTCAGAAGAAGGTTATAGTATCATGATAATACTATGTTCAGCAAGGAATGGAACACAGCGCAAACTCTTTCTAACCCTATTTGCCCTAGCATGACTATCTTTTAGTTGTGGCTTTGTAGTGCACGAAGACACAATTAAGTCGCTCAAATCCGTCGGCTGTGACGTCCGTTGTAAGTGGTTGTGAGTGTACAAGGAAATGACCAGAAATGTCTTTTTAGTATCTCCCGTCTTACCAAATCTTTTTTGTTTCTTCTATGTGCTTAATGCCAACGAAGTTTATCACAGATGCTCATGTACAAATACGCGCAGGTGGCAGAAGCAGATAGTTACACGGATTTACTACGCTCATGCCCATTAATCAGTTATAGCAGATATAGTATTTTAAAAGATACCTTCAGATTTTTTTTTCTAAGTTGTAAAATTAAGTTGTAAAATGTACATAATTTTGGTTAAACATTTCGCATCTCGCGAACAGCTCACGAGGACTGCATGCTACTCAGTTATTCAGTGGTAAATCAGTAAGTGTTTGATTTATATCTGGACGTGGGAGATTCTGAAATCACTCCGGTCAAGCTCTATGGCTTGAAGTTCATGAACATACAATCCAGTTGTGTGGATACTTTTTTGTGTGTGAGGAAATCATAATCCGTGGAAAGTGGATCCCCTTTACCTCTTTTGTTGTGTGTTTTATTGAAGGCTACGTCAAAATAAAGCCACTGGCAATTTGCATGTCGATAGTACAGACAGGAAGCAAGTACCATTCGCCTTTGAAATAATGAGCCCTCAACCCCCCTCCCCCCCAAGCACCAATAACCATCGGATGGTCTAATGAGTAAATGATTGTATTTGCTTGTTTAAAGAGCAAAGCATGATGCATTATTTTGTTATCTGGTTAAGAAAGCGGGAAGGCTACAGAAAAAAAAAGAAAATAGATAATGCCTTATGAAGCAGAAATATTGAAAACTTCGAGGTTACCTGTATTTGTTTCTGTTCGTCCATGTACTTGCCTCACTATATTCAAGATCGAGAAGGCGGTGCCAGTATTGAATAACTGTTAATTTGTATTTGTTCATTTCTCCAGTTTGTCACGGTCAAAAATAGAACAACCAAGTCGTGGTCCAGGTTGTTTGGACATAAGCTCTAACTCAAATATTCTGGGCGCCACGTAGACGGGCCCATGGTTCGGATCCAGCCAATTAAGCATAGGGGAGAGGCTCCACAGAGACGGTCTGTCCGGCCAGACGGACTAAGCAGCTTTGACCGACGCCTCGATGTCTAGCGAGACGAGTCGTAGCGCCTGGCTCAGGCTCATCTAGCCAATTTACACATGACCAGTGCCCACACGTTAAGCCACACGGCGCCAGTTAAGTAGGAAAGGGGGGAAGGTAGTGCGTGGTGGGGGTGAAATCTAGCTAATCAATTAAATGACCAATTGACCACCACAGAGAGTAAGGCGTGTAGGCGTGACTGTCATGATTTGAATATCAATGGAATTAGAGGAGATAACTTCGGGTATCAGGCGGTAAAAATACTGACCAATGGTACTGGCCCTTGGACACGGAGTGAGGGCATAAAGTAATGCGTGAGTGAGAGAGAGGGGAGAGAACGAGAAAACGAACAGACAGAGAGAGAGAGGAAAGTTCGGGGGAGTAGGCTCTCGCCTACAGGAAGGCAGGGAGATGGAACGAACAGAGAGACAGAGAGAGAGAGAGGTTCTGGGGTGTAGTCTCTGCAGGAGAAAGGCAGAGAGATGAGAGGAGTGAAGTTTAAGCATTAGCACCAGATAGTCTGCACAGAACGAACAGAGAGAGACAGAGGAAGAGGCTCTGGTAAGCTCTGACGAGAGAGAAGCAGAGAGATGAGGGAGAACGAACAGAGAGGGAGAGAGAGGTTCTGGGGTGTAGACTCTGCAGGAGAAAGGCAGAGAGATGAGAGGAGTGAAGTTTAGAGCATTAGCACCAGATATAGTCTGCAAAGGGAGGACTAAAGAGAGATGTGGAAAGAGAGAGTTGCTAACTAATGAAGAGAAAAAAGAAAGAAAAGAAAAGGAAAAGAAAAGCAACCATGTCCATTTAATAGAGCAGACTAGGAGAGAGAGAGAGAGAGAGTGCAATGCGTTAATGCAGGAAGAAAGAAAGGAGAACAGATCGATGTTGATAGTCACTGTTCCATCTGAACCGGGGGTTCGACCTCATACTTGGCCAGCGCCACTTTCATCGGCAGTCCAACCTGACCAACGCCAGCGGTCTGACCTGACCAACGCCAGCGGTCCAGCCTGACCAACGCCAGCGGTCCAGCCTGACCATGCCAGCAGTTGCGTCGTGTTGTGAAAGTGACAGTGAAAAGAAAAAAAAAAGGAAAAGAAAAGACAGTGATTCGTGAATAGTTAAGATCACCTGGCAGTAAAGTAGAAATCTATTATACCCGGGTTAGTTAATGATGTTTTAGATAAATGATTTGTGAAGTTCAGGAAGAGAGAATGTTTTATTTTGTTTGATTCCATATGCATTGATGTTCCGTTCTATGATCATGTGTAGTAAAGTTATAGACTTTACTAGTGGTTTGATGTGACGAATGCATGATATATGAATGAGATTGTAAGCAAGCTGTGAGTGTGTTTGGGCTGTGCGCTAGTCCTTCCTCCACTGACATCACCGAGGTTGACAATTTATTGGCGAGCCTGCCAGGATATTCTGGCCCATTTATTATAATTGTTCAACTTCTCAGAGAGGAAGCTGGGTGGGATTCAAGTATTGTAATCCTAAGACAAGGGGTTGTCTTACTGTATGTTCCCAAGATAGTTAAATACTAGGCTTGGCATTGCTTCCAAGATAGTTAATACTAGGCTTGGCATTTCAGCCCCAGAGTACTCATTTCGCACAGATTGCCTATAATTCGCTCTCAATAGTTGGGTCAGGCGCTGGGCGGTCTTATAAAAACTAATTACGTTTCCCAAGCTAATATTATCATCCATAGGATTGTGCTATTACGTCACTCGTGTCGGAACCACACAGTTTGGCTGTCGTAGTAATAAAATCTTGTTAAAAAAAAAAAGAGATATAATGGCGGAAGAAAAGAACACCCTATTGAACAACAATTAGAGTTGAGTGGTACGAAGAAGGAGTTCGCTGAGTTGAAAGAGCTAGTTATGAAGGAGCAGATTTTGTCAGGTTGCGGCCCTGAGTTAACCATACATTGAAGAGAGACAGCCAAGACAGCAGGGAGTTGCTGAAGTTCGCAGAGGTGATATAGAGAGGCACGTTTGGGCACGAAGGTGCAGGAGAAAACAGGTGCTAGGCACAGGTGAGAAGAGTGCAAGGAGACTAGGAGAGTTTTCTGCAAAGTCTGCAAACCCAGTGGTGGGGCAGAAGGAAGGGCAAAGGACATTAGGTGTTTCATTTGTCACAAGAAGGGACATGTGGCGAGGGATTGTCGCATGAGGTTCCAGAAGGCAGCAGCCTTGCAAGAAGTCGATAAGGGTCGCCAGGGGAAACGACCTGCAGTGGAACCAAAAGGGATTCAGTCTGAAGAGGGTGGAGTGCAGCCTATGGCGAGCACTGGACAGCAGTCAGTGTCAGGGATGGAGGGCACTAGGCTGAGTGTTCGTTACCAGTGGAAGAAGGGTGGATTGGCCAGCAGAGGGTGAAAGTGTTACGAGACACTGGTTGTTCATGTGGTGTAGTTAGAACAACGTGGTCGAGAAAGGGGATTGTGACAGGGCAAATCC
This sequence comes from Conus ventricosus, assembly GCA_018398815.1. NCBI lineage: Eukaryota > Metazoa > Mollusca > Gastropoda > Neogastropoda > Conidae > Conus > Conus ventricosus. The sequence goes on from CM031596.1 coordinate 89,514,937, forward strand.
AGACCTGTACTCTAATCGATGGCACTGTGAGGGAGTTTCCAGTTGCTAAGATAGAAGTACGTACCCCTTACTTCTCAGGCGAGTTGTCTGCGTTGGTGATGAGGAGAGAATCCCTTCATGATTGATCATTGGAAATATTCCAGGGGCAAGGGATCCAGGGGATCCTGAGTTGTTGACTGCTACAGGGGCAGCAGTTCAAACACGGAGCAAGAAGGAGGGAAAGGTTGATAAACCGTTAGTCGTTCCGGCAAGGAAGTCAGCATAGATGTGTCGCCTGATGAGTTTAGGGCAGCGCAGGAACAAGACCCTTCGCTCGTGAAGTCTTGGGAGTTGGCAAGAGGTGGAGAGAAACAGGAGGTTAGAGGAGGTGGAGACAGAATTTCTGTGAAAGGCGGCGTGTTGTACCGAGTGTTCACCAAGGGGAAGACAGGTAAGGTGACCACTCAGTTAGAGGTAACCAGCAGTTATCGTGACACTGTCATGTCAGTGGTCACGAGTCGCTCATGGCGGGTCATCTCGGCACCAGCAAAACAGCTGACCGAATCTTTGATGACTTTCATTGGCCAGGAGCAATGGCAGACATAAAACGTTTCTGCATGTCATGTGTGTGTGTCAAGATCAGCCACAAGAGGGGTGAAGAGGAAGGCACCTCTTAAACATCCCCTTTAATTGACCACACCATTCAGGAGGGTGGCTGTGATCTGATTGGCCCAATCGCGCCCTGTTCCAAAGGTGGCACAGGATGTGTTGACGCTTGTGGACTACGCGACCAGATATCCAGAAGCAGTTGCATTGAAAGGCGTGGATACGCAACAGGTCGCTGAAGGGCTGGTAGACATCTTTTCTCGCGTGGGTGTGCCAGCACAAATTCTCAGTGACAGGGGTCACAGTTCACCTCAGGCGTGATGAAGGAGGTCAACAGGCTGCTAGGGATCACACAGCTTCTCACTACCCCATACCACCCCCAATGCAATGGCTTGGTGGAGAGATTCAATGGTGTTGCTGAAGGGCATCTTAAAGAAGCTCTGTGAGGAAAGGCCAGCAGATTGGGACCGCTACATTCCAGCGGCACTGTTCGCCTACAGGAAGCCCCTCAGGAAAGCACAGGTTTTTTCGCCATTGAGCTGCTGTATGGGCGGACAGTTCGGGGACCAGTGTGCATTCTCAAAGAGCTGTGGTCCGGAAACAGGAGTCAGAAAGAGTCAAAACCACTTATCAGTATGTGGTGGACCTACGCAATAGGCTAGAGGAGACATGTAAGGTCGCAAGGGAGAGTTTGCAGGAGGCTAGGGTCGTCCAGAAGAAGCAATATGACAGGAAGGTGAGGAAGCAATTCCTCAAGGTGGGAGATCAAGTCCTGTTACTGCTTCCCACGGACCACAACAAGCTGCTGATGCATTGGAAGGGACCATTCACCATCATTGAAAAGGTAGATCAGGACTACCGAATCGATGTGAATGGGAAATCAAAACTTTTCCATGCAAATTTGCTCCGCAAATATATTCAGCGTGAGACTCAGCACATAGGCGCAGCAGCAATCATTGATGGAGGTGAAGGAGACCCAGCAGAAGAAGGGGAGATTTTGTTGCCTGAGTTTCCAGGAGAAGAGTCATACAGGGATGTGTCACTGTTGAAGGGCTAGACAGTAGGAGACAGGAGGAAGTTAGGGGCTCCTAGAACAGTATAGGGCTCCCTGACTGATAAACCAGGCAGGACAACTCTAGAGACATGTGCGGTGGAGTTAACATCGCAAAAACCCGTACAATGTGAAAGCCTACCCGATCCCATATGCCACCAAGCAAGTGATCGAGGAGGAGGTAGAAAAGAATGTTGGACCTTGGGGTGATTGAACCGTCCAAATCATCGTATAGTGCACCCGTCGTCTTAGTGAGGAAAAAGTCAGGTGAGCATCGATTCTGTGTGACTATAGACGTCTGAACAGTGTCACCAAGGTCGATGCAGAGGTCATACCGAACATGGAAGACCTGTTCGCTCAGATCGCCACAAGCAAGAGCCAGTATTCACCAGGATCGATCTGAGCAAGGGTTACTGGCAAATAGCCTTGAGTGAGGACTCAAAGGAAGTCACAGCATTCTCCACTCCATGGGCTATACCAGTGGCGAGTACTTCCTTTGGTATGGTCAAGCACCTGCAGTCTTCTCTCGGATGATGGGAAGTTATTGACGGGATTGGAAGGCGTGGTGAATTTCATGGATGACATTCTGATAGCGTCCGAGACATGGAAGGAGCATATGAGACAGCTAGGAGCAGTTTAGAGAGGTTGAGACAAGCCAACCTCACAGCCAGACCAACAAAGTGCCAGGTTGGCTTTCCAAGCCTGGAGTTCCTAGGTTTTGTTGTCGGAGGCGACACAAGCAGCCAGAAAGGGGAAAGGTGGAGAAGAGATGAATTCAGAGAGACCAAAGACCAAACAGAAGTCAGGAGTCTGCTAGGTTTTGTTGGCTTCTACAGGGAGTTTGTTCCAAATTTTGCTGCGATCACGAGTCCTCTCAGTGATTTGGTCAAGGCAGGGAAACCGGCAGTGGTCGAATGGTCAGACGCTGCAGAGCAAGCACTGCAGACGGTGTTGGAAAGGCTAGGTTCCCGTCCCATCTTGAAGCTACCTGATATGTCTAAACCATTTCTGTTGCGTACAGATGCATCAGGTGGTGGGATAGGTGCAGTATTGTTGCAGGAGCATGAAGGGGTCGAGTTTCCTGTGAGGTATGCTAGCAGGAAGCTGACGAAGTGTGAAGAAGGGTACGCACTGTAGAGAAGGAGTGTTTGGCTGTCGTGTGGGCCGTGCAGAAGTTCCACAAATACTTGTATGGGAAAAGAGTTCGTGATAGAGACAGATCACCAACCACTCAAATCCTGCAGGAGGCACAGCTGAAAAACAGCAGGGTTCTGCGTTGGGCAATGGCACTGCAGCCCTACAGGTACCGAGTGCAGTACATTCCAGGTCGACAGAATGTCGGAGCTGACTATTTAAGTCGCGTAGTCTAGCAAGCTGCAACTCAGAGGAAGTCAGTCATATCGGGGTGCTTTGTTGATAACACGTGTTGATTACAGTTATGTTGATTGGATATGGGTTCATTCCCAGTTGCTATGGTTCATATTTTTGTGTGAGACTTGTTCATATTTTCTTTGTGAGACTTGTTCATGTGAATGTAGTTATGCTTGGAGCATACAGTCGCTTGTGTAGTGATGCATTATTTTGCAATAAGTGAGGATGGAGATTCCTCAGTGAGTGTCATGGATCGTGATCATATTATATTGTGCTTTTCATAAGAATTGTGAAGAGAAGATATGGCAAAATCCGCAGGTAGGGGATTGCATAGGTGCGCACAGAGGTCGTTATAAAATGAATTGAAATAACGCAAGAGCGCACGTCAATGATAACTCATTGGAGTGGTATTCACTAATGATATATTTTATAATTTATAAACCGTTGGTTGTAAAGTATTTTTTTTTAAACTTTGCACGTGTAGCTGTGTGTCAGCAAATTCGGTTGTTGTTTTTTTTTGTACCGTGGTTTTGAGACGATGCGGTGCATAGTCTTTTGCAAGGGGGAAATGTCACGGTCAAAAATAGAACAACCAAGTCGTGGTCCAGGTTGTTTGGACATAAGCTCTAACTCAAATATTCTGGGCGCCACGTAGACGGGCCCATGGTTCGGATCCAGCCAATTAAGCATAGGGGAGAGGCTCCACAGAGACGGTCTGTCCGGCCAGACGGACTAAGCAGCTTTGACCGGACGCCTCGATGTCTAGCGAGACGATCGTAGCGCCTGGCTCAGGCTCATCTAGCCAATTTACATGACCAGTGCCCACACGTTAAGCCACACGGCGCCAGTTAAGTAGGAAAGGGGGAAGGTAGTGCGTGGTGGGGGTGAAATCTAGCTAATCATTAAATGACCAATTGACCACCACAGAGAGTAAGGCGTGTAGGCGTGACTGTCATGATTTGAATATCCAATGGAATTAGAGGGAGATAACTTCGGGTATCAGGCGGTAAAAATACTGACCAATGGTACTGGCCCTTGGACACGGAGTGAGGCATAAAGTAATGCGTGAGTGAGAGAGAGGGGAGAACGAAGAAAACGAACAGACAGAGAGAGAGAGGAAGAAGTTCGGGGGAGTAGGCTCTCGCCTACCAGAAGGCAGTGAGATGGGAACGAACGAGAGAGACAGAGAGAGAGAGAGGTTCTGGGGTGTAGTCTCTGCAGGAGAAAGGCAGAGAGATGAGAGGAGTGAAGTTTAAGCATTAGCACCAGATAGTCTGCACAGACGAACAAGAGAGACAGAGGAAGAGGCTCTGTGTAAGCTCTGACGAGAGAGAAGCAGAGAGATGAGGGAGAACGAACAGAGAGGGAGAGAGAGGTTCTGGGGTGTAGACTCTGCAGGAGAAAGGCAGAGAGATGAGAGGAGTGAAGTTTGAGCATTAGCACCAGATATAGTCTGCAAAGGGAGGACTAAAGAGAGATGTGGTCCTTTGCAGACTATATCTGGTGCTAATGCTCAAACTTCACTCCTCTCATCTCTCTGCCTTTCTCCTGCAGAGTCTACACCCCAGAACCTCTCTCTCCCTCTCTGTTCGTTCTAACTAATGAAGAGAAAAAGAAAGAAAAGAAAAGGAAAAGAAAAGCAACCATGTCCATTTAATAGAGCAGACTAGAGAGAGAGGAGAGAGAGTGCAATGCGTTAATGCAGGAAGAAAGAAAGGAGAACAGATCGATGTTGATAGTCACTGTTCCATCTGAACCGGGGGTTCGACCTCATACTTGGCCAGCGCCACTTTCATCGGCAGTCCAACCTGACCACGCCAGCGGTCTGACCTGACCAACGCCAGCGGTCCAGCTGACCAACGCCAGCGGTCCAGCCTGACCAATGCCAGCAGTTGCGTCGGTTGTGAAAGTGACAGTGAAAAGAAAAAAAAAAGGAAAAGAAAAGACAGTGATTCGTGAATAGTTAAGATCACCTGGCCAGGTAAAGTAGAAATCTATTATAACCGGTTAGTTAATGATGTTTTAGATAAATGATTTTGTGAAGTTCAGAAAGAGAGAATGTTTTATTTTGTTTGATTCCATATGCATTGATGTTCCGTTCTATGATCATGTGTAGTAAAGTTATAGACTTACTAGTGGTTTGATGTGACGAATGCATGATATATGAATGAGATTGTAAGCAAGCTGTGAGTGTGTTTGGGCTGTGCGCTAGTCCTTTCTCCACTGACATCACCGAGGTTGACACAGTTGTTGTTCCTGTATAGATGTGTCCGGTGCAGGGTATATAGGCCAGCCTGGAACATTCTATTTTGAGGGCGGGGATGTTCCCTGGTTTGTTCTGTGTGCTCTGTGCTGTTATATCTGCTTGGCGATTCGGTGTCGTAGGCTGCATTCCTTTGGAGTTATTGTGTACTTGTTTTCTTGTGGGAGCAAGAGTTGCCCTACTTGTTCATATTTACGTTCATTGAAAATTTTGTTTTGTTTTCCAGATAAGTATCTATCTTTGCAGACTTTAGACTGAAACTGAGCGGATTGTGTTTTTAAAAAAATTAGGAATTCTACATTCAAAATTTACTTTTATCTAATTAATGTGACATGCTACTACGAAATGGCCATATTTTATACCAGCTACAACTTCAAAACAGAGTTCCTGCACATCTCTTCATTTCCTCTCTCTCAAACACACACACACACACACACACACACACACACACACACACACACACACACACACACACACACGGGGGGGGGGAGGGGGATGTACAGTGTGTGTTGCGTCACAACCGTATTGACATCTTAAATAAAGAACAAAAATATCACGTATCTTCTCCCTAATTAAAAACACTGAATGGTTTTGGAGGATAGAGTAGATTCGAGGAAGCCACATTCAACGTTTTCCACCAAAACCAAATAGTGAGCTGAAAGGAGGAAGAAAAACTCACACCAAAAAGCTCGGAAGTGTGAACAAACAAGGTGGCAAATAAGTTGTGTCTGAGTACAAAATGAAAGCACATTAGAACGTAATTGCATTTACTCTAAGATGTGCAGGTACCCCCTCAATTTGATACTCCTGGGGAGATGCCAGAGGGCCTCTCAAAATAAACTGTTCTTCATTGTCTGTCAATTCTATGCTAATGATTTCCTTTTTGAATTCCCAGTTCTTATAGAACAGGGAGTACATTTACAATGGGAACGAAGACATGCTGTCTGTCAGTCCGTCTGTCTGTGTGTCCGTTCATGGTCAAACTGTGTTCCACTCGCTCCAGACAAAACTTCGTAGGTACAAAAATTTGTAGGTATATTCATTATGGGTCACGGATGATGCCTGATGTTTTATTGTAGCAGAATAGCCGTTACTAACGGCTGTAAATGATAATAAAATAAACACATCAAGTCCGATAAGGGGAATAACCACCGCACTGTCGAGTTTTTTTTTCTTCCACTAACTGGAAATTGTCTCCCTTCTTTGTCACTGTAACGGGAGTACGTTTATGTGCTTTGCATCTTCTTTTCCTTTGTATCACTCTGATTTGGTTTTTACCTTCCCTCACAGTTGTTCTCCCTTTTTCTGCCTCGAAGGTCCATTCGCCTGTCTTTGGTGGTTCAAAGCAATCTTTACCTTTATTTCTGTATTCTTGTGTTACAATTCGTAACATGTCTGCGCTTGTGATCTGGTTGCTGTTAGGTAGTGAGACTGTAGCTACTGTGCAGAGTGAAGACAAGTTGTCCTTTTAGAGAGCTGTTTTATGGCCTATGTAGTGTTTTTGTCAGTGCTCCATCAATTTGCATGTGTTATACATTATCATCATTGTTTACTTTATTTACTTCACAAAATTTTGCGTAATACATGAACTTGGCAATAGCGTTTCCTAATGTGTGAAATCAAACAATCTCTGATTTAGTTCCTTTCATTTTATATTCCTCGTCATGACAAGCAAGATATTGGTGATGCCATGCTGAAACAAGGTCCGTTGAACATTCCGTGAAGATTGTCGACAGGTACGCATGCATTACGTTTCTAGTTTAGGTGTGCTGGAAAAAAAATTATTTCGGATTTCTAGCTCTACAACGTATTTTTTGTCTTCTTTCATGAAAACTGACAAAGAAACGGAAACAATTTTTTTTTAAGTTTTAAGCAACGGTATTCCCAAGTCCACGTATCGCGTGCGCACACAAACGCGTTCACGCGCGCGCGCGCGCGCCACACACACACACACACACACACACACACACACACACACACACACACACACACACACACACACACACACACACACACACACACACACACACACACACAACGCACGCACATACACACGCACGCACGCACGCACACACGCTAACCGATGAATGGCGATGAATGTGTGAGTCCAGTTTGGTTTGTAATTTCAGATCGGATCTGTCTTCCGGGTGCTTCTGTAATTTGCGTAGTGCCATTTTGCTGTCAAGAGGGTCTGGGCCGTACTGGAACCTGTGATGCTGATAAAGAACCCGTTGCATGTTTTCAAAGACGCATTCAGAAGTCGAGGGGTCTCAACAAAGTCACCGACGTAACGATGCGCGAGACAGCATAGCATGTACTTCAGGTTTTGTAAACTGCAGAGTAAATACTAGGACAAATCAGAAATGGCATTTCACAGATGTAGTTTCAAGTATTTCGTCTCTGGGAAAATAGGCTTCCGGAAAGATAAAAGATTTCTTCACACACACACACACACGCACACACGCACGCACGCACGCACGCACGCACACACACACACACACACACACACACACACACACACACACACACACACACACATGCGCGCTCACGCTCGCACTCACACTCAAAGAGCACACAGCGATTTTAGTTTTGTTCTTTAGTTTAGTATTACGAACTCTGCAAAGGCTGGAGAGGTCTTTATGTTTTCAATGTTTTCATGCACTTAGGCCGACAGTAAGTGACGGCCGCAATTGAGGACAGCCGATTCTCCCCCCCCTCTCTCTCTCTCTCTCTCTCTCTCCTCTCTCTCTCTCTCTCTCTCACACACACACACACACACACACACACAAACACACACACACACGCACGCACGCACGCACGCACGCACACACACACACACACACACACTACCAGAAAGACCATATCTCTGTCCTACCATATTTAACACAGTCAGAGTGGATTTCATAGTGGAGATATGATCAGCTTATACTTACATAGGGATACATTCTAGATTAAGTTTTTTCGTTAAACGAGCCGTTTGAACTTCTTCCATATGAATTATTAACACACACACACACACACACACACACACACACACACACACACACACACACACACACACACACACACACACACACACACACGCACGCACGCACGCACGCACGCACGCACACACGTAGCCTACGCACGCACACAGACAAACACACACACATATACACATACATATACATATATATGAATGCACGCTGTGTACATGCACGTATGCAGGAGCAATATCAAACAAGCCCACAGATCACACGTGCATGCATATGCGCGCACACACAAATCATATCCACACGCACATGCACATGCACACGCGCGCGCACGCACTACATGCACTGGCAAACACACCTGGATCCGTGCCTACCCACCCACACATACAATTACACGTGCATGCGCACGTAAACACAGTCGTGCAATGGCAATAGCGGCACAGACAATGTTAGGTAGGTACACAAAGGCTGACTAGCGTGCTGGGCTAACAGTCAGACATCTGCTAAGTCGTAGCCATGAGACCCTCGTCTTTTGAATGCTCTCATCTCAGTCATTAATTCATTTGTCCATCAGTCATGCATCCCGCGCCACGTGGCTTCGAAATCTAGCAGACGTGGTGTAGCGTTTATAGACTAGTCTGCATGCAGTGACACCTTGATGCAGCTGAAACTGTATCCTACAAGAGGCTTTTCAGCATAAGAAGAGCAAGTCAACGCATAAGAGCGTGCTTCGTCGTTTTTCAGCCTGCGCGCATGCTCCTAAGAGCGCACTTTGGTTTTAATAGGAGCGCATGGATAGACGCTGTTTAATAAGAGAACACTCGTTTCCCCGTTGTAGAATATAAAGTCGATGGTTGTCAACACAGTCAGGAATTGATCAGTCTTAGATCCGACGGAAAGAAGCCACACAGATCTAGCGGTGCTGGTAGAGCTAGGATTGCGAAAAGGCGCTTATTACTAACAGTTGAACACGCGCTTATAGCCTATGCCTAAGCGCTAGGTTATGATCGGCACGCGCGTATCACATGATGCACGATGTGATCAAGAAGATGCCAAAGACGTTAATTTCTACAGAGCTGAAAACCACTCTCATTGGACAGGGCTGGGTCAAGGACACTTTGATGGCTATGCGACGTGTTTCCTCAAGATCAAGACAAAAGCGTGGCACCTACACACAGACCGTACGTATGTTGACCATCAGAGCTATTTTCAGAGTAAGCTCGAGCCGTAGTACTTTAAGTGTTTCAGCCCATCCATTGAGGAAACAGGTAGATATCAGGAGACGGATTTACCATTATCCATGTAGACGTGTCGTTTGCAACAGACTACGTGCGGCTTGTAATGAAACTGTCGCTTGCCTGATTTGAAAACAAAGTGTCATGTGATTTACATTCAATGATAAAAGCTAATGACAAAGTACACGCTCGGTTCAATTCAGCTCAGTCCCATGGTCTCCTTTGTCGCTGGGGAGAGATAAAAACTGCGGCAGTTTGGTCTGGAATTCTAAGATTCGCCAGTCTCTTTTGTGTGCTCCATACAACTTCTCCTCGTGAAGCATTTGTCAGAAATTCGGTATTTACACATCCGCTTGCCATCAGTGACTCTGTTGGCGTGCTGAACTTCTTTGACGTTCCACCACTGAAAGTATGCACTGAAGAACAACAGTCAATCTAAAACCAGTGGTGATGTATCCATAGATAAAACTGTACGGTTTGTCAGTGCACTCTGGTGTCCAAGTCTCTACATTTTTAACAAGAGCAGATATGAGTTCGATGCCACAATCACGTTCTAATCACACCACAAGCAGGGCCTTGAGCACACCCACATGTTCCAGCCGAAAGGAAACTATGGAAAACAATGCACAGATCCAAGTTACCTCTGTAAGAATGTAACAAACACATCAAGTTTCCCTTGCATTGTTGGGTGATTGAGATTCAGATCGTAGTGTCTTGCTGTAGATGCTTTAACATTTTTTTTCAAGTCATTTTTATTAAGCACATGAGGCTTTTAGGGCTACAGGCACCAGAAATGCGTGGTAGTTCCGAAAGCTTCCTGACAGCCCGAGAACCTTCAGGAAAGGTTTAAGAATCTTCCAGAAGGTTAAAAGCGTTGCACGTGGAATATCCTGTCTTTTGCTCAGCTAGGCTACAACGTGGGTTATCATGCACTGTCTTTTGCTCAGCTAGGCTACAACGTGGGTTATCATCAGCTAGGCTACAACGTGGGTTATCATCAGCTAGGCTACAACGTGGGTTATCATGCACTTTAGTTAGCTCTGCGGACCCATTATACTCGAGGTACCGATTTCTTATGAGATGTTTTGGTTGCGTGGAGGAGTGGTTTATAAATTCTGTGAGGGTGGGTGTGTGTGTGTGTGTGTGTGTGTGTGTGTGTGTGTGTGTGGTGTGTGTGTGTGTGTGTGTGTGTGTGTGTGTGTGTGTGTGTGTGGAGGGGGGGGGATGAGGTTGTTGTAGTGGTTGTAGTGATGGCACATGGTGGTGTTGAAGGAAGCGTTTCTGTTTTAGCGCCATTGAAGCAGTCACATGGATGTTGAACTTTGTAATTTTTTCTGTCGATGTTAAACAATTTAAACATGTTACAAGTATTGACCTTTTTTATCTTATGATACGTCAATGAGGCATAAGAACCTGTCTTTTCCATTCGTTCAATCAGCATTTGAAATTTACAGAAGTCTTTTTAAAGAAAAAAAAACCCCGAAGTTTGATCCTCACTGAAATAGCCATTTGTTGACGCCCTCAAACATGTCATTAATAGTCTGCACAGCGGAGAGGATACAGAGATCACACGCCGTATATGAAACTTCTACAGACAGAAATTTGAATATAAGACAGTGTGTACAAGATGGAGCCGAGACTGTCAGCTGTCGTTTGACTCAAATAGCGATTGAACACAGAAGAGAGAACCCATGATATGTGTCTGACAAACGTCTTTCTCCTTCTCGTATATCCTCCTCCTCCTCCTCTTCCCCCTTCTCCTCCTCCTCCTCCTCTTCCTCCTCCTCCTGCTCCTCCTCCTAATACTGTTGTTAATATTTTTACAACAGCTGACCTCTGTCATGTTCTTCTGTGTTGTGTAAATAAAGAACTGACTCATTTCATGAACAACAGATTCGCGTCACGAGTCGTTTTAATTCTTGCCTAAAACGACGGCCACTGATGCAGTAAAACAGGAAGTTGATGGCGTGATTGGTGTACATGAGGTTGTCCACAACAGCATGGGTCAGACGTTTGTGGGCTAACTGTTCATTGGTTTTAGGAAGCCATTTGTACCTCTGGTACAGCAGGACGATCACTATTGGAGATGTCAACAACAAGAATCCAAAGGACACCAGCAACAACATGACGGTAATATTTGTATTGGTTTTGGGTTTCTTTGAGGTTACAGTGTCTCCGTCACTTTCTTGGCCTTTTTGGTTTTTAGTAATGATGGAAATGTTGTTTGGTTTTGCTATTTTTACAGCTGAGATGTCCTTTTCGCCAGAAGAAGTGTTCCTGTCTTGGCGGTCTATGAACTGCCCGATGAATTTACGAGAACGCCCCAGGTCTCTGATGATAAGGAAATTCAAAGTGAGCAAGGACAGGACAGGGATAAAACTGTAGAGACAAACGTCGATGACCGTGTATATTTTCGTCATGAAAAACACAACATCTCCACTTGGGTACCAGCACATCAGAGGATCTTTAGCGTTCCCTGAAGGGACCAGACGTCGATTAAAAAGAATTTGAAAGTTGAGGGCAAAGCAGAAAATCCCTGCTGCTGTGATGACCTTGATGGCGGATTTAGGAGTGCACCAGCTCTGAGCTCTCAGGGGGAACCTGACAACAATGAAACGATCGACAGTCATGGCCAAGATCACCAGGACATCAAAGTGGATGGAAAAATAGAACAGAAAATACTGAAGGCCGCAGGTCCAATCTATGCGCATGTAGAACTCGGTATGACCAAGGTATTGGCTAATGAGAGTGCATAAGACAACGACCAGAATGATAGAGTCCAAAACAGCAATGACAGCCATGTAGATACATGTTGAAGTGGTTCTTAGACTGGTGAAGATAAGAGTGACGAAGCACAGGAAGTTGCCCATCACACCCATGCACACTATGGTTGGAATGTAGATTCTGAAAATCAAAATATACATTCATTCCCCGGTCTTAGTTTTACAACTGATCAATGGAAGCGTTCATATGGACTACTTAGCACATCCGTAAGTAAGTCAGATAAAATGACTATTCATCGACGAACACTGCTTTCATTGGAATACAGCAAAAGACAAAATGACTAGACTTCCTAGGGTAACTAACCTCTCTCCCCCCTCTCTCTTTCTGTCTTTCTCTGCGCATGCGCGCTTGCTGTGTGTGTGTGTGTGTGTGTGTGTGTGTGTGTGTGTGTGTGTGTGTGTGTGTGTGTGTGTGTGTGTGTGCGTGCGTGCGTGTGTGTGTGTGTGTGTGTGTGTGTGTGTGTGTGTGTGTGTGTGTGTGTGTGTGTGTGTGTGTGTGTTTTGTGTGTGTTGTGTGTGTGTGTGTGTGTGAGAGAGAGAGAGTTAGCTTGTGTATGTGCGTGCGCGCGCGCGCGCGCGCGCGCGCGCGCGGTGTGTGTGTGTGTGTGTGTGTGTGTGTGTGTGTGTGTGTGTGTGTGTGTGTGTGTGTGTGCGTGTGTTGTCAGTGCAACACTATGTTAATCTGACAGTAAATGGTTTCAGTCAGTCAGTCAGTGTGTGTGTGTGTGTGTGAGTGTGTGGAGCTGGATGTCATCACTGACACGGTGCCTTAAGTTGTTGGTGGTATTCTCCACTTCTTTCCTCGCACTTCCCTGCAGTAATTTGAGCAACCTCTAGAAGTTTTTGTTGGTTTGCACCTTATTTAGCGAGACAGAGCTGGTTGTTTGATCTTATGTTTCTGAATAGTGCAGAACACTGTTTAGCTTGTAGCAATTTGATGGATAAACATATAACCAAGGTCCACAATAAATGTGTTTTATTCTGCTGTCCTTAGACAGCTTGACACGCATTCTTTTAAACTGGCTAAGATGTTCTAAGCTACTTAAATCTTTACTTGGATCAACTTGCGAGCAAGTGCAATGCATCTGCAGGCGTTTCAGTATGAACATTGAAAACAGCTAAATTAACGACAATCCCTGGGGTATTCCAATGGAATTTCATATGATATGTGATTGATATTGGGTTTCTAAATGTTCTGGAATTAGGTGGTTTTCAGAAAATGTTATTACTGTCTATAGTAGGAGTGTCCTATTTTCTTCATATTTCGCAGGAAATGCAAGCTAGAATTTGTTGTACGCTTCTTCCAAATCCATCCCTTTTCAGGCAGTTTTGAACTCCATTAAAAACAAAAAAGCATTCGGCTTTCGATTATGTTCGTGGTTCTCAGATTTACTGGTTTGTTTTTTGTACACGCATATCTCTTAGTACTGATAATCATTTTTGAATTTTCCAAAATTGTCTAAGCAAAACAGAACTACTGCATACCTTCTGCCACAAGGGTGAATTGTTTCTATACATTTATGTTTTGAACATTGGTGACATATGTATAGTACTGGTGACACTGCCTGTGTGCTATATTTTCAGTAGTTTCAAAATAAAATTCTAAGAAGACTTCCAAAAATAATTCTAGTGTGTCCTGATGTGTGGTAGTTCAGTCTTTAGATTGAGAGTAATGCTCCGGGTATGCGAAATCTGTTAGATCAGGTGGGCTATAATAAAGAAAGAAAACCTGATGATGTCAAAAACTGTCTGGACAAATCATTGAAAACAAATTTAAACTAAAAAGCTCAGAGCATTGCCACGAGGGGCTGAATAACGAAGAGTCGCTTAAAATTACATGTGATATCTGAGCAGCAGTAACACATCCCAGTACTGTATTCTTACCTGTCGATCAAAACAGCCACCTTGACCTCTAGAAACTCGTCATAAGGTTTTTCTGTCGTTGTGTTCCTCGTGGAGTGATTGGTCAGAACCATTGTTGTCACGGTTCTCAGTAGTGGTGAAGACATCGGAGACATTGAAAATGACTTCATCTCAGTCTGGACATCGAAGATATTTCCACTAACGATGGCAATCTTTTTCTTTTATTCTGATGAAGACTATGTTATCAAAATAAAAAGAAGAACCCAGTCAGCGAATGGCTTGAAGGAGATGAAGGAAAACAAAGAGAAAACTGAAACTCCGGTTTGAAGAGGGGCCCACCCACAGCAGCAACCTTAGTTATACAAACAGAAACGGTCAAACTGTCAATTGGTTACAAAATCTGGAAAAATAACAAGCCAAAATCAGGAAGCGTAAAGAGAAGGAGGAAGAAGAAGGCTGGGGGTGGGAGTGGGGGGGGGGGGGGGGAGAAAAAGCGTGGCAAGGAAGTATTTTAACGAGTAAATGACGCAGACAACAGAGGCTACCTTTACGAAAAGATTCACAATAACTAACTTCTCACTTCTTGAACATTGAATTGAACTACGCACGCAAAATATTGAGGTAAGTTATTCAAAGGAACATGCTGCCGTAGTATATGTGGTTTATTTTTTTCCTGTTCTATCTTCCGTGTCCTCAAAGTCGCTCTACTACTAAGCTGTTTAAAACGGTTCATCCACACAACCACACACAGGATTATCCTGACAAAAAAAAAAAAAAAATTGCGGGCACAACACATGCACACAATCCCCCCCTTCACTCCCTTCCCCCACATAAATGCTTGCTCGCGTGCGCGCGCGCGCGCGCACACGCACAGACCCGCGCGCGCACACTCACACAACGACAAAAACACACAGATATACACACATATGCACACACACACACACACACACACACACACACACACACACACACACACACACACACACACACACACACTTAAACGCACACACACACACACACACACACACACACACACACACACACACACACACACACACACACACACACACACACACACACACACTTAAACGCACACACACACACACACACACACACACACACACACACACACACACACACACACACACACACTACGTCCTGGATTCTCTCCGCCGGCAGTTCACGTCAAAAACCAGCAGTCACCATCATAACACGTCGTGATACGGCACCGCACTAAAAGGAGACACTGCACTGCTGCTGACTCGCTTCCGTGATATTGAGTGGTGCATGTTTGGCCCCAGCATATGCAGGACACCCCCTGATGATGACACAGAGATTAAAACCATGGAGCCAGCATGAAAGAGTGACCTTTCAGGTGGACTCTTCTACTACGTCCATCTAACGACGATGAACAAAATTTTGCCCACTGCGAAAGATTTTCAAACAAAAACTCGCTATCGGTTTGGATGTGGAGAAGGAATCAATGCTGATGTTACCACAAAAACAGGGGAATGAAGGGTCACACCGAACAGGAGAATGACAAGCAGAAGCCGTCTGTGGGGAAGATAAGCACCGCGATGATACTCTGAAGTGAAAATTCCATCTCATGACAACACTGTACAAAACGCTTCTTTTCATACAATATTTTGGCGTCAGCCTGGCGAAAGATAAGCAGGCACCTGCATAGCTGGTCGGGAAGTTGTTTGAGCCACGCTCACCCCGATGTCTCCATTCAGTGGATGGACTGGACTGAGTCCAAAAGCACTCTCGACAAATCTGAGCAGGAGCCGGCTGGGACAGAAAACTCCCACTGTTCTTCGGTAATGGAACTCGAACCCAAGACTTCTGAAGCTTGCTGCTTACGCCGCTAAGCACTGTTACAGGTTAAAGTGTACAAGTGAAACACATGGGGACATACACCATCAAACCAACCAACCAACCAACCAAGAGAGGGCTATATTAAAACATCTTATCTATTTACAAACACAACACGATAAATAAATAAGTCAACAGCGTAAGAAACAGCAAAGTAAATAAATAAACGAAATCACAATAAATAGATGAATGAAAACAAAATGAATGAATGAATAAATGAATTAACAAAATAATAAACAAGAGGGGTATTCGGGAGTGTGAAGTCCTCCACCGAGTCATAATGAGTCTTGGATCAGCCCTTTGAATTAGTTAAAAACAAAACTAAATGAAAACAAAACTATTTCACCTAGGGCAAGTAACATTTAGTGCAAATTAAAAGCATTTTTTTTTTTTTTTTAAAGATGACCCGCAAAAAGCGAAATATCAGCGTTTATTATCACCAGAAAGTTTAATATTCCATACAAATATACTGTATCGCAGATAGCTACGATTTGGAACAGTAACTTTATATTGTTTATATTCACGAGAAACCTTACAAACCTTAACACTGAAATGAAGAGATATTGAATTGGCCATCTGGTCAACGTCCGTATTACTGATTACAGATTACAATTCGTTTTGAGGGACATATTCCATCTTACATTCTTTTACCTAGATTCCTTAAAATCGACCCAACATTTCTAGTATGATAAACATAGTAATTTGGCTTAAATCCACCGTTTAATCCAGGTTCACACCCACGAACCCACACCAAAATATTGTGGAATCCATCCTAGGTTCCATTCCATTTTTGTTGACGAAGGAATGTAACTCTGTTTGAAAAAGGTTCACAATTTTGGCAAATCCGCCTGCTAGATAGACGGATAAAAGCAAGCAATCGACAAACGCAACTGAAACCTAAATATTCTGAGTGTAGTAATAAGCTGCTAAGTGTGGTTGCACGGAGGACCTACGAATCTCGTTCTTACCTTAGAGTTCATAGTTGAAATCAAAGTAATGTTGTTGTTTTTCTGACAGTGGAAGTT
>CM031596.1:89539459-89551959 GCA_018398815.1 Conus ventricosus
AAGCTGCCTAGAGGAGCGAGCATAGAACTGATAGAAACGTTGGCAGAACAATTCGGAAACACCATCAATACCATGTTGTACCTTTTGGCGATATCTTGAGATGAATTTCGTAATGGCACTTGAAAGCATAGCAACATATTCATTTTCCACAGACAAATGTAAAAGCTGATGGATTGAGAACAATGGGTAACCGCGACATATCGGCTTGGATGTAGGGAAAACAAAATAGGTCTAATAATTTGTGTTAAGATATATCTCTCTTTGAGAAGTATTGGTGTTCCAAACATGGCAAAAAGCAACTGCTCAAACAACCAAGAAGCGTGAATACAATTTTGTTCAATTATTATTGTCTTCTTAACTTTTTTCTTCGAAGCCTGTTGAGCCACAAAATAGTGGCCAAATGGTTTATGGAAAAGCGCATCGTCATCAACTGCAGTTATGCAGAAAGACTGGCTTGTCAGTCAGCTGAGAGTGAACTAGTAAACGGCTACCATACCAAGTGCACTGCCTAATTACCTACTCTTTAGTATTGTCCAAACAGGTTGAAATTGAAACAAACCACCTGTTCTTTTTCATGTATTGTCAACTCCTAATCTCTATTGATTTCATTTTTTGTTTGTTTGTGCTAGTTTACACTCTATTCGTTTCTCGTATTGCATTTTCATAGTAAATTTGCGACTTTCTTCATAAGCGATGACATTGTTTCTGCTTAAATGTATTCCACGTTTGTCGACTTTCCGCAGTCTCTTTGAATGATACCACCAGGGACAGACCTGTACTAGGGAACTCTTATTTTTGAGAGTTAAATGAAGTGCATAAAAGAGAATCCATTTTCATTGAAGAAAAATGTACATTTGTTGGTAATATTTTCATCTGCCGACTTACCTCTGGAAAGAATAAACGTGTTGAAAGTTCGCTACATTACTAATTGATCATTACCTTTGAAAACAGTTTTTAAATGTGGCGGCGAAATTTATTGTAAGTTCAGGAATATTCCTTAACTATGTTGCAGGCTTGACAGTTGTGTAAGAGATACACGCAAAACATCAGAAAAAAAAGAAAAGCGGAAACAATGATACAAACGATCAAACAAAAACAGAACGGGAAATGGATGGAAACAGTAAACTGTTCGCTCATTCTCACACATCATTCATTGTCGTGTCGATTTCAATTACAAATGAAATACGTAAAAGTCATGCAAACCGAACATTTCCAACAACAGTATAAAGAAATCATCAAGTTTCCGAAAGAAACAAAAGTGCCAACATTTAGATACAGCATTTAAGACAACACTTCCAGAGCTTTCACTTCCACATGGAACAAGAGCCCACTTCTTCAGCTATGGAGAGTAGTCTCAGTCGTGATCTCAAACCACAAGAAAGGGAAGAGAAATCAACGTCGAGTGCCTTAAAACCAATTCATCTGAACTGGTGTGTTGGTAAGGTGACGCTGAAGGCTAACAATACCCGATTGCCTGGTACCCGAAAAGGAAACAGACTAATCCACTGCAACAAGCTGGGTTTAGGAGAAACAACTCACTGAGGATCATAGCATTTACATCGCACAAGATTGAAAAATTACGCACATGATAATAACGTGCCGTCTGTTAACATAACGAATATAATGACCTTGCTACATCCTTATCTAACCTGCATAATTTGACTGGTATCTTAGTCCAGAGGCCATCTTTTTCTGCATTACCCATAATTCTAAGAATTAAAGAGTAAAACAGTCTGACAGAGAAATCAGGGAAGCTGGCAGGGTTTTATATTTGTTCTTTTTGACAAACCTGGCGATAGAACCACCTGTAGTTGGTGATCACATGTGACGATAACCATCTTTTATCTGCTAGGAATTGCGCTACCTCTGAGTCAGTAGCATAACGCTCACCACTTATCATGTTTTTCTGCATTACTGAAAGAGTGAATGGTGGACATCAGTGTCAAAATTCAATTTCCACCCCTGTGACCATTTCAAGAATTGCAGCGTCACTGGTCACTTCATATTATGCCGCGTGAATTTTTAACGCTTTCACCATCCACCTTCTCAACTTCGTCTTCCAGAGCATGTATGGTTGAAAATAGAGACAATAGGAATTCACTCACCCCTTGATCTTTTGTGTCTGGGTGCGACTATGGCAGCCTCTGTTGTTAAACTGGAAGTGACACTTTGGGATTTCCCTTCGTGTAACTCTCCTTGTGATTAGGGTAGTGGTTCTGGTTTGCTGACCCTTTGCCCTTCCTTTGTCCACGTTTGTCATGTTCAGGTAACAGTCTTGCCCCACGTCTATTCAACTTATTTATATATTTAAAAGGGACGCCCCAAGTTATCCTGAAACAATGTATCTGTCACAGTGACTCCTGAGGTTTTGTCACATATTCGACAATCGATTTGTTAGCATGATGTTTCAATGCGCTCTGCCTATGAAAAGAGATTTACTGCTCTGCCTATGAAAAGAGATTTACTGTGATGCGTGAACTAATCATTGCATCGCTGCAACTTTTACTCTCTTATTTTGACATTCCAGTGGGAAAAATGTATCCAAGACCTCAGCGGCTAGTATCGCATCCTTAACAATGCTTCGCTGTATGCTGATCTCCTTCAAGTCAGGGCGACGGACGTGTGTTGATAGTTAGCGCCAGAGTTCTGGATGAACTGAGGGAAGTTAGAGCGCTAGACTATTGGCCTGTTGTCTTTGGCCTCCACGCTCTTTTGTACGTTTTTCACTCCAGGTTTGTTTAAAATTCTTTCCTTTGTATGTTAGGCAAGATCGTCTAGGAGACTTCCCTCTAATTGCTCTTGTTCGTTGCTGTTATGCTCGCCATCGTTTAGTAGGTTTTCTTCCATTTCTTCCACTGGAAGTGGGGGAAGTGCACAATTTTTACTCTTTACCGCCATGGTGTCCCTCTTGGTGACTGCTAAGGGATTATCATTGAGGGAGGTGGGCTGCTTGCTTCGTGTTCTTCTCGAGCACATCATCCATGTTGGCATCTGATCTATAGTGCTCAAGTGCCCTGAAAAAAAGCTATTTCGTCAATTCTTGGTGCATGCAGACCAAAACTGGAATTATCAAGTAAGTCAGAATTTCCATTCTTCTAATTTGATCTTTTGACTTCTTCACGGTATTTTTGCCCTTTATCATCCATTTCTTACAAAGGTTGTCGAATAACGTTTCTAGCCAATGGCATCTCATTTGACCCTCACTTAGCTGGATTGGACCTAGTCGGATTTGAACAGAGCAGTTCTAGACAAAAGCAATGTATAATGTTAAACACAAACGACTACAATGGGAGACACTTAGATCTATGGACAGCAAGTTAAAGTAGGCATGGATTAAACAAACTCCAGCTGGTAAACTCAGGCGACAAATGACTGAAAGAGGTAAGGCCGTGCCAACACCAGGGCCCCCCAAAGCCCAATTCCGTTGGGATCCAGATTTAAGTCTAAGGAAGACAGTAAGTGTTAGGAATAATTCTTATTGAGTCCGTCAAGAACAAGGACGAACAAGTTACAAGACAAAACATTCCGGAAACACTCACAAGATATTCATTTTTACTCTGCCATTGGTCAGACAATAATTACATGAGATTCAGTGCGTAAGAACAAGACAGTAAGATTCTTTAAAAGAAGACGAAGAAGAAATGAAATTATGTAGTGCTTGTCAATTGTTGAAACTGCATGTAACAAGAAGCGAAGAAACAATTGTTTTGGCTAGTGCCCTTGCGTACCATAAGGCTTCTTACAGACGGATTATGGCACCAACCGATGAGTTTTTCTCATGCATCGAATCTCATGTAATTATTGTCTGACCAATGGCAGGGAATAAATAATTATCTTGTGAATGTTTCCGGAATGAATGACAGCAACCTGGCCTACTGGTGCAACACTCCCAGAGATGTTTGTGTCATTGAAAAGTCGGCACACGTCACGACAACATCTGTGCTATGTCTTAGGTGTTCAACAACGAAGAAAATGTTGATTGTTTTTGTGCATTGTCATTTTTGCTAGTTGAATTATTTCTGCTTTCTGTTGTTCTCTTTCAGTTATCAGTCTCCTCTTGCATAAACGCATGCACTCAAACAAATAGCGTACAGCAAAGACAATAATGCTACACTTCATGATGATTTTTTCCCGGTAGCTTGCAGTCTTCCTGTATCATTGCACAGGATGAAAATGTTTATATCGATTCTGTTTAAGAAGAATCCTTAACTAATACGTTTGTATAGTCTGTACAAACGTCTTTCTCTGCTGTTGTTGCTGTTGTTATTGATCATCTCCCTCGTTTCTTTTCCTTCTTTATTTTCTGACTTTTTCTCCCTCCTCCTCCCTTTGCTCATAGTTAGCTCTCTTTCGATCGAACGCAGCCTGTGAAAGAAAACTCTATAATGAGTCATTCCATGAAATATTATGACCACATTCTTTCTGTGAGCTTTTGATGCCATTGATCGTTTTACCAGTTTAGGAGAATTGCAGAGAACAATCGATTCGTTTTGAATTCACTGACAGCACACACACACACACACACACACACACACACACACACACACACACACACACACAACACACACACACCCCACACACACACACACACACACACACACAACCACACACACACACACACACACACACACACACACACACACACACACACACACACACACACACACACACACACACACACACACACACACACACGCGCACACACACACACTTTCTCTCTTTCTCTCTCACACACAGACAGACAGATAGACACACACACCCATATATAAACACACACACGCACGTACACACTCACACACACGCGCGCGCATGCACGCACGCACGCACGCACGCACGCACTCACGCACGCACGCACGCACGCACGCACGCACGCACGCACGCACGCACGCACGCACGTACGCACGCACGCACGCACGCACGCACGCACGCACGCACACACACACACACACACACACACACACACACACACACACACACACACACACACACACACACACACACACACACACACACACACACCTCTTCAGAAGCACAGTGGTCACTTTCCAGTCTCTCAGAAATTTGGCTGTTGTTCAGGACCAGCTTTCCAAAGGAGATGGAATGCACAACAACGATATACTGACAGATGGTCGTTTGAGCTCTTTCATCGTTGATGCAGTACTTAGTAGAGTTTTGTCTACGTTTCATAGTCTCACCTGATTTGTTACTAAACGATGCAGTTACTTAGGTAATTATCTTCACTCCTCGTGCCACAGAAAGCTGTCATTACAAACTTCCAATGAAACCTCTCATGCACTATCTTAGTTGGGTATTTCGTAGGTATTGCTACGTTGCTGCACACCAAAATACAAATAAAGCCACAAAATATGGTATAGAGTAACGTTTGTTTTTAGCATACAATACACAACAGACGAGTATGTATTTTTTTGTGGACAAATGTTTTCTTCAAACGTTACGAACAACAAACATTAAAACCGTCTTCCTATTTTACTTCAATTTCTTTTCCACATGTTCTGCAGGACCTCACCATTGATGTTCATCATGCTGTGTTTGTATCTGGAGTCCAGCTAAAATAACGCGTTTTTTGTTCTAACTCCTCTTCACGCACTGAGACACGCTAGCTATCAGAAGGTAACTCCGTTGCTTCCTCTACAATTTCCTGTCTGTTGCCGTTTTCCTGTAGGTCACTTTCCATATTTCGGCAACATATTTTTGTTGCCGTCCACGCGCTCGTTTACCATCTACAAAACACTGGTTAGACCAGTACTGGAATATGGTTGCTCAGTCTGGGATCCTTACCATCTAAAGGACATTGATAACCTTGAAAAGATTCAGAAGAGAACAGCACGGTTCGTAACAGGGAACCATATCAGAGAGAAGGGAATACTAGGAAGAACATGAGGAAATTAGAATGGAAACCCTTAGAAGAGAGAAGAGCTTTTATCAAACTTAATACCTTCTTCTAAGGCAGAGCTAAACTGATTGATATTCCAATGGAAAAACTAGTATTGAATAAAAGTAGCACCAGGAGTGGCGGTCAATGTTATACCATACCTGAATCAAATATTGACAGCCACTTACATTCATTTTATCCTAGTTCTGTACGGCTGTGGAACTCACTGCCGGGTGCCATCAAGATTGCCATAAATGCAGTCTCACTTAAAAAGCAAATTGATACGACAGTTTTGAGATCTGTATATTGACGATTTTCTATTTTAACTTGCCCAGATATTTTATGGTTACCTGGGCCTGAATCTGGCCATTGTTTTTAACGTTTTGAATATCGTGTACGACCCCTTGTTGCCAAATTTTGCTCCAGGGGCTAACAGACTGAGTCGCACTTTATTTCATGTTATTTTATTTTACTTTTTAACATGCGCGCTGGTGACCTACTCGTTTTTGAGTGAACCAGTATTTTAGGAAGAAGAAGAAGAAGGGATCTGGCTTGTAGCCAAGAGCTTCTCCCAGTATGGCGGCGAAAGGGTGAGTTCCTGTCCCAAGACATGGGTGAACAGGACAGAGGTGTTGTAACCACGTTTACCGTCTGGAGTGTAGCCAAGAGCTTCTCCCAGTATGGCGGCGAAAGGGTGGGTTCCTGTCCTAAGACATGGGTGAACAGGACAGAGGTGTTATAACCAGTCCTTCACGCTATCCACCCAGGACTTCTTAGGTCTGTTCCTGGGACGTTCACTCACATACCCTGTGTCCTTTGTCTCAGACTTGCAGACATCTGTGAGGTAAGAATCTGTCCTGGCTGTTGGTGTCAGAGTTTTATGGCTGACACACACTCACGGACAGGATAATACTGCTTTGCCGATTCCCATGTTCTCAGTATGTATTATCTGAAAAATGACACTGGAACTACGCCCGACCATCTTTGCCAAAAGAATGTCAGGGAAATGAACTCACGTTTGTATTTGTCCAGAATGGTTATAACATTTCAAATATTAGCTATATATGGTTATCGAAAACTTTTCACTCCCTCCTTTTTATTGTGAGGTTGTCTTTATGTGTGACGTCGGACTGTGAAACACTGAGCAAACGTATCATATTAAAGGTATATAAAAGATATTGCAGTGTAGACTTAACCATCAAATGAATTATAGTTTCAGTTGTGTACATACATTAGTTAATTTTACCGCTGTGTGACTCATCAGTGTTTATCTGATGGCGAGAGTTGATGACGTAACAGCACTGGTGACATCTTGCTTTGAACTTGGAGACTGGTATATACTAATCAAGGTGGCTTCTGGCAGTTGAAATCTACGCCTCTTCTAGACTCAGGACTGATGACGGAGTAGAAAGCATTAGTATGAGTCTCTAAAACTTTGAACTGCGTTCTTCTAGAACGGGGTGGGGTCAGGTATGGCATATTTTATCTTGTTGCTCGAATGAAGCAATGGGACCAATTGCTTATGTGACAATCTGAACAGAGATGTGCGCAGGTTGTGAGTGACGGTGAACGGGAACTCATCGTGTTTCAGTTTTCACGTTCCACTGATCATTCCTGGCTGCGTGGATATCAATTGGATTCCTTTTGGTGCAGGGTTGATGTGTCTGCAGGATAGCTTGGATCCGGAGACGCAGAGACATTTCAGTGCAGCGGGCAGTAAAGGAAGGAGACAGTGAACCCTGGAACTAATGAGCGCTGCTCTGACATGAACACTGAGAGCGATCGTCATGTGCACAGAGATGAATGGATTAGGTGAAAGAAGGCGTGTGCGCCAATGTCCATCCACTGCCCCTCCCTCCCTCTCTCTCTCTCTCTCTCTCTCTCCTCTCTCTCTCTCTCTCTCTCTCTCTCTCTCTCTCTCTCTCTCTTTCTCTCTCTCTCTCTCTCTCTCTCTCTCTCTCTCTCTCTCTCTCTCTCTCTCTGTATGATAAAAGTCATTTTGTGCCACGGTGACGCACTGATCATTCAGCCAGACTATACCTCAAAAGAAATGTGACACCACGTTCATACTCAACAGATAACGTGTCAGGATCCAAATAGAAATACGTGAGACGTAACCTAAACGTCCTAAGCAGTAATCTCTGCAGTGTGTAGTAAACATATCAGCAGGATTATTTTCCATAGGACTGTTTGTGGAGAGAATGTTATCGCGTTTTCTGCCATTTACTAGCCTTTCTATGGCGTGGATGCGATCGCACTGGAATACCTTTCTCTCCATCAGACTCTTCCCTACCTACTGCTTTCTTGCTTTATCTTCTCCACGATTTGTCTTGTAGGTTCACGTCTACCACATAACATTCTAGTAGTGATTACTTTGCTAAGTTAATATGTGCAGCCAACCAGCAGTAACGGCATTGATTTGGATTTGAAGTCTTGGCATCTAGTCATTTGACCATTTTCCAATCCTTCAACACACACACACACACACACACACACACACACACACACACACACACACACACACACACACACACACACACATACACACACACACGCGCGCGCGCGCGCACGCACGCACACACACACACATACACGCACACGCACACACGCACACAGGCACACACGCACACACGCACGCACGCACACACGCACACACACGCCACGCACGACGCCTACCCCCCCCCCCCCCCCCCACACACACACACACAGAGCAGTATATGCTTAAGTAAGCTTTGTTTGTTACAACCGCCTAAAAAGTATAATAGGGACTGATTTCAATCAAATTCCTGTATTTTCTGAACATATAAATCCGTGTAGTTTTTTTTTTTTTCTAAACCAGATGAAAAACGTTTTTTTTTAAAAACTTTTCTGAAGTAAAGATACTGGCTGTTTGAAAGGTCTTGACGAACTTAATCATCTGAGTATTAAACAAGAGGTGTATTTTCTTATTCACGTAGTAGATATAAACAGAACAGGGAAGGGGGCTGCGCCTTGTAGGGATCCGGTGGAAGTACTTTTCTCTGAAGATACAGCTTGCCTGCAACAGAGAGAATAAGTTCTGCTGACAAGAAAACTGATAATCTATTGAATAACTCTGGGATCATCATTTAGACAAAGACGGTTAAGCGTGTCACTATGTGGAGATAAATGGTGTTGAACGCAGATGAGAAGTCCGTAAGTATAAAGCAAACGAAGGAATACGTTTTCTCGAGATGAACATGCACATAGTGAAGCAATGGTTTAGTTACATGTGTATGCCAAATTACATACCCATGTTCGGGTAAGATGTTAGGACAGGATGACGTTAAAAATCACAAATTTAAAGAATTTCATAACAGTTGGAGACTCTGCAAAAGGGCAGTAATTTATTTAAAGAAAGAGGCTCTTTCTTTTGGGGGAACTGGATTGATGATGATTGTCTTCTTCTACACACCAGGCGCACGACTGTCCTTCAGAGACCAGGTGAACAGACTGCTGCAGACACCACACAGTCATCATGTGCATGTCATCAGAAGCCGTCCACCGCCTTTCTCAGAACCAGCTGATCTACTGATTTGTGAGGTTTTCACTTGGTCTATTGACTTGCAGTTTTGACTTGATCTATTGACTTGTTGTTTTGACCAGTAACTTGTAGTTTTGACTTGATCTATTGGCTTGTAGTTTTGACTTGATCTATTGACTTGTAGTTTTGACTTGATCTATTGACTTGCAGTTTTGACTTGTTCTATTGGCTTGTAGTTTTGACTTCATGCATAGACTTGTAGTTTTGACTTAATCTATTGACTTGTAGTTTTCACTTGATCTATTGACTTGTAGTTTTGACCTAACCTATAGACTTGCAGTTTTGACTTGATCTTTTGACTTGTAGTTTTGACTTGATCTATTGACTTGTAGTTTATATTTGATTTATTGACTTGTAGCTTTGATTTGAGTTATTGATTTGTAGTTTTCACTTGATCTTTAGACTTGTTTTTTTGGACTTGATCTTTTGACTTGTAGTTTTGACTTGATCTTTTGACTTGTAGTTTTGACTTGATCTTTTGACTTGTAGTTTTCACTTGATCTTTTGACCTGTAATTTTGACTTGATCTTTCGACCTGTAATTTTGTGTTGGTCTTTTGACTTGAAGTTCCAATTTGATATGCTGACTTGTAGTTTTGAAAATCACATTCGACAATTGCAGGGTCTCTCTCTCTCTCTCTCTCTCTCTCTCTCTCTCTCTCTCTCTCTCTCTCTCTCTCTCTCTCTTCGATTTTCTACTTTTACCGTGAAGAAGATCTGTGGGAGCGTGCGGGATAGGAACCAGTGGCCAAGCAGATACTGCGAAGGAAGTGGGGCTGGATCGGACACACCCTCAGGAAGCCAGCATCCAGCACCACACGCCAAGCCCTGACCTGGAACCCGTAGGGAAAGAGGAAGACAGGCCGGCTTCTCAACAGCTGGAGGCGAGACTCTGAGGCGGAACTGAAACAACAAGGGACCAACGGGACTGGAATGACCAGAACAGCCCAGAACAGAGTGCGATGGCGAAGGGTCGTCAATGGCCTATGCTCCACAGGGAGCGATGGGCATGATGATGAATGAATGCCTGTTAAGAAGAAGAAGAAGAAGAGAGAGAGAGGGGGGAGAGTGTGTATTTACGTGTATTCGTGCATATATGCGTGCCTGCCTGGGTGCCTGCATGCCTGCACGCGCGTGTATTATATGTGTGTGTGTGTGTGTGTGCGTGCGTGCGTGCGTGCGT
This sequence comes from Conus ventricosus, assembly GCA_018398815.1. Taxonomy (NCBI): domain Eukaryota; kingdom Metazoa; phylum Mollusca; class Gastropoda; order Neogastropoda; family Conidae; genus Conus; species Conus ventricosus. The sequence continues at coordinate 89,550,097 of CM031596.1, forward strand.
GCGCGCGCGCGCGCGCGCGCGTGTGTGTGTGTGTGTGTGTGTGTGTGTGTGTGTGTGTGTGTGTGTGTGTGTGTGTGTGAGTAGTTGACGACATGGAATTAAAAAAAGAGCTTATGTTGGTTATCCGGTTTTACCCTCAATAAACGTTAGTGTTCGCATTCGCATACGCATTCGCATTTGCATTCGCATTCGAACTCTCTCTGTCTCTCTCTCTGTCTCTCTGTCTCTCTCTCTCTCTGTCGCTGTCTCTCTCTCTCTCTGTCTCTCTCTCTCTGTCTCTTTCTCTCTGTCTCTGTCTGTCTGTCTCTCTCTCTCTCTCTGTCTCTCTCTCTCTCTCTCTCTCTCTCTCTCTCTCTCTCTCTCCCCCCTCTCTCTCTCTGTCATAATTATGCCCTTGACAAATGGGATTTCCCAAGAAGTCTGTTACATGCTGTAGGGTTGACTAAGGTGTTTTCATGTTGCATTCCACGGAAAAATGGTAAAATTAATCATTTTAAAGGTGGATGAATGCTCGGCAATTGACCATGGAATATGCAGACTATGTTTTCTTTTGGTGTCGCTGTCCACCTCTGCATAGGTACCAACGTTTTGTATCATCAAATATTTCTATTATGTAAGAAGGGATTAATGGGATAAAATCAATGTGATTTTCTATGACGAACACCAACTATCTGCTCGTTGTCAAGGAGCGTGAAACCTCTCACAAAAGGCATTAGACGCTTGGAGGCAAAGGGACGTTGTACGTAGTATACAAATAGGTAATAGACCAATTAACCAGGGTACCTTACCCATCGCACACGGCCGAACTGTGTGAAGGAGGCCGAAGTGGTCAGATGACAGATGACACCTAGGAGAGAGTTCGGACCTGCCCAGTGGCAAAAGGGGGAAGGGATGTAACCACTACGACCTAGGCGCTCCAAGTGAGTGCTAAATGCTCAGTCAGCTGAGGTTCTTTTGTAAACAGTCAGTGAAGAGCAGGAGTCTTGGATTCGTTCGGATGGTATTGCCGTGAGTCACTGTGTTGGTTCTATTGTCAGGCTGGTTGAATGCGTGTGGAGGTTGTCGTAGCCCTCTTTAAGATAATTACTGTGTTAAGTGACCCCCGAAGTCGGCGGGAAATTTCGATGTCCATCTGGTGCTAAGTGTTTGTTTGCTAATCAATTAGGTAGGGATGTGTGTAAATGCTGATGTGTGGGAGAATGTAGCGAATGGAGAATTCAGGGTACTTGTGAACTGGGGGTTTGAGAAGCAGCATGGACAAAGGCATGGCCCGAAGGGGAATCCTTTGTCTCCATCCCTATATAAACTGAGGGAGAACAACGTGAAGGAGAACAACACCAGGAGAGAGAGAGAGAAGGCAGAGGAGAGAGAGAGGAGAGGAGTGAGCAGGACAGAGAAAGGGTCGAGAGAAACGTGGTCTGGGAGATAGAAGAGACAGCAAGGTCTTAGAGTTAAAGACAAGCTGGAAGAGAAGGAAACTAAGTTTGAAGCCCAGAGGTGGGTGAAGACAGACAAACTGAATTTGAACCCAGAGGTGGGTGAAGAAGACGAAGAAGAGGAGTTCGAAGTCGAGATCCCAGAGACGACCACGAAGACCCAGTCCTGAAGCCTGGAGCCAGTCAACCAAGGGCATCACCATCAAGCAGTGCTGAAGAAGACGTGAAGAGACTTTTTTCAAGAACTGTGGTGTGGTGTGAAAGCGTGGTTGTGTGTGTGAAAACCTGGCCAGGTAAGAAGTCATTTTATTATAACCCGGGATTAGGAAGTATTGATCTTTTATGTGTTGATTTGTGCATCTGTGTAATTGGATATTTTTCATGTTTGATTATAAGTAGCATAGAAATTGTATTTCTTGTGCTCAGT
>CM031596.1:89554459-89566959 GCA_018398815.1 Conus ventricosus
CAGTCAGGATAGCAATAATGATACAGTAATAATAAAATGACACAATAATGAAAAAAACGACACACATCAAAATAGCAACCCCAAATAAATAGCATCCCATCTGCTTAGTGTTACCACCATATTTAATTCAACATCGTAATAACACTAGTCATTCTACAAAATAGGCCCCCGAAGGTATGACGAAAGAGTCCAAAATAGCAAATTAAGATCCAAACGTGGCATTTTTTAGCATGTGCTGGTGAATTGGCAATCAAGGTCATATAGTGTTCACCGAATCAAAGAACAAGCAGAGAAAATAAATAATATTATTTATTTGTGCAAGGTATTGTTGCCCTAATTTTGATGCCGTGGATTGTTTTGTGCATTTAGTACGGTGGTACAGAAGGTGTAGTAAATTAGGAAAAAGGAATGTTGAGTAAATTAGGAAAAAGGAATGTTATTTCACCATATATGTCCGCATGTAACGATAACTCTGTATCCAAAACTGTGACGAATTATCTAGATTTAAGGATTTGTTTATGACAAGTTCCTGACGTTTTCTTTACAGAAGATTAAGTTAGTTATTTTGTGGTTTGAAAGGCGCAAATGTGTTGCTGTTGTTGTCACTTATTTAAAATATAACAACCTTTTCAGTGATCCTCCATTTGTTTGTAAACGAGAAACTTTTGTATTGCATTCAGACCCCTGACCCATAAACTGAATGGCACATATCAATGCAATTTTCAAACAATTTTACTTGAAGTGGAATCTCCTGCCTCCAAGTTTTTTCCCATATTATTTTTCTTCTTTGTTTTACTTTTCGTTTAAACTTTTAATTATTTTGTACTCTTGTAATATTTTCGGAGCCTTAATTTTTGTAGAATCACCAGTGTTATTTACGATATTGAATTAAATAATTAGGCAACCTTTATTGCAAGGAAATAACAACTAATTCATCAATCCCACGTGTTTGCAGGTGGGAAAACAACGTGCAGGCTGATACTCCTATCTTACTTTCTGTTTGTATAGAAACATTCAGAGAACTACACCAATACTTTTTGTACACTGTTCAACAAAATATCCATTCAAAATAATGCGGGTGATGTCACATACCACAAGCATCTGAAGACCTTTTTTGTAATTTTAGGGTTCTATTAAAATACCCTTAAAAACAAATAACGTTCAGTATATGAAAACAGAAACCCATGCACACAAATCACATCTACATCCACACCTGCACGTCCATTCTCTTTACTCTTACACCACACACACGCGCGCGCGCTTGCGCACATGCACACACACACACACACACACACACACACACACACACACACACACACACACACACACACACACACACACTCACACATATACACACACACACACACACACCACACACACACACACACACACACACACACACACACACACACACATTCAATGCCATTCTCTCTCTCTCTCTCTCTCTCTCCACACACACACACACACACACACACACACACACATACACACACACACACACACACACACACACACACACACACACACACACACACACACACACACACAGAAAGGCGCACACGCACACACCAAAGTGTTAGAAGAGGTGCCAGTACGTGTATAAACAGCGTTCCATAAAGTGATTTGCATGCAGTACTCATTGCACTAAGAGCAAAGCTTGGTCACTGAATAATGTCTCTAATGTGGTAATGCCTGGAACTTCTCTCTTTCCCCCTCCATCACTAGCGTGATCTCTAACAAGAAATGAGCTTGTTCTAAAACGCCTTTGACAACATCTGACATAAAGAGATGCAATCAGCTCTGTTCTACCCAAACAGCACTCTCGAAGACTTCTTCTGAATGACCACGAGAGTGCTCTAAGCCTTCTCTCCTTCTCTCTCTCTCTCTCTCTTCTCTCTCTCTCTCTCTCTCTCTCTCTCTTCTCTCTCTCCTCTCTCTCTCTCTCTCTCTCTCTCTCTCCTCTCTCTCTCTCTCTCTCTCGAGCAACATTTCATTTTCGACATACAAATGTTAAACGTTGTACTGTATTCCAAATGTGTCAAAATGTAGCACATCTAGTTTTGACAATTCCCCTGAAGATTTTCTACTCAAAATTTTCGGGAAATGTTGAGACCAGATTCGCTTCATTTAGTGTTCCTATCAACCGCTGGAATCTTGAAGACGAAATGCTGCAGCTGGTCTCCTCTCTCTCTCTCTCTCTCTCTCTCTCTCTCTCTCTCTCTTCTCTCTCTCTCTCCTCTCTCTCTCTCTCTCTCTCTCTCTCTGGAACATATCAGACTCTGTGAGTGCAAAACGGTTGCAGTTTTAATTCACAAGTGCAAACAAGACCGTGCGTATAATCCTGCAGTTTTAATTGTGTGTGTGTGTGTGTGTGTGTGTGTGTGTGTGTGTGTGTGTGTGTGTGTGTGTGTGTGTGAATGTGTGTGTTGTGTGTGTGTGTGTGTGTGTGTTGTGTGTGTGTGTGTGTGTGTGTGTGATCTGTGAGCAGTACAGTTCAGAGGATGTTGTAGCTTCAAACTGGCGATCTGTGAGGGAAGTTGGGGAAGTAAGAGCAGATCATTCATCGCTTGGGCTAAACTGCTTTGGAATTGGTGATCTATGAAGTAGTGCTTTTTGGTTTCAACTTCTGTAGGAAGAACACACAATAGCTGCAGATGAAAAGAAATATATAAGGAGAAATGTTACAACGGTTACTTTTGGTGGGGACAAACGCGCAGAAATATGAAGGTCTTCATGCGTCTGAACTTCATTTTCCTTAAATCAGTTTATACTTCAATAAAAATCACACGCATATTTCTTCTTTTTATATATATATATATATATATATATATATATATATATATATATATATATAATATATATATATATATATATATTTTTTTTTTTTTGCTGCCACCTCTTTGTGTCCGAGGAGGGCTGATACTCTTGTCCGATTGTGGTGCTGTGTGTCAGTATTTAAATTTTTGAGTAAACATTAGGCTTTCTAGAGTATTTGCTAAGATGAGTTCCCAAACGGTGTTCAAAGTGTTTCTGAGTTCACGCTTCCTAAGCGCTCCAGTCAGAAAGTAGTGCTTAATTGCACAATACATTTAAAGTTTCTATGCTAATCATTTCTAAAACATTGCTACACATTTTGATTTCTTTTTATCGTTCATGCAGCCACATTTCTACGCCCAGGCTATTTTTGTATCCACATGGCCTGAAAAAAAAGAAACACAAGTAAAAAAAAAAGTAATCAAATATAACACTGAAGCAACGATGAAAGAACTTGATGTCTCTTTTCTTACCTGTCAATCAAAACGGCAGCTTTGACTTCAAGAAACTCCTCCACTGATTTCTCTCTTGTCATAGTGAACGTTGAGTAATTGGTCATGTCTGTGGTCACCATGTTTCCAAACCGCAGGGCAGACATTGAAGGCATTTTGAATGGCCAAGGATCTCAGGGGAGAACACACGTGTCTGAACACAAACGGTATGTATATAATATATATATATATATATATATAATATATATATATATAATATATATATATATATATATATATATATATATATATAAACTTTAAAAGAAATCATGAATGCTATGTTAAAATCACAAAGCATCACAACATAGACATTTTCAAATGTCTGATAAAAGTTATTCACCTAAGAAGAAGACACAAACATATTTTTTTGATTACGCACAAAAACGCACCAAAAAACAAACAAACAAAACCCCCAGACAATCTGCAACAGAAATAAAACTATTACAACAATTGTAACCCACGAACTGCGTACTATTACACTTTCATTAGTCATAATGTCAAGTTTGACCTATCAAAAAAGCACAGTTTGCTTTATGATCAAAAAGCAATTTGCACACGTCAGGTAATTTTATGTAATCTATCTGGAGAGAGACAGACTCGTGATTCGTGACTCGTGACTTTAATGTGAGGCCATCAGCCTATTCACATGAGTACGCAACAAGAAAAAACAATTTTATATAATTAGAACAAAATTTACCATGACTGCAACAAAACATTCTTCCATGACAGTATGTACATGCAGAATTCTATCTTAATTATACATAAATGCTTCTTAGTACATTCTTCCTTATAAACATAATATAGGTATATATATATATATATATATATATATATATATATATATATATATATAATATATATATATATATATATATATTAATTATTTTAAAACTCATGATATGAATGCTGTTGATACTAGCGTGCAAAACACATGTTATCTATTTCATTTCCCTCATCGTATTTTCGTTTGTATACAGTGGAGACCTTACTACATCTGCGTCGTATAATTCTCCGGAAAGCCGTGCTATTTTAAGCATCTTTTGTTTACCACGTTTACGCATGCGCCCTCTACCGTGCAAAGGAAAGGAAAACCCCGAATCTTGGGTCTGCCATGCTAACCTTTGACACTCAGTGTGTGTACTTCTGTGGTCCTGTTCATGTGGTGCTGGACTTGTGTTGTTTGAGAGAGAGAGAGAGAGAGAGAGAGAGAGAGAGAGAGAGAGAGAGAGAGAGAGAGAGAGAGAGAGAGAGAGAGAGAGAGAGAGAGAGAGAAGAGAAGGGGGGGGGGGGGGCGCTAATATGAAATGCATGTTTATCGAACGCACCCACATTTGGTACGCAGTTTGAAAGGAACAATGCTACCATGACAATAAAGAAAAATCTAAATTAATGAAACTATTATATTTTCTAAACGTGTATGTATAATGTGGACGTTAGGCATTTCATGTTTGAGCTAATTCTTATATGTAAATAAATGAACTCGCACACACACACACACACACACACACACACACACACACACACACACACACACACACACACACACACACACTAATATTTCCGAGAAACCATCTGAGTTGCCCGGAAATTTGGCGAGCCACGGCGGGTTCCTTGTGGCCAGAAACCTTTAAGTATTTTCGTTCTAGATGTTTCGATCATCGGGTCATTGTTTGGAAGCAGTTTTTCAGATCACAAAACCTATCTGAGCAACGTTTCTTACTGCATCCGGGAGCTCTACACTATCCAAATTTTTTCATTATTAATCAGGTTCTCTCAGGAATAGAATTGTAGCATTTTCAAATTAGACTTCTAGACTGAGATTTTTTTCTGTGCAATATCTAGTGCATAAGAAAATGAGCAGTGCTCAGCTAAGTAGAGAGAATACACAAGGTGCCTGGACTGTACAACATGACGAATATACGTTTGGAATGAAAGAACAGGAAGACGGGACATGGCACTGGAGAACTAAGTATAGAAATCCTTGATTTTAGGCGTTTCCTGGCGGTTAAGTGATAAAAGTCTTGTTTGGGAAGATGCTCCTCAAGACGGCTAGAAGAAGGGAAAGAACAAGCTCATCGTCTTTCAGTTCATAAACATATTTCCGCTCCATACTTTGAGGAAACGTTTTGGGACATTTCCTTTTAGGGTCTTCCTTACTCTCCACACACTGGAAAAACCGAAAGCAGTTTGCTGATGGAAGAGTTTATGTTGTAATAACTAGTTGGGCTCACGAGAGAAAAATAAAGAATTAGAACCCCAGGACATGGTGCATCTATGGCCGAACACCTTAGTGTCAAGCTGGCCTGGAATGCATTCCAATGTTCGAAAATACTATCGGTTTTTTTTCCACATTTGTCAGCAAACTATAGTAAAGGGAAGAAACCAACGAATACCTCTTGCAACACTCTCTCGGATATATGACCCATTTATCAAATTTTAGTTGGACCCTATTCTCTCTGTTCTGCTCGCGGGCAATTGATGCGTCTTAATCATAGTCGACTATGCTACTTAATATCCAGAGGGAATTCCATTCTTTTTGATTGACTCAACAGTGGTGACCAAAGCATTTTGCCATTTTTGGCTCATGTGGGTATCCTTGATGCGGTACTTCCTGACCAAGGAGCTCATTTCATTCCTGGTCCTAAGAAGGCAGTGTAGTAGATTTTGGACCTTGTCATGCTCAGTGCACCGTCCATGTGGAAAGGTTCAACGCTAGTCTAAAGCACACGTTGAAACAGTTATGCCAAGATAAACGTCAGCTGTTGGATCGTTTCATACCAGCTGTAGTGTTTGCATACAGGAAATTAGATTGGGGGCCATACATTCTTCCCATATGAATTGCTCTATAAGAGAACCGCCAGACAGCCGATATTCTTTCTTCGTCATTTGCGGTCTGACACCAAGCCACAAGATCTAATACAACTGACAGAAGCAAAGCGTGTTACAGATCTGCAGAAAGATCTGGTAAGACACATAGATGGCCTAGGACCACTTGCTGCTCCTGAGGTCGAGCACCAAAAGTGGTATAAGAAGTTAAGCATAGGAACGTTTGTTTGAACATGCAGTTTGCCTCCCACTACAAGGAGCACAACAAACTTCAGATTACTTTGAAAGGCCTTATATTGTGACGAAATGAGCAGGAACCTCAACCTCACAGTCTGTATTCATAGCGAAGAATGGTTACAACTTGAAAACCGGTGGAAGAAAATACCATTGTATGATAGAATGTTCAGCAAAGTATTCCACACTTGGAGCAGAAATGTTTTTTTCCCATGGAAACTCTGCCTACAACCGGTGATTTTCTACTTCCACCACTTAAATCAGGGGATACTTGGAAGGACATACATGTATGTAAACAATGCAAAACATGAAACTAAGAAGAAGAAAAAAATGAATTGACTTTAAACCTTGTTCAACTTGCAATTTAAATGGACTGACGGAGAATGTGAGTTGTCAAGCATCTTTCAGGATCCTACAATACCCCCCTGAAACAATATAAGACTTTCAGAGACGAGGTTCTGACCAGCGACTGAACTGAGTATGGGTCTTCATCGCTTAACATTTGCCAGACGTAGATTTATTTCTTCATCGGTCAAGCTAAACATTCATTAACCAGACATGTCTAAAGATTATCGGACGTGTCCTTGAAGTACATCGGCCCATTCCAGCCTTTGCACAATTGAGGGACAGTTTCAGGGGACCTCGGTGCCGTTTGGACGAGAGATCGTAGTGGCTGTTTTTGGATGAGTTAGTACCATGTAACTACTTCATGAAAGTGACAGAATATAATTTGGCATACACTTCTCACTGAACTCCAGGAAGTCCAGGTGTTTGCAAGGCCCTCCACTTGCTTCTTGGTTCCTTCCTGGGTCAGGTGGTCAAAGATGTATACTTGAAACCCAAAAAGGACACCGAAGAAAGCAATGAGAAAAGCCAATCTTATTCTTTTGTTGTTCAGGGAATCAGTGGATATTAACGAAAGTTTATCACAGGGTTTGTTGAAGTTGCTCCTGATTAGTGTAAAGGGCATGATTCCGCCCAACTTTTAAGAGGAGAGAATTTGTAGGAGTCAATCCCTCAAACTTGGGATGGACCTATTTGAAATCGAATTTCAAATAGGGGAACCAACAGCCAGGGGAGTTGACCCAAATGCAGCTTCGCCTAATGGATGGGAACGCAGTGAGGGGCAACTTAGCTGGTAGTTTGGAATGTCAGTTATGATGTCTGGAGACTGTGGTCACTCGGCGGACATGTTGGCTACGGATGGTCAGGGCAGACTGGTTCAGAAGGCTAATTAGAGGCTGGGGAGTCAGCCAATGGACTTTGGCGACACCGTAATTGGTGTTGCCTTTGTTGAGAAGGGCTTGAACCTTTAGGGAGGTAGATCTCCACAGGTAGAGGTCGTTGGCGACGGAGTTGACACAGGCCGGATTTTGCCTTAGATACGGAGTTTAAAGGGTCTGTTTTGATCCTTGATGCCACCCTTCGCCTTTCCAGATCCAGCCACTTACATGATGGTCGGCCCCGTTGTTTGTCGGGCCGTGTGGGCTAGAATGTCAGTTCGAGGGTTGGAGACAATTATAGCAGCCCGGCAAAGCTGGATCTGATATCAATTGGACTACACGCTTCTAATGGTTCTATTGCGACTCATGCGTGCCGATAGCCATGAAGAGTTTCTGGACAGATCTCTTGGACAGAGGCTGGGAGGCCTGTATACTCCACGCGTCGTGACTCTAAGGCCATTTCCTTCACTGAGTAGAGTGTGTTTAGGCTGTGACGTTGATTCCGTTGTTCAAGTGTTTGTGAATGTGAAGGGCTGAAAAGCAACAGCCGCGCCTTATTGGGCCAGCGTGTAACTGGTGAAACGTGGAGAGCCACAGAGTGTAGCACGCACTGTCCTGAGATGATCGTGACGTTGGTTCGGCTCAAACTGGTCCGTTGGTTAAACTATGCTTTGAAATAAAAGAGGAAACCAACGAACTGGTGTTGATGTGGAAGATGTGTCAGCTCGCTCTCTTCCCCGTCTCATACTCCTCATCACTCCTCCTCTCTACTAATTCCCCTTACATTAGGTCAAATGGGCCATTACGTTTGAATAGCGTTCTGCGCCTACAAGGAAAAACTATATTCTTTTCTATACTTTTTTTTGTGCTCAGGACAGATGTATCTAGAGTCGGACTTTGAGTTAGAATCTTACGAAACCATGATGGACACCAACCAGTGGCCTATGACAGCAGGCTATCAGACGCCAGGTGGTGGTACAACACCATTGAACACGAGTGTTTTTGCGATTGTGTGGGGTATCAGAAAATTGCGTCTTTATCTGTATGCTCGAACATTACCCTGGAGACAGGTCGTCAACCACTTGGATACAAGTTGATGATTCAACCAATCAGCCTACGTCTCATGAGATGGACAATGGAATTTATTCCTATCCTTTCCACAGCATCAAGAGAATCGACAACCATGGAGCTGACTGGCTGCATTGCATTCAGTAGACAAGATTAATTCCTTTTAGTGAACTGGAACACCGAGCACTGCTTCAGCTATAGACGTTTTGGTGAGCCAGGGCATTTGACCTGAGAAAAGAAAACCTATTCTGGAATGACTACTTTAGAACTTTGTTTCTACATTAAAATTCAAACTTGACCGGTCCATATGGCTTAGCCTTCGCCTTCAGTAGAAGCAACTCTCGTTTGGGAGAGGGCGAGAGGGGGCGTTTCACGGGTAAGAGCTTCGTCTGTAAACAAGTATTTTTTTTTTTTGTGTGTGTGTAAATCTGATTATCGTTTCAAACAAATGCTACAGATGACAACAAATAGATGTTAAGGAGATTTCCCCCACTCTTACCTAAACCATAGTGTAATGTTTCACCGCTGACGCAGTCAAATTAATGCCTTAGCCATGAGCTGCAAAGTTTAAGTTTAATTTTTAAGTGTTTTCCAAGAATCACGTGTATTCCGTTCTTTTGCATACGTGCTGAGCATAATCGTGAATGTCTGAGTTGTGTGCACGTCTCACAAGACTTGACCAAGCCTGGCGAGACTTGACCAAGACATGACCAAACTTCGCGAGACTTTGCGAGATTTGTAGACTTCGAAGAGTCAGGCTTCGTTTGGTAGCATTGTTGAAAGAATTCCGTTTTGATCGGTTCGTCACCCTTTAACAGAAAACCGAACCTGAGATGTTTGTTTGTTTGTGCGAGGCACTTCCGATATGTGTTTCAAAAGCAAACCTTCGTCCAGGTCGTTATCTATCTTGTTACTACAGCATGGTGTAATTCGGCTCGAACTTTTGTGTCGAGATTCAAAGCAACCGACTCCTTCCAGTACTCACACACAAGCTGTTGATGTGATTCTTATAGAATAAAGAGTGGAAGAAGAAGAAGAAGAATATTTTTATTTCAATTCTTAATCTTACTGTTTTATTCTGAAATTATTCAGGACCTGGAAGTACGTCAGCCTAACAAAGACATGGATTTGTGCTTGATTTCTGTTATCATTTTCACATGAACTGTATTGCTTTTATAATACAATGGGAAATAAATTCATTTGCATAGCTATTTGAAGAGAGAAAAAAATGATCTTTTAGTTTACTATCAGCGAAATGGACGGACCTAACGCGTGCAGATGGATTCAACATTTTGTATTTGACCCATTTATATTACCATTCTGTTTCCGTCGCCGAGTTTGTTCCATCTTGTACACTGTTGTATCTTTTGATTTAAAAAAAAACCCAGAAATTCGAGCAAAGAATATTTACATTATTTACTCAATTTACTCAGTTTAGTTTGACTTCTTTGAACAGATAGTTATGCTTCTGCAGAAATTCATGATATCACCCCCTTCCTCTCACATTATTTTCATTGGGAGTACCGACAGGATAGATTTGTTGACACTGTTCATCGTATGCGTTTGATTTGACAGAAAATGTCGTATTCAATTTGTTTTCCTTTTCAACAAGAACACTTCTCTTGCCACACGCAGTACAGACGTACATCTTCCAGACTCAAACCTTTTTTTTTTCTCAAGAACTTCGAGACAAGTTATTTCATTGACAGGAAGAGGGGGCAACCTTTCAATGCTTTTGTCTCTGCTCCTACACACCCAGAAACAGCAGAATACCCGGATGGACGTTGTGGCTTCCGGCTGTGCTGGTGTTGGTGCCTGCAGAGACACGTCACTGATTCTGGGCGAAGTCGGTTACACGTCATAAACACTATCCCGCCAAGAACACCACCAAGGGAAGTTATCTGATGAGGTTTTGATAGGGATCCCTATTTAAAAACCTCACAATGTAATTTCGCTGTGAAAGAGAGTTTCACCGGATTTCTTTAAATACTAAGTGGGCTCGCTTATGTCTAAATTTGGTATTACTGTGGTGCTGTTAGCTTCACCATGATATTTGACGGAAATATGTGCAACGGTGCGAAATCTTGCCTGAAGGTTGGTGAGTTGTAATATTTCGTGCGTATGGTGTGTAACATCGGACCTGAGTTTCGTGTAGACGTTTCTTGCAGGCAGTCAACAGTGACTAGACTTATTTGTTTGCTGTTTGTGAGAAAAATAATAAAACATTTAACAAGACATGTTATTCGTTGTGTGCGTATGCGTCCTCTTCAGTCTGAGTGAGGTGGTTGCCAGGGACACCTTTATGTGGGGCATTGTTTCTGCTGCTAACCAATGTAAGCAGTAAGTTACCTACACCACGGCTCCACTTAAAATGCACTGCGCAAACAAACTCTGCATGCTTCTCCTTCTGCCCCCTTTTTCTGCTACTCACCATTTGCCCTTCACCCAGCCGTGGTGTGAATCAAAATTAGCGTAGTGTCGCTAGGTTCAGTAATAAAACTAGAGTTGTATTTGAAACAGATATTAATCCAATGCACTCATTTGCCAAGAACCGACGCTGGTTTTGTTAGATAACATAACATTGTGGATTTATTCATGATGAACATAGTCTTGTGAAATGGGGATCAAGAAAAAATTGAGACGCAGTCGAACAGGTGCTGGTACATTATTTTCTTAATTTCGTTTTAATGCGCTCGAATTCTGGAATGCTCACGGACCTACTCGGGTTATCAAAAATTTAGCGTTCATGCTATTTAAAGATTCGACACAGACATCAGCTGCATACTTATAATGAGAGACTGACAGTTGAACACGTTTTACTTACTGTGTACAAAGCAGGGGGTGGTGGTCGTGGGGGGGTGGGGGGGGATTGAGATGCTAAGTCATGCTGGGAAAAAAGTATTAAAAACGTTAGTTGCAAAGTAAGGCGACTGCAGGCGGAGATCTAAACAAATTTTAAAACCAATTGTTACGACTCCATCGGATAACGTGGACAAACGAATCACAAAACAAAACACTTTAAAAAGTATTAAAAACACTTTTTAAAAAGTATTTAAAAAGTATAGTGTTCTAAATCTAGGCCATCGATGTATACCCCGTCCAATTAGCCGTTTCTTGGAAAACCTCCCATCATAATCATATTCATCCCTCTCTTCTTGTTTACTTGTTTTGGTTTGTTTTATTGTGCCTTTTCAAAACGGAACCTTCTTTGTGGTCGATGCCATCTGCTCGAACCCTAGAGCATGGTGGTAAACCGCTGGTGATTTACATACAACATTTACATTTATTCAGAGTCTTAAATCATCAGCACAGATGAACAGTCTGCAAATAAACAAAATTAAATAACTTACCTTGGAATACCATCATTCTCGTCTATAAAACATGCCATTTCAACAGGTAACATTTTGGACGTCTTTCGTTTGGTCGCACGGCGACCTGTCCAGACATGTGACGGCATTGCATACTTCAACTGTAAATTAATTGTATGTGCTTGGATCCAGTAAGATGATACTTCACACCAAGATTGGTTTTAATTACACACTTCACAGCGTCCACATGGAATTGGTGGATTGATGTTTCTGTAATATTTGAAAATATCTTTTTGCATTTTGTTACGTTAGGCTGTCAGACAGAGAATGACAGCAGCAACGAGAATAAGGGACATATGCTATCCACATTTATATCAGAAACGCTGTAGACATCAGTCGGTCACGGAGCAGTAGACAAGCTAGTCCACGCCTGTACTTCATGAGACAATAAAGGAAAAGAATTTGGAAGATACTACATTTTACATTCGTTGGTATTGTAGCACAAGCCCTCTGAAGAAAAGCTGTGGAAGATTAAT
>CM031596.1:89571959-89606959 GCA_018398815.1 Conus ventricosus
AGACTACAGGATGTAGCTCATAACAGCCTTAAAGTAGCATCCCCATGGGTGTACCAGCCCGTATTTCATGACTGCAGAGCCCACCGGCGAAAAACACCACCCTCCAGCTGCCGAGCACACCCCACAGACCAACCACCCCTGCCCACGGACAGATGAAGACAGTGCCACTCCAGACACAGCCAAGCTTTCGCCATACGGTCTTATGTGCCCTCAAGAGAGAATCCAGAGTTGTGGACATTAGCTGTCCACCTTGCACAATCTGTTTGCCCATTTAGCTTTTAAAAGTATTTTCTCATGGCATTTAAAAGCATCTCACTGATTTTTTTTTTACGTTTTATGGAACATTCTGGTTCGACAACGAAAGAAGAATGTCTGGTGCTCACGGCACCGCCTGGTTTCACAGACGTCAAAGACATCAGTGGTATGGCTCAGATAATCGGGAAAATGACCTGTTGAGCGCTTGAACCCTTTGTAAATGCGAAGAATATTCCGTTGTAAAGATAGAAAATCTAAATCACCCCCCATACATTTCAAAACATACGCTCCTAGACTCCATACCTGCCACCTCTAATGTAAAACCTGGCAATGAGAAGGGCCCCTCAACTCTTTCCACAGTCCCCAAATGAATAGTGAACACAGGATTCGGCAACAGAAAGTGGACTTGGAAACGATTATAAGAGGAAACCGATAAAGCAGCCCAAAGGAGACAACTCAAACTAAATCAGCGCATACAAAATAGAAATTGTCTCCCCTAGGCCAAGTTTCTCCCCTTTCACTGCACTCATTCTGTCCCACGGAGCGAAGTTGACATCCTTTCGGCCCCCCCCCCCCCCCCCCTCCCCCCCCCCCCCCCCCCACACACTTATTTGTATTGACCGTATGTTTTGGAAGAGTACCTACATTCAACATTTTTGGAATGTGTTTGCTGATCTTATGAAAGGGAAATATACTTACGCTTAGGGTACATGTCTTACGGAATAGCTTCTAGGTTTTGATGTGGCAGGTGCAACTGATTGTGTTTTTCATCTCATAATTTTCTTATCAAAGCAATTTTTGCAGAAGTGCAAAAAACAGCAGCTGTCTTGAATATACTAGCTTTTAGGGATAAAGTCGAAAAACACCACTTGTAAAAGAATTGAACCACATTATCTTTTTATGCTAAAAGAATGGCTAATCAGCCCTCAGGCTTCTAAGTATAAATAAATGCCTTTGTGAAATACATAAATGTAGCTACTGTATTTTCCCACAACAAAGTGAGTGATGTATAGATGTATACAAATGATTAATCAACTTTATATCCACCGCTTCTTCTTTCCTTATTTATTTCTTTTAAACATTTTCGTTAAGGTGGCTACAATAAATAGATGAAGCTAAGTTATTGCAGTTTTCTCTTTAACACCCAACCCATTCTATTTGTTTTTGTCTCAGTCTTCATCTTTCATTACATATGTAAGTGTGTATATGTTTTCATATGTGCTTGCATGTTTGTGTTCGTGTGTGTCTGTATGTATATTGATTGTTTTTTTTGTCAACCAGTGTTGTTCAATATACATTGCATGTTAATATATGCATTTTTAAAAACTGTATCATGTTATAATGTAGAACACTGCACAACATTATGCGTAGTCCTGTGTGGAAGTACATATCAGTGCATGCATAATGGTGTGAAGAAACTATGACATCAACCCATTTTTTTCTGTTTTACTATGTTTGTTTCTGTCATTTGTAAAATTACTAAACAAAACTGTTAAAAATAATGTTCCGAACACTTCATTCCCCAACATATGGCTTTTGTGTAACCATCCACAACTTGAGTGTGCAGGGGGGAGGGGCATTCTTGTCCTATCCTCGATTAACTCTCAGAAAAAATAGTGGGCACCACTTTAATTCAGCCGATTTCTGAAGCAATCAAAATGATAATAATGCTTCTTGCCCAATCGAACCACACAGCCCTCATAAAACAAAAAGAGGGGGTGTGGGTGTCATACTGGGCTTGCTATAGATTAACTCTGAGGAGCAGATCCAGGCCTGGAGCCGGGGTGCGGGTGGGGGGAGGAGTGGGGGAGGCGAGGGAAGGGGGGGGGGGGGGGGGTGTTAGGATACAATCTTGAGCAGTACCAGATAACACTTGGGAGTTAATCGGAGGCAGGATCAGATTTATTCCCGGGTGTTAAACTTGGAGAGGAGGTTATTTTGGGATGCTAGACCCCTGTTTTGTATGCAACAGCAAAAAAGACGCACAGCACCGTCAAGAAATTTGAAGAAATGTGAAACGTCGATGAGAGCAAGGAATCACCGTCCCCTTACAGTCAAATGCGCCCACGCACATTGTGTTGTCCACCCCACCTTCCACCTCCGCCCTTATCACCACCCTTCACCACCTATGTCAACCCTTTCACTGCACACTACACACTGTACTTTCTTCACACCACACGCACAAAGTACTGAAATGCACAGAACCTACGTTTAAGATTTAGGCTTCATGCGATATTTCTACTAACACACACACACACACTACACACACACACACACACACAACACACCACACACACACACACACACACACACACACACACACACACCACGCACACCGACGGCGACACACACACACACACACACACACACACACACACACACACACACACACACACACACACCACACACCACCACACCACGCACGCGGCGCGCGGCGCACACACACACACACACACACACACACACACACACACACACAACACACACACACACACACACACACACACACACCACACACGCACACACCGCGCGCGCGCGCGAGTGCTCGCAAGCACACACACACACACACACACACACACACACACACAACACACAACACACACACACCACACCACACACACACTACAACACACAACACACACACACCAACACACACACACACACACACACACACACACACACACACACACACACACACACACGGAACTACGTGCACATACTGTGTGCACGAGCACACACATAGACATGTGCTCATGTACGTGAGTACACATGTGCATACATATACACAGCCACTCCCGCTCTTCCCTGCTCCTACACATCCAAATGCATTCGCACGCACACACACACACACACACACACACACACACACACACACACACACACACACACACACACACACACTCACACACACACACACACACACACACACACACACACACACACACACACACACACACACACAACACACACACATCCACACGCACAGACACAGACACAAACACATACGCGCGCGAGCGAGCGCGCGTGTGAATCCTACATTGAAGGGCAATAAAGAGATGTGATGACGGCAATGTCACAGGGCTGTGTTGCACGATTTGAAGACGCATGGCAGCAACATCTGTGCATTCCTTTCGTCCTGGCCTTCAAATGGTGTGAGCAATGGGAATCATCCTGGTGGGTCAACTGCTCAACGCCATGCAGTGGATGGGAGAGGTCCCCTAAGAAGGCAGTCAGCCTCTTCTTGGTGGCTGCTCTCGCGCAGATAACGGCTGGCGTCGGGAAGTCTTCTTTGTATGAGTCAGTCGAGATCTTCTCCGATCTCTAGGAGTAATACTTAGTGGGTCCGCCAAAAATAAGGGCAGCATATTTCAATACAAATCATGACGCGTCTGGATCTCTTAGATCTTCTTCAGGCAAGATAAACAAACATTCAAGACAATGAAAACAATGAACGAGCAATCGCTTTTATTCTCATATTCGGCGCAAGATGAGAGTTCGAACTAACTAACGAACTAACTGACTTACTATACCTCTTGAAACTAACTCTTAGAGTACGTTTTCTGGTCGCTTATACAGTAGCAGATCGGGTTGTCATACATGACGTCCCGATATGGTGTCATGCCTGTTACAAGAGGGGCAGGATCTTTGGGCTGACCTGGAAAGATCCCACCGTTCCCAGAAAGTAGTAGATTCTTTGGTTGGCCTTTCTGCAACAGGCACCCACATTGGTAGTCCTGAAGAACTTGCCGATGATGGTCCCAAAGTACCCGAATGAGTCAGCAATGTGCACAGGATTACCCTTGATGACGAAGGATTGAAGGTCTATCTTGACTCTCCGGAGGCCTGTCAACATCTCTTTTGTCTCGGATATCCATGGAGATCCATGCCAATAGCACACCGAAACAGTTTTTTTACCTCTTCCTCGCTGACAGCCACTGGATGTTGATAAAAGGCACAGGGTTTTCTCTATAAGCTGCTCGTGTTGCTCTGAGAAGTCGTGTATCTCGAATAGGCCACAGTGCGTGTTCATTTCTTCAGGTTTGGCTTCGTGTATGGCGCAGAGCTCTCAATTCCTGACCATGTAGTCTGTATTGTTTTAAGAGGCGTTCCATCTTTGCCTTCAATTCTTTCGCAGCTTCTTTCGTGAAGCCCTGCATACCTGTCTTGATCTGGGTGTCGATGTCACGCTGTGCTCCCTGCCCATGACTTCGTCTCTCTACACACAGGCATTCTGAGTTGTGCTCAATAGAATCTTCAGATAGTCCGAGGCCCCTGCTTTGTCGTTGCTGAAGGATTGCACGTGTTTGGAGTCAACGATCGAGTCAACACAGAGGTTTATGCAATTCGAAATTATTTATCACGTCGCAGGGTCGATCAGGGGACCTTTTCTACCATAATGAAGCAGTTACTGACCCACACTTGACGAACTAATGTTGCTTCCTAAACCAAGTCGCCTGGCACCGTCGTAGACGCGAGGCATTCAGTGTGGAGTTTGGAGTATGTGCTTCTCCGACGACATCGAAATGGCCTTCTTGACTGGTTACTCGCCCCTGTCACCCCCATTCCTGCTTCCCCCTATCCCCTGCTTCCTTCCTCCTGTCTACCCGTCCCTCCTTCCTCTTCCACTACCTTTATACCCCCTTCCCCCATTTCCCTCTCACTTCCTCCCACCCTGTCTCCCTGCCACCATTCTTCTTTCCTCTCCCTGTTCTCCGGGTCCCCTCCTTCCTTTTCCCCCGCCCCTCTTCTATCCCTCGTCCCCTCTACTATCCCTCGTCCCCTCTTCTATCCCTCGTCCCCTCTTCTATCCCTCGTCCCCTCTTCTTCCCTCTCCCCTCTTCTATCCCCCGCCCCTCTTCTATCCCTCGTCCCCTCTTCTATCCCTCGTCCCCTCTTCTATCCCTCGTCCCCTCTTCTATCCCTCGTCCCCTCTTCTATCCTTTGTCCCCTCTTCTATCCTCGTCCCCTCTTCTATCCCTCGTCCCCTCTTCTATCCCTCGTCCCTCTCTACTATCCCTCGTCCCCTCTTCTATCCCTCGTCCCCTCTTCTATCCCTCGTCCCCTCTTCTATCCCTCGCCCTCTTCTATCCCCCGCCCCTCTTCTATCCCCCGCCCCTCTTCTATCCCCCCCCTCTCATCCCCTCTATCCCCGCCCCTCTTCTATCCCCCGCCCCTCTTCTATCCCCCGCCCCTCTTCTATCCCCGTCCCCTCTTCTATCCCCCGCCCCTCTTCTATCCCCCGTCCCCTCTTCTATCCCCGTCCCTCTTCTATCCCCGCCCCTCTTCTATCCCCGTCCCCTCTTCTATCCCCTCGTCCCCTCTTCTATCCCTCGTCCCCTCTTCTATCCCTCGTCCCCTCTTCTATCCCTCGTCCCCTCTTCTATCCCTCGTCCCCTCTTCTATCCCCCGTCCCCTCTTCTATCCCTCGTCCCCTCTTCTATCCCTCGTCCCCTCTTCTATCCCTCGTCCCCTCTTCTATCCCTCGTCCCCTCTTCTATCCCTCGTCCCCTCTTCTATCCCCCGCCCCTCTTCTATCCCTCGTCCCCTCTTCTATCCCTCGTCCCCTCTTCTATCCCTCGTCCCCTCTTCTATCCCTCGTCCCATCTTCTATTCCTCGTCCCCTCTTCTATCCCTCGTCCCCTCTTCTATCCCCCGCCCCTCTTCTATCCCTCGTCCCCTCTTCCGCTATCCTTCCCCTTCCTCGCTTCCTTTACATTTTCACCCACACTTTGCTTTAGACCCACTGCAAAGCCCTCGAAGAAAAAACAAATAAAAGAGGGGGGGGGGGGGGGGGGGGGGGGGGGGAGGGGAAGGTGGGTGTATCTGAATCGAAAACAGATAAGTTCAGTGGTTTATTTAACGTCTGTTCACCATTGATGATATTAGACGAGTCGAAAAACAGAGCCCGGGACCTTTAGATCTTCAGTCCAGCGTTCTCCTTATTAAGCTATTCTCATAGTGAGCACGGTTTTTGTTTGTTTGTTTGTTTTTTGTTTGATTGTTGTTGTTGTTTTTTTAATCTATATGAATGCGAACAACGGCGGAATGGTTGACTCTTCAAATCCCGACATCGCTTTGTTTCCCCATATGGTCACAGTATAACTGTGAGTAATGCTTATGGCTAGCACAAAGGTGATTTGATCTTGGTGTACCCAGTATGCTAATGAGTCCCCAAGCGTAAACTGTAGATATTTCTAGAGGGACCAAAGAAGGCAGACTTCATACAGAAAGACACACACACGGACAGATAGACGGAACGCACTTTATATCTTGACACGCAAACGGACAGATAGAGACAGAGAGAGCACGTTTTATACATTAGTATAATGTCTCCTGCCACATTTTAGATCTACTTTCCAATTAATTATTATACCAAGATTCCCTGTATTCTTATTCTATTGTGTAGAGCACAATGTGTACAACGGTCAAGAAGAAAAGGCATCGTGTAGTCTGAAATATAATTATGTCTAGGCTTACTTTTCTCCTTGGCGTGGACACATTTTATCACAAACGACACAGCTTTTGATTGCAGAAGAAATCACTCTCTCACGGATCAATTACCATTCTTCCGAGGACACTCCTTCATGGTGGTGTGCGTGCCTGCACCCTATGTGAACATAGCACAGTTTCCAAGGGTGGTGCAGGACTGCTCCCAGCTGGTTTGTTCGGCATTTGAGGTCAGCACCCGCACCTTCGGGTGTGTCTTTTTTTCCCATTGTTCGCTTTCTCCACATTTTTAGTCCACTATCTAAACTCATCACAAAACCTTAACTCATCACGAACAGCTGGAGATAACTCAATGAACTAGTCAAAGTTCCGTTTACACTTTCAAAGCTGCTGTTTTTCCTTTGTTAGCCGGCGACAGTGCAATGCCCCAACAGCTGAAAAACTGGCAACCATCTTTACTATCACCTGAGCCAAATCTCTTCTTTTGTATTTGTTTTTCTAGCAAACTGTTTTACGATTGGTTTGGAAGTGTGTCCTTCTTTCTTCTATGAGTTCACTTTCAAGTGACTGAGTCCATTTTCACACCCAGGTACAGAAGTCGTGTGTTCTTGGAAGCACGATTTATTCCAGCTAATGAAAAAGAGAAGCTGTGTCAACAGTTTTCGTGCGGAGCTACCCTCCTACAAACAGTGAATGCCGACGTACGACCTTTCTTCTGAGGAGTGCAAAACTGATTTCAAGTCTAGTGAACGAGAGTAAATATCGCGCCAGTTTAAGACATACTCAAACTGTCGGCCTCTTCACAGAAATCTCGTGTTTTATGTTTGTTGTGAATTTGTACTGAATTGCAGGCATCGTTCAAGTCAATTGATGCCGAAAAAACGGTTTTTGTTGATGGACGCTAATGCTGTATTGCATGTGTCCACTTCTCAGTAGTTAGGAATGAATTCTGAATCGAGTCTCCTTAGATTCAGGATCTTGCGATGGATTCCATGTTGCTGTTTTTTTTATATATTTTTTTATTTTCTGTCTAGTGAACACCAGGGAAAGCATTCATGATGTAATGTCTGATCACACTGTAAAATCACCTGCTTTGAAACAATTTTTTGAATTTCAAAATCAGTGATTTGGCGTTCACTTGGGCTAAAAGCCGTAATATTGTGACTGGATAGGTCAGCCAGTTCCCCATTTGGGCAGTCTAAACTCTGTCTTTCTTCCTTGAATCATTCGTAAATGTCAGCGTTAGACGTGATCGGAGACCATTCCTGCTGAAAAAAAAGAATATTCAATCTTCCTGCAAAACGATTGTGTCAAACGGGAAGTACGAAAGGGATATTCACCCATCTCTCCTGTTCATCTAACGACCTTGTAACTCTCGCTTTGGGATTTTTCCTGTGATGAGATTTTTTTTATAGGCGTTGAGTCCTCGGCCGAAAACAGCTCTCTTCGACTACTTTTGGTTTTAACGTTGTGTATGTGTGTGTGTGTGGTGTGGGGGGGGGGGGGGGGGGGGGGGGGGGGGGCTCTGCTTCTTCCCTGATTCAAAATCTTGAGTCGAAATTACTACTTGTCTGTCTGGGAGAAACTTGCACAGATTCTTAGTGTTTCTTTCAGGCTTCTTCCACGTCTTTCAGTGTTGCCCTGTGGGAAACTCCAAAAAGCTGACCAGTCATTGGGATGGATCGCTGCAAATGCGTGCATATTGTTTGCTCAATACTGTTGCATCCCATTGCGTCGATGAAGGGGGATAGAACAGTGCAATTGAGTCTGCACAGCTTTACGCTGCGTCAGCGAATTTCACGATGTGATTCGTGTCCGTCACAGCCAGAAGGATCTCACTGCGTGGGGGAGTCCCAGTGGCTGCTGTTGCAATGGCTCTCTGAATGTAATGGTACTTCAGATCAGTTTTGATTGCCTCTTAAAGTAATTTAGGCCCAGTTTCTGTTTTGATATTTCGGACAGCAAATTGAAGGAAAACATTTTGTGTCTATTGGAAACCTACATTTTTGTATAACATTTGAAACGACCATTGAGTACTTTCACCAAACCTTCTTATATTGATTCGATTTTTTTCTCCGCACTTAGATAGTTCTCATCAAACATGTTTTGTTTGTTTGTTTGTTTGTTTCTGAGGAATGTTGATCATTTTCCGACAAGTTTTCTTCCAGTCTGTCTAAATCTGTCTAATCGTTGTCCACGAGCAGAATACCTTTTTCAGTGGCATCAGGGTCTGTATCTTTATACATCCTTTCCCCCGTTCGACATCATCTGTGTTTGAATGTCGGCGCAGCTGAAAGTGCGTGTTTTAATAATCCATCTAGTAATTTCAAATTTGTTCCGGCTGACACAAGTTCTTGGATCATCTGTACAAATCCAATGTGTTTCGGGATTCAATCACATCACACGACGGTTGGGAATGTCAGTGTTCCATAACTTCTGTTAGAGCCTTCGGTGTGCCAGAAGTAACTGACCTCAGAACCGGCCCAAACATGATTTTTTGTTGTGCGCAAATTGTCCAGGCATAGGATTACGGCTGACTGGGGTGGAAGCACGCACCAACTGGAATTCTGGCGCGCGCTGTACATCTCAGCACATGTGTCAACATCTGATCCATCAGAAGATGAGTAATAAGCGATATTAAGCACGTTACATATGATAAAACAGTAAGTGTCCCCAGACAGAAGTTCGGATTTGTTCAACAGCTAACTCACCTCGGAATTATCAATTACACAGTGCTTGATCTGACCCAGAAATCCTGTTGAGGGCAGCAAAGACAACACCAGCTCTGACCAGATTGAAAGTTGTATGAAAGAACATCTCTATGACCAACAAGGTCACGCTCTGGTGTGCACTGGTACATTCCATCATGCATGCCAGACATGGACCCTCAAGTGGGTCTGGAAAGAGAAATCCAAGCTATGGAGACAAGAAGCTAAAAAAAGACACTAAATGTCAAACACACTGAATATACCACAAATGAACAAGAGTGCTAAACAATCAAGCAGCATGCCATCCATATGAAGATCTGCTGGCATTAATCCAAAAAAAGGAAAAGAAATTACATTGGTATTGCTAAATCAGAAGATCCAACAGTCTTGCTCAAACAATTCTCCAAGGAACTGTTGAGAAAGACGACAGAAAGAGAAAAAGAAATAAAGCATGGACTGTCAACATTGCAGAACCGATAGGCAAACCATTTTGAGCGATCCAAGTCTTGGCGCACGACCAACAAAGCTGGGAGAATCCGGTGAAAAGATTCTTCAGTGCCGTGCCTCGGTGACAATTCATGAACTTAAGGGGGTTGAGAGAGAGAGAGAGAGAAAGAGAGAGAGAGAGAGAGACAGAGAGAGAGAGAAGAGAGAGAGAGAGAGAGAGAAGAGAGAGAGAGAGAGGGGGGGGGTAAGACTCAATTCAAGATATGGTACTTCTCTTGTTCTATCCTCTCGAATTTTGTAACCCGCCAACTAGGACAATTCATCAACATCATTAAAGACGTTTGATGCTGGATTAAATGGTCCCAGTCTTCCCGTCTTAGGTCAAGACACGCTCAATGCCGGGTTGGAACCGGTGGGGGATGGTGAAGAGGGGCTGAGGATACCACCATTGGAATGAGGCTGCGACAGGGTTTAAACCCCAGACACCCAGTCGCCAAACCATGACGCTGATCACTATGCTACTGCAGCTGGTGCTTCCACAGTCACCTGTGCAGGACTAGACGTAGCCGTATGGTTAAAACATCGTCTTCTAAATTATCGCTATATCAGAAAGTGTGAGAGATCTGGTTGAGGACTCTTTCCATCATTTGTCGGTCCATCTGTTTTCTTCTATCTTTTCTTTATTACCATTTGTAAATGCCCTCTTAGTACGGTAACAAAACACCAGCAATAGCTAATGCAATTACGACAACAATGATGAATAAATAAGTAAATACATAAACCAACAAATCAACACGAAAAATCAACCAAAAGGTAAGTAGACGAATAGATGATTAATGAAAAGAAAAAGAAAAAGAAGCGAATAGATAAATAAATGAAAAAGTAATTCACTAAATTAAGGCACTGGAACTGTAAAATCTCTAACCCACTCTCCTTTTCTCCCATACTACAACCGCTATTGCCTTATTATCACCAAACGTAGTAGCAATCCTGTCTTAATTTTTCTTCTTCAATATTTTGACCATTATTGGTATTCCTATCAGTAATATAATTATCATCATTACTACCTTGACTCACACATTATCTCCCTTCTAACAGCCTCGTTTTCATTCAACGCCTACCTTGCGCTGAAGAGATCAAAGCTAAGTGATAACTCGTTCATTTTCATTGTCCTATTTGCTTGTGTCTTGCCTGAAGAAGACCTCAGAGGTCCAAACGCATCGTGTTTTGTCTTGTGACTCGCTTGTCTACGTTTGTCTTGGCGGTTCGCTAACATTTTATTTAAGATTTGTTTAGATTTCCGCCTGCAGTCGTCTCACTTTGCAACTATATATATATATATGTGTGTGTGTGTTGTGTGTGTGTGTGTTGTGTGTGGTGTGTGTGTGTGTGTGTTGATGTGTATGCATGTGCAGTTTCAGAACGAGAGCAAGCGTGGCTACGTGTGTGTGTTGTGTGTGTGTGTGTGTGTGTGTGTGTGTGTGTGTGTGTGTGTGTGTTGAACACACTCTGTGTGTGTGTGTGTGTGTGTGTGTGTGTGTGTGTGTGTGTGTGTACGCGCCATCCCTCTCCCTCTCAACAGGCTTTATTGATTGATTGATTGATTGATTGATTGATTGATTGATTGATTGAAAGAGAAAGAGAGAGAGAAAGAGAGAGACAGAGAGAGAAAGAGACAGAGACAGAGAGATAGACAGAGGAGAGTATACATCAGCAAAGACAAGAGCAAAGACAATCAATTAAGTTTAATGACATACGATAATATTTCTACGCTCCAAATGGACATTAGCCACAGTATGCAGAAGAGACGACATGGTCCAAAAAACAGCTTCGTCTTCGTTGCCATGATCTCTCCCACTTAAGACTCAGAGGCTTGCGAGTTCTACTGCTACGGCTATCAGGTTCAATCCCGATGAAAACTCTACAACTTATACGGATTTCAGAGTTTACTGTTTTCCCCAGCGTATTCTTTCGACCCTCGTATGACAAATCTGATGAAGAAAAAAAAAAACACAAAAGAAGATTTTCTGTTCCGCCAAACAAAAAAAAGACAAATTACAAGACAAAACACGACGCGTTTCGACCTCTTTGGTCTTCTTCAGGCAAGACAAACAACATTCAAGACAATGAAAACAAAGAAAGTTGTTTGTCTCGTTCGTTCGGCGGAGCAGTCAATCATCTTTGAAGTCTGTTTCAGTTTCCGCCTGCAGTCACCCCACTTGGAAACCAAATCTGATGAAACATGTGTACATTCCATGGCCTGTTTCAGTTTCCGCCTGCAGTCACCCCACTTGGAAACCAAATCTGATGAAATATGTGTATAAACCATGGCTTTTCTGAAACAGCATCATCCAGTTTTTTTTTCCATTACAGACAGATAAAACTGACGTAAACCTGGTCCTTCTGAAAAGTTGCTCGTCATACCTACATTTAAAGAAATCTACAGACTTTACTGACATGATTTTTTTTTTCTTCTAAAACATCAGTTTTAGGTGTAGTTGCCAGATACATCCATTTAAGGGTAAAAATGTATTCACTTAAAAATTATATCTGAAACCTGGTTTGTTTTGTACATTCCTCTTCCAGACATGTGTATCCAGTAAAATTCTCTTATAGTTTACGTGAATGTATTTTTAATTTGTCGATTTTATGCTGCCGCATACGATATTTCAATACATGCATTGTGCTGTATCAACAAGGTTATGCCGCTGGCAGCATATTGTTTCTTTGTTGTTGTTGTTGTTGTTTCTGAGTGTGTTCTCGTCACATCTTGTCTGTCGATAAAGAAAAAAAGGACAATTTTGGCATCAAGGTTTTTTTTAAACTGTGATTAGAGTTAAGCTTACGAGTAGGATTTGGGATCGTAAGCGTAGAATGTTTCATTGAAATTCACTCATTCGTTTCGAAGGTGTACGAGAGAATGATTTTGAGGAAGAGAAATTATGTGCCTACGGTCCAAACTATCAAACCCTCTGAATCAATCTGTCTCTGTCTGTCAGTCTGGCTGTCTGGCTGTCTGTCTGTCTCTCTCTCTCTCTCTCTCTCTCTCTCTCAGCTACTTAGGTTATTGATAAAAGGGAGCAAACTCCAAGCGAAATCGATAACCCACAGTACGGCGTTCACTGCTGTATTCTGTGTAACAGCACGTATAGATTGTAACTTTTCTAATTAATGCACGTGATGATGCATGTTTGACAAATGGGCTTGGAATGGGCAACACAAAAGGGTTTTTGTTTTATTGTTGTGATTGTTGCTATTTCTGTCTGATATCATGGCGGTCTGCAATGGAAGATATAGAGATGTGTCCCTCCTGCTGGTTTTTTTTTTTCTGCAGAGCGTCCATGTTTATTCTGACTGACAGTTATGAGTGCGCACAAAAACCAACCCTAGATGCAAAGGAAAATCTCCGATAAATGCATATCTTTTTGCAGAAAGGGTATTCGACATTTTTCAAATGGTCTTCTTCGAGCTGATTCTACGCTCGGAGTCTAGGGAAGAGCTAGTCTCGGACAAACGACTGGAAAATCCCCATAGCCTTCTTGTTCTAGATTTTAGACCAACTTGGTTACCAGAATGTCGTCAAACTCCCTTTCCTGGATTTCAGGTGTCGACACACACACACACACACACACACACACACACACACACACACACACACACACACACACACACACACACACACACACACGCTCGCGTACGCGTACATATAAACACAACACAGCACACACACACACACACACACACAACACACACACACACACACACACACACACACACACACACACACACACATGATATGTAATCTTCCCTGACACACACACACACAAAACACACACACACAAACACACACACACACACACCACACAAACACACACACAAAACACACACACACACACACACGCACGCACGCACGCACGCACGCACGCACAACCACACACACACACACACAGAGCTAGAGAGAGAGGGGGAGTGAGTGAGTGAGAGAGAGAGAAGAGAGAGAGAGAGAGAGAGAGAGAGAGAGAGAGAGAGGGGGGGGGGGGATGCACCGTTTTTGGGGGCAGGGGGAACAGACACAGAAATGCAATGACTCATCAAACACAAAAGTTTGAACTTAAGAAGCAAACAGTGAAAGAAGATGTTTAATGAGTTGCAGGAGATGCCACTGTGCAGAAAGCTTTGGCAAAACGGCACCACCCATCATGCTTGACTTGCATTGCCAACACACCAGTAGACAAGACAGGTTTATCCATGAGAAGTATCTGGAATCATAATCTTATACATTCGTCATGCAGGAGAGGGGATAAGATCTTTAGCGAACAGTATAGGACAGACGTGATTTTAAAACAAACTGAGGCATTTTACAATGATGTTAAACATGTCTGTCTTTACTGTGTCAAGAAGAACACACTGCCAATAGCAGGAAATTGTTATAGGAACAAGTCAAAAAGAGGGAATTATGAAGACACGCGGGCAAAGGATTTCACGCAACAGGTAGATGGATGCCTCGTACCTTCTGCTCCTCTTCATGTCACTTCAACCACTTCTAATACTAACACGACCACTATTACAACTGTCCCGTTGTTCTATTTTCACCGTCTGAAAACAAAAGTATGTCGCTTTAAAAACAGCGACACAACCGCGTCAGAAGCTGTTTCAACTCTTGTCTAAAGCGGCGACCACTGACGCTGTACAGTAAGAAGTTCACGGCATGATTGCTGTACATCGTGATTTCCACCAGGGTGAGGGTCAGACGAGACTGTGCACGCTCCGCATTGGTTTCGGGTCGTCCCTAGTACCTTTCATACAACAACGTGATCACTATTGGTGATGTGAGCACCAAAAAGCCGAAGGACACCAGTAACAACATGAGGGTGATGTTGGTGCTGGCTTTGGGTTTCTTCGTGGATCCTGTTCCACTGTCAGCCGTCTTTGGTGCCCTGTTGGACGAGTTCACGTTACTCTTGTAAGCACCAGCTGTCATGGTCTTTGAGCTAGAAGAGTATCCATCCTGACCTTCTGTGAACTGTTTACTGAATTTGTGTGAGCGTTTCAGCTGTCTTATAATCAGGAGATTCAAAGTAGTTAGTGAGATGAAAGGAATGAAACTATAGATTGTGGCGTCGATGACTGTGTATATCTTCTCCATAAAATTCTCAATATCTCCTTTAGGGTACCAACATCGTAGTGGTTGGTCAGCCCTACCTGTGGGGATCAAACGCTTGTTGAAAAAGATGTGGAAGTTGAGAGCAAACGAAAATATTGCTATTCCTATGATGACTTTGATGGCAGATTTAGGAGTGCTCAATCTCTGAGCCTTGAGTGGAAACTTGACAACAATGAAACGGTCCACAGTCATAGACAGAAGCACCAGGACATCAGAATGAATACAGAAATAGAAGAGGAAATGTTGGAAGCCACAGGTCCAGTCGTTGTTCATGAAGAACGCAGCATGACCCAGGTAACGACTTATCACCATACACAAAGCATGATTGAGGATAATGCAGTCCAGAACAGCAATGACAGCCTTGTAGATACAAGTTGAAGTAGAGCGAAGACTGGTGAAGACGAGAGTGATAAAGCACAGCAAGTTGCCCAGCATGCCCACGCCCACGATGATGGGTAACACGGTTCTGCGATGGCAATAGGACAAGAAAAATAGGTTTAAGATTCATAATTAGATTAAACCCCTTTTGTAATCCCCAGTCAATGAAAATGATAAAATCCCCTAAAGAATGAATAGAAGATTGTTTTCATCCATATGTTAATAATCATCTTAGTACAATTTACATATCTAACCTACAATATCATTTAGCCATCTAACATAAGTTTCAGACCAATCAATTTAAAGTACTGTCTGTGGCAACCGTCTGTCTGATCATGATAAGCGCCAAGAAATTTTACAGTCTGTTAGCATCGGTGCAGCGTGTTTTGTGGCAGTGCAGACCGATGCTGGAGTCCCTGCTAGAGCAACTGCATCTGAAGGTGATGCCTGCAGGTGGACCTTCTTGGCTGTTCTAGCGTCTCGCTCTTACTCCTCCGACGCAAGCCGAAGCTTCTCTTCCCCTCTGCGCAGGTTGCAATTTACTTCCTGTATCCAGCAGGAACAATCTGTGGCCAGGCCTTCTCATCCGTCAATATCCATGTCAAGGACATTCGCCTCTCTTTTACAGACGTCGTTGAAAGGAGTAGGGGGCGGTCTTCAGGTCTCTTACCATATTGCAGGTCTTCGGAGCTCCTGCTGTCGTACATCCTTTGGAGTGTCCTAGCCAATGAAGGCGACGTTTTTGTAGCAGAGTGTAGATGCTGGCAGTGGCGGCACATATGAGTATCTTGTTATTTGTCATGCGGTCAGACAATTGAATGTTCAGACTCTGCCTCAGGTTGCGCATGTGGAAAGTTTTGAGCCTCTTTCCTGCTTCGAGTACAGGTCCATTGTCTCGCTGCCAAACAAGAGGTCGCTGACGACACAGGCTTTATAAAGAGTCCTCTTAGTGTTCACGGTTGGTTCAGTGTTGTCTCACACCCGCTTTGCGAGCTTGGGAAACGTTGATATCAATCGTCCGCTGATTTTGGTCTCCATGGAGAGGTTGTCAATCACAGCTGAGCCGAGATATTCACCTGACAGATATTCATGTTGATGGCCAGCTGGCAGACCTTCAGAGTTTTGTGTCATAACATTTGTCTTCTCTCGGTTTGTTGTCAGTCTGAAGTCCTCACAGGCTTGGGAGAAACAGTCTCTAAGATTCTGCAGATGTTCTGCCTTGTTAACTGTAAAGACAGCTTCATCTGTGGACAGCATATCTCTGATGAGAACCTCATAGATCTTGGTCTCTGCCTTCAGTCTGGACAAGTTTTAATATTTACCATCTGACTTAGTGTGGAGGCAGATTCCGTCAGTGGATGCTCTGAAGGCATGCTTTAAACTGTAAGAGCAAAACAAAATAAAACAAACAAAGAAACAAAAACACCAGCTTGCAGGATTCGAGAAGTGGATGACACACGATGCATTAACACACCTGGTAAAAAGGCGAATGTGTTGTATTATACAAGACACAAAGTTTAAAACGATGTAGCTTACAGACGATACAATCTTAACCACGGAAGGAGATTAAAAAAAATGATATGAAACGCTGTTTGAAATTCTTTCATATAGTCAACTATGTTCAGTATTTTAAGAAAACAGGACAATGTATACATATGTATAGCAATCAGGTATTTCATTATGCATAAAATTGAAATGCATTGTCATGACATCTCTCACTTCGTTCAAACTTTTCCCCGATTTAGAAGAGGAACACTACAACTCCGTAATCGGGCTTTTCGGCAACAACTTCGAAGAAAGTGTCATGGTGACTTCGAGCACATGTGTATCTCGGCCAAATGTATAAACACCTGTACCCAGATTCCTTTAATTTTCAGATTGAGAGTGGAGCCAACATCAAAATCCGCCCTGGTTAGGATAGTCACATCTAAAAGACAGATTTCAATTTACAGGAGAAGGGGTTGTGAGATGAAATCTCTAGGCAGTGAGAACTGTCATTGTTGTGTTGTTTCAGCTAAGGGCAAGTCAGCAGGGGGACTAACAAGCGACAGGTGATGTGGTTTGTGAAAAGCTCTTCAGGCTTGTTTCCGGTATCTAGTTACTTGCTAAGTGAGAACCATCTCTATATAGGCAAAATGGAAACTCTCGAAAACCGAGTAGATCCCTCTGCCTACATAATCAGGGTCTCCAGAAAAATAACAAAAGTAAGATTTTGAGTAAGGTGGCGGTTTTAAATCTGTCTAAAAAACCAAAAGGCAGAAATGTAAAAGAAACACCCCTCCAGCGGCCACTAATAAGAGATAAAAACCCACAAGGAGTAAAGAATAACTCAGAAAATTCCAGACTCACACACACACACACACACACACACACACACACACACACACACACACACACATATAAAATATATATATATATATATATATATATATATATATATATATATATATATATATATATATATATATATATATATATATATGTATGTATGTATACATATACATACACACACACATGTGTGTGTGTGTGTGTGTGTGTGTGTGTGTGTGTGTGTGTGTGTGTGTGTGTGTGTGTGTGTGTACTTAATGTGTGCGCGCGCACGAGCGCGTGCACGCCCAAAAAACAAATCTACCAATACCTAGCCAGGAGGGAGTTAAATCTCAGTAAATATGGATTTACTGAACTAGAAAATGAAACGGAAACAGCTCAAAACAACAATAACAACAACAGCAACAACAACAACTGCAACAACAATAGCAAGAACAACCAAACAAAAAGAAAGTAAATGAATCATTAATGAAAAAAAATGTTCAAAGTATATATTTTCAGTTGATCTGACAGAAGGACCGATCACAATACAGCTGATGAAACAATCGAGGCAAATAATCTGTTCAAAATCTGGTCTAAGGGAATATATGCACCCCTAGGCTGAATTGAAATGCTGACACAATTCATTCTGTTTTGGCTTCTGTAACTGTGGATACACATAGGAGAGCTTATAAACTAAGAAACAGAAAATTAAAGAACTTGGAAGCATGTGTCACGAATTTTTATCGAATAAGAAAATAAAACATAGGATTGAAAGAAAATATGCTCTGAATAAAGTTTTTAAAAAGTAAATGAATAAAGTTTTTAAAAAGTAAGTTAACAGGCATACAAAAAATACAAAACCACGTACAAGCCCTTAAAATAAAATGGATTAAATGATGCACTGCCAACCAACAAGTAGATTACACACAAAAAAAGACTTGTATCAGTGTGTCTAGAAATAGATTTAGGGAACGCACGTGGTCCCCGAAAATTCTTTTATTTAAAAGCAATACTTAATGTTCTGAAAGATGTCAAATGTGAAAAATTCATCAAAGCACATGGTATAATACAATTCACGAAAGGTCCTAGCAAAACTGCTTTTCCATGATGATACTTGCAAGATAGGTTATAAAATGTTCTCTCTTTCTTATCATAGAAAAAAAAACCTGGATAAAGGAAACGATTTTTTTTTGTCAGGAAATATCATTAATAACAATGTCGATTCCTTGTATCGCTAAAAAGATTTTCCGACAAATATGAGAATAATGGAAAGTATCTTGAAGATGTTGAATGCGTAAGGACGATAAAGGTTCTTCAAAGAATATTACACTGTGATTAAGGATGGCGGAAAAAATAACACGATGAAAACAGTCCATACTATGGTAAGCCTAATGAAAGGTTAAAGAAGAGTGCGTGTATATACGGCAACTGGCATACATATATGCACAACTAACAAAATCACATTATGTAGGAGTACAGGATCAATCAATCAATCAACAATCAAATGATAAGAAACAGAAGACCATGTAATTTATGAGCACAGCACCTGTTATGTTATTACTTCCTTAGCAACATTATCTTATCTTATCCATAGTATTATCTGTGAGCTTGTTTAAGTAACAAAATTTAACAGAGATCAAATAACAAAGAGTAAATGTGACGCGCCCCAAAAAAGAAAAAATCTACAGGCCACGTGCCACACGCGCAGAGCTCACACGTCCACACACTAAACTATATAACACTGGTGGCGTGCCCAGATTATACATACCCTGAGGAGAGCACTTGCTCGAAACAAGTTTGTAGGGTGGTTTTTATTCTATTTTAAAATCCTATTTTAAACTGTTATGTCGCTCCCGATTTGGTTGAGCATTTTTAGAATTCTGAGTGGTCTTATATATATATTATATATAAGCCTTAAACAACACACACACACACACACACACACAATATATATATATATATAATATATATATATATATATATAATATATATATATATATATATATATATATATATATATATGTTACTAATAAATAAAACTACTAAATCTACGAACTAAAGGGGGTATGCTAGTGCTGGCAATATTGCAACCCACTGTTCCTGTATTGAACCACTATGCCGAGCCACTTTGCTCATTATAAGTACAACGTAGGTGCTCAATTCAGGAACAATAAGCAAATTCTACGATTCATCACCTGTGTACAAAATCTAATTGGAACAACATGTGAATGAACGGGGTGGGGGGAAAAACACTGCTAACACACAAATTTGGACAATAAGCTGATATCTCGTGTAATAATGATTACAGATTGAACACGTTGATCACTACATAAACAAAATATGAGAGTAATAAAAAAAAATCTGAAATTGAATATTTCTCATTGTTGTGGTACAATGTGAGGCACGTCGTGTGTCTTGCACACAGCTTGCCTTGTCTTTCTAAACTGTGCCGAGTCAAATATGTAGCTGTGTAAATTATGAATATGCCAGCGGTGGCTGAAATTGGAATATACCCTATACAGTGCCCCTCCCTAACCACAGATTTAGTCACCGTTTAGTAGTTCCAGATGAAAAGAGAAGGAAAAGACAGATGGTTTGGGTGAGCTGAACCCGTTCTATGTAAGTGCGTGTTTTTGTTTGGCTTTGTTTTGTTTTGTTTTCTTTTGTTCGTTCGTTTATTTGTTTGGAAGTGAAAGGAGTAGCTAAAAGAAAGTTCTAAGCTTACCTTCCCTGGCGTGACAGCGCGCGAATGTGATTTTTTTTAATTCTTTGTTTACATTTAATTCAAGTATGAATGTTAATAAAATTAAACACTTCTTGCTTGTGTGATCTATTTATTACTTTGCTGTGTTTCGCATCTAACAGGGCTAGTAGTTTTCCCTCTATGTCAGAGTTATTTGTCAGTATCTGAAATTAGCTGCACTCTTTCCTTTCGTACATTTGATATGACATGTCACATAAATTGTAATGATCGTTTGAGCATTTAGCGCTTGCCAATACTCTTCATAGTTAGAATACATTTCACCGTTGCCAGAGTTTTGAATTTTACATGCTGATGTGTTGTTGTTTTTGTGTGTTTTTTTTTGCTGAAACTGCAAAGCATATCTTAAAGTTTTTGAAAAAGGAACATGTCTGTTTCTCTTTTCCACGCTGTTCCTGTATATGCATTCTGCGAAAACAAAATCGAATAATCACATCCATTAGAACACACATAAATCAAATTAAGAGCATACTTACAAGAATTTGATTCCCTTTTCTCCTACCTTTCAATCACAATGGCAGCCTTGACTTCAACAAAACTCCCCCAGAGGCTTCTCAGTAACCATAGTTACCAGAGTAGGATTATTTGTGTCTGTGGTCGCCATAGTTCCAAATGAACAATGTAGACATTGATGGCACTACTCATTTGCCAGGGAAGTTTAAGGAGATCAGACCAGTCTGGACACAGGAGTCGCTTCCTGCAATAGATTTTGTTAAGATGTACACAGAAAAGATCTTACCTTTCAACACCTTTCAACATCAAGTGCATTTTTGTATGCTGTTACTAAGTATTGCGAAAAAAATATTGAACTGTTTAAATTAGATGATATACTCATGAATACAGTGTGCATGTTTCACACACACAACACACACACACACACACACACACACACACACACACACACACACACACACACACACACACACTACACACACACCACACACTAACTCACTCACTCACATCACTCACTCACTCACTCACTCACACATACACACACAAACAAGAGTAGAAGACCCATAAAATATCAATCGTTTTTATACAACTTTTAAGTAAAACTTAATGGTGCAAAGACAATGACCATACTGACATAAAACAGCATTTTGTTACCTTCTCGATGTTGAAATAGTGAGAAAAGCACGAGTCTCTGTATTTGTGAATAGATGAACCCATTTACTGTATGCGCCTTGTCCTGCCCTGCCCCTTTCATGTGTTAGGCCTATGAGGTGGATGCTGCAGCGTGTGTGTTCTGTACACATGGTTCGCTATATTTGACACAGCTCAAGAAGGTAGAAAAATAACCCTTAATAACATGAACACTCCAACTCCCGAAACAGCGTTTGGTTGGTGGGTAGAGGATCAGAACCCTTAAGGATATAGTAGAAGTAACTGAGAAGAATTTCAGCTAGACTGGTCAAGAAGAAACAAAAGTAAACATCATAATGCTGATTTTTTTCTTTTCAATTTACTACAACGTCCGACAGCTATGTGTGAAAGATACCCGTCCAGCAGGATAAGCCCTCGAGAAGTCCGACATCTAGGTGCTACATAATCGAACCAGGCAGGACAAAACAAAATTTTCTTCAAGAGGGAATACATGTCATGACCGTGACGCGTCCCAGTCCCCTTAGAATGCAAGGACTTAGAGGCCAAGACATTTGTATGAGGAAGACTTCGTCTCTTAAGACGTGTCCAACTCTCTCTCGAGTTTCTGTCTACGTTCCTAACAGAATATTTAGGTAAGACAACAATGGTTCAACTGCTACGTACCCCTAATTTCATTCCCCCCCCCCCCCCCCCCCCCCCCCCCCCCCGTGACTTCTTTAATCTTTTCGGAAACATCGGATCATAGAATCCTTCTTTTTTTTTTATCTATTCATTAACTTCCTCATTGGATCAGCATTTTGTATGAAATTTAGTTTCTAGGTAAGCCTACTCGGAAGAAATTCCTAATCCAGGTGATATTAAAAAGATTGATTTTGTCAATGCACACAAAAAACCCTATACGTCTAAAATGTTGGCCCAGTGAGGTAAATTTCAAAATAGTTGATTATTTTGTGTTTGTTCAATAGCAATGAAAAGAAAAGAAGTGTTCGTATAGCAGTCGCAATGGAGAGAGAGAGAGAGAGAGAGAGAGAGAGAGAGAGAGAGAGAGAGAGAGAGAGAGAGAGAGAAGAGAGAGAGAGAGAGAGAGAGGGCGGGGGCTTAGAGTACTCTCGTGGTCATTCAGGAGAATTCTTCGAGAGTGCTGCTTGGGTAGAACACAGCTGACTGCATCTTCATATGTCATATGTTGTCAAAGGCTTTTTAGAACTAGCTCATTTCTTGTTAGAGATCACGCTAGAATTGGAAGTACTTCACTATCAGCAGGCTGATGTTGAAGATCTGTTCAGCTGGGTTTGAATCTTGTTTGCAACAAAAAAGAGTCAAATTCCCTTTCTTCAAAACATCAGTGGACGAAGAACGCTGACTGAGGTGATTGACAAAAGCTGGTTCTAGTCTCTTGTTACCTTTAACTCAGAGGACAGACTGATTCTATTTGCATGAACATACAAGAAAAAATACTGTTCCACCAAACGAACGAGACAAACAAACTACAAGACAAAACACAACGCATTTCGACCTCTTTTGTCTTCATCACACAAGACAAACAACATTCAAAACAATGAAAACAAAGAACGAACAATCACGTATTGCCTCAAATTGGGCACAAAATGAATGACAATTTTTTTTTGCGCCCAATTTGAGGAGATAAGTGATTGTTCATTCTTCGTTTTTATTGTCTAGAATGTTGTTTACTTTGCCTAAGAAAGAGCAAAAAGGTGGAAACGCGTTGTGATTTGTCTTATAATTTGTTTGTCTCTTTCGTTCGGCGGCACAGAATATTTCTTTTCAGTTTGTTTCAATGTACGCCTGCAGTCACACCACTTTGAAACTAACTCTGTTGGCATGTTCATGTCAAACTTCCTTGCAGGAGATTCACAAATCGGTCTTCCCATAACCGTGTGAACAGTCCTTAAAAAGGAAACGTGCTTTGAACTGTAACAATAGTCATACATGACTCTCATTCGAAAACTCCAAAATCCATTATCAATGAAACCGAAATTCCGAGGATGAAAAACATGGCTCCGCAAGCCATTCAACAAATATGGAATGTCTCTAGGAAGTTTCAGAATCATGACGTCCCTTAGGCGATCAAAATGCATGGATGTTCAGGAAGTCTGACGTATGCTAGCCAATTTAAATGCTCGGAAGACTCAAGGACACTCGAGAGTTATGTCTGGGTGCAATCAAAGTTCATGGGCTTTTCTAAAAACACTTCCTGAAATCTGCTGCAGACTTGCTGCAGTTCACTCCAATGTTGAGACGAAAGAAACTTCCAGAATTACTTCGTTGACTGCTTCATGTGGTGATCTAACGTCACGATAGACTTACGAAAACAAAACCCAGTTTTACGGATCTGAATGAACGGATGACGATAAACTGTTTAATTAGAGTTTCAAACTTCACGTTACAGGGAGAGCTGATTGAACTGACGCTCTTGAAGCCCTGCGAGTGACGGGTTTTCTTTTTGGAGTAAACTTGTTTGTTGGTTAGTTCAAATGGCGTTTTTGTGTTGCTTTTGTTCCTTTTTTTGTTTTTGTTTTTCTTATTCAGTTTGCAAATCACATCAAGACAATGAACAAGAATTTACTTTTAAGTACACAACACTGATAAGAAAACGAATGTCAAAACACATTTCACAGATGAGTATCCTCGATATTTTCTTTTTTTTTTAGAAATACACGGTCTTGGAGGAAAATTCTCAGTTTTATTTTTATGCAGGACATGTCGCAATTGTTATATCTTTGTTTCTACTGGTTTATTTACCTCTGATTTTTTTCCGGATATATTTTTGTGTAGACTCCTTTTCCCATCTGTTGCTTGATTGATAAATTTTATTCGTGTTGTGTGAGTGTGAAATCATCATGTGTGCGTGCGTACGTGCGTGCGTGCGCGTGTGTTTTCTTTTATTGTTAGTTCCAACTCTGATATACCACTGTCTGTTTTCTACAGTGTGAGGTCTTAAGCAAGGAAAGTTAAGAACTGCCTTAAAAATACACACTGTAGAAGACAGACACTACATTTCCGCGATCAAGTCTTTCGGCAAAAGTTTTATATAGTCATGGTGACAGAATGCGCAGACGAATTTTCTACATAAACTTTATCTTATTGATATGTATTCGTACGGTACCCTATGGTGCTGTGTCCTTCGTTGTTGTAGGATTGAACATTCTCTCTCTCTCTCTCTCTTCTCTCTCTCTCTCTCTCTCTCTCTCTCTCTCTCTCTCTCTCTCTCTCTCTCTCTCTTTCTGTGTGTGTCTCTGTATGTTTTTTATGTATGTGTGGACAAGTGTTTCTTGAGGGACGGAGTGGAATTCAGGTCAGGACTTCAGCATGCTCTTCTGTTATTGAAAAAATACGTTTAGCGTGCTGTCAGGATTCGAACCCCTACCCTCTTGATGGTCGGACGTCTCCAGTTCTTGCCGTTTTGACGGATGTCGGACACCTACCCCAAGCTGACATTTTTGAAGCCATATGAAGTTGATTTTTGTACCTTCTCGACCATAGTTGGCTGGCACTATTGTCGGCTGTTTCTGCCATTGGTTCGTGGGTTTTGGTCCTCCTTACGGGAAGTCAAAAGCTGTTCCATTAGACCATGCCCTGATGAGCCTACAACCCCTTCCTCCAGCCTGTATGGAGAACACTTTATTGGCAGCCAGTTTATATCTCTAGCTAGATTCGCATACTTCTCAGTCATTGTACATTTGTTCCATGCTCATACGATACAATGAGCTCAGTCAGAATTGTGTGTTTGGTGAACCTGAGTGGAATACTACATCCGGTCTCATGTCATTCTTACTGATGATCTATGGGTTTCTCAGTCTTGAAGGTCTATTGAGCACTCTCAGTCATCCATCTTATCTTGTCAACCCTGCTTCCACGCTCTTAATGTCAGAACGGCTCAGACCATGATTCGTGACCTCCTGTCATGAAGAAGCGTCTGGTGGCGTAGTTTTACCTCTCACTGCTAGGTGAATGTGCGATCTTCTGAAGCACCTGGTTGTATCTGTGTGTGTACATCCCCGGGGTTAGCGCTGCAAAACAGGATTCTTTTGGCATTCTTTTTTCTTTTCTCCAATTCCAGCTTATACCGTGTCTCTCTTCTCTTTCCCTTTGGCTCTAAGCACCAGCACTTCATTTCTGTTGATCCCCGCCTCTGTCTGTTGGTTTGGGCATGTCCTGTTATTCTTTTGATCTTGAGGTGTTTCTTCTTTTTTTCCCCAATCTACTGGTTACTAAACATGGCATTTTCTGTTTGTCTTCAGACTGGGCTGGATTCATCTCACAACCTTTTCTGCCGAGTCCTCAAGCTTGGTAAGTAGGCTTGCTTTTCCCACTTTGCCATCTTCAAGAATGAATTGCAAAGGTAGCTTTAGCTCTGCCTTCCGGCAGATGAACGCAACATAAGAGAGATCAGGTACAGTACCGGGTCATTTCCTTGTGTGTGTGTACATGTTGATCTTGGCCTCCATGAATATTCACGTTCGTGGAGGCCCAAATAACACACACACACACACACACACACACACACACACACACACACACACACACACACACACACACACACCCCACACACACACACACACGCAGGCACGCACGCACGCACGCACGCACGCACGCACGCACACACACACACACACACACACACACACACACAGAGTAAGTGTAGCTGTGTAGGACTTTAAGAATCTATAATTCATGGTGACGCTTGCACATTAAAGCGGCATCAAAGTCTTGTTTGAACAGTAA
The DNA here is from genome assembly GCA_018398815.1 of Conus ventricosus. Taxonomy (NCBI): domain Eukaryota; kingdom Metazoa; phylum Mollusca; class Gastropoda; order Neogastropoda; family Conidae; genus Conus; species Conus ventricosus. Next base: position 89,598,280 of record CM031596.1, read on the forward strand.
GAGGTCTTGACATAAACTGTGCAAAGACACGGTCAGTGTTTTGCTGCCTAAATTGAAGAAAGCAGGAGTCAGTCGTGGAAAAAATCTACAACGGATGCATCAAGAAGAAAATACGTCGTGTACGCTGCGTCAAAACAAGAGGACACACATGAAACGTCAAGGTGAGCTGATGGTGCTCACTGAACTAGTCATGTCGTCCTAGGTGTGACTGCCAGTCCAGGCACCAGAAACTGACACTTCCAGAGAGCAAAGCGTCTGCAGGAACTAGGTCTCAATAGCACACACGTCTTTGTCACAATAAAACACATGCTGGGTTACGCCACCAGCTGTGCAACTTCTCTTCAAGCACCTCTCAGAACTCTCCATCCCACGATTCAGATCCTCACCTAAACCTTCCAACTTCCCAGCAGAGTCCTGTAATACTGTGTATCGGTCATCAACTCTTAAAAACAAAACAAATAAACCTGCACTCTATGGTTGTTTTCATAAGGTGAATTGTGGTCTGTGGGAGAGGGGGGGGGTCTGCATGGTTTCATTACCCAATGACTTTTAACTACCTATTGTTTGTTGTTTTCGGAATGAATTTAATGTTGCAGTAGAACCAATATTTCATCGATTGCTCTCATCGAAAAGGAAATAGCGTTAATTTCTGTGGTAGAACTAACCATTCGGAATTTATTCAAATAAAATACCATATTCATCATGTTTCGAAATAAGAGATCAAGAAATATTTAAAATGCATGTCACCCCCTTTGTTTTTGACTCTGCCAGTCATCAGCAAATTTAGAGAAAAAGACACGTGTCGTTCAATTCCATCTTAGTCCAATATCTGGAGATCAAAATATACAAACCTAGTGGGGTAGTCAATAGATTAGCGTTAGTAATGAGAGAATGACAATTGAAAATGTATTGTGCACAAGGGAGAAATTGTCACTCGTGGACACCTTTCATTATTTTCGATTGCAATGTAAAGTAATATTTGACAAACATATTTTTCAATCAATACGTTCTGCTCTCCAACTTACCATGAACATGCTACATAGTCCAACTGGCCATTTCTTGGAAAACCTCACCCACCACACATATTTCCGATTGTACTGTAAAGTAATATTATTAAAAAAAAATTTAATTCAAAACATTCTGTTCTCCAACTAACCATGAACATTCTATATAGTCCAACTGGCCATTTCATGAAAAACCACACCCACCACATTCTACTTTATCTTTCTTCCCGTTTACTTGTTTTGCTTGTTCCACTGATAATAAATAGTTCGTCTGGTGAGTGCACAATATGTATATGCGATGACAGTCTAAAGTCCTTTGTATAGATGAACATACAATAAATGAACAAACCCAGGTAACTTACTCTGAAATACCACCATTTTTCATCTATAACATACCATTTCATCAGGTACGTTTTGAAGAGAGAAGCTGCTGTTTGTCTGGTCTCACGTCGACCGTCTACACTGACAGACTCTCAGACTAAGACTCAGTTATTTGTCTTAAAACCCATCAACCAATTCATTGACACTAAAAACACACAACAACAAGCAGCGGCAACGAACAAACTCGAAAAATGTAACACCAGGTAAATAAAAGATGAAACAACTTAACAAATTATGTATTCACAAAAAGCAGTTAGAGGTTTATTTATCTTATTTGTATTACAATCGTCTTAAATCCGGATTCTCGTAAGTCCTGTATTCAAAGAAAGAACAGAAAGGATTTGAATCTGTTCTTGATGAAATTTATGGAGAACTAAGTTATTTTTTGATACTTTTTTAAACAGATAACAAAACAAACAGTTTACTGGTGCAGTGATATCAAATCATGCTGAAGTTTTTAATTTAGCATTTAAATACAAGAACACGAGAACAAAGTAGAGTACTCTACCAGACTTTGTTCTCTTGGAGAAAAGCATGTTGGCTCGCCTTGCGGCTCACCAAGTGTTTCACTATTAAAATTCCATGCATAAATTTCAAAGTTTCTAATACATATCTATGCACATTTCTGTGTACATGTATGTTATTAATGATATGCTGTAGATATTACGCTTCCCATCCACCCGTATTAAATCATTCTCAGCTCCAGTTTGAACATCAACATAGAACTGCATCACCTTTCATCCAAAACTTCTCAATACCTATACGCAACATACAATTAAAGGGCGGATAATCGGGTTCTCGGAGGCATATGCCCACACCAGGCGCATTGACAGAAACATAGAGACAGAGACGAAGAAACAAATGGATAAATAAACAATAACAAAAACGAAGAAAAAAATCGCTTCAATACTCAGATGCGAGAAAAAAATGTTGCCCTGTTATAATCATATTCTCTTCGTGTGCAGACTATCTCAACAATAATTAAACCTACAGACACATTACCTTGAAGCGTCTCTTCTATGGCAGTGACTTGAGAGTATGAGAACAGACCGCCTTTTATTCCAACAATACTATAGATGACAAACGCTTCTCGCTCTTCGACCGATCTATTGTTCATTACCGCCGCCGAGTAACCCCCACCTCCTTCCTCTCTGAACCCTCTGCCAGGCACAATCAATCCCCTTTCCTTAAATTACGTTTGAAATTTTACAAGCTCTCTCTTGCTCGCTTACTAGCTTACACGCATGCACAGACGCACGCAAGAAGTTACGCACGCACACACACACACACACACAACACACACACACACACACACACACACACACACACACACACACACACACACACACACACACGCACGCACGCACGCACGCACGCACGCACGCACACACGCACGCACGAGCACACACAGCACGCACGAACACACACACACACACACACACACACACACACACACACACACACACACACACACACACACACACTGTCACGGACAAAAAAATGAAACAACCTAACTTGGGGGAAACAACCTAACTTGGGGGAACAACCTAACTTGGGGAGTCGCCAGTCAATTTGTTCGGACCTAAGTCCAAACTCAAACATTCTAGGCGTCAGAGAGACGGGCCCATAGTCGGGTCCGGCCAATTAAGCTTAGTGGAGAGGCTTCAGGAAGACGGTCTGTCCGGCTATACGGGCTAAGCAGCTTTGACCGACGCCTCGATGTCTAGCGAGACGAGTCGCAGAGCCGAGCTCAAGCTCATCTAGCCACTTTGTGGAACCAACGTCATTGTTACTCGGACGTCGTGGTGCCTACCCAGACTCAGCTGGCCAATTTAGATTGACCAGTGTCCACCACTTAAGCCACACCGCGCCAGTGAAGTAGGGAAGGGGGGAAGGTAGTGTGTGGTGGGGGGTGAAATCTAGCTAATCAATTAAATGACCAATTGACCACCACAGAGAGTAAGGCGTGTAGACGGGACTGTCATGATTTGAACGTCCAATGGAATTAGAGGGAGACAACTTCGGGGATCAAGGGTAAAAATACTGACCAATGGTACTGGCCCTTGGACACGGGGTTAGAGGAATAAAGGAATGTGTGAGTGAGAGAGGAAGGAGGAAACGAACAGACAGAGAGAGAGAGAGAGGAGTTCGGGAGAGTAGGCTCTCGCCTACAGAAGGCAGGGAGATGAGAACGAGGGGGAGAACGAACAGAGAGATGAGGAGGTTTTAGGTGTAGTCTCTGCACGAGGGAAAAGGCAGAGAGATGAAGAGAGGGCAGAACGAGGGGAAGAACGAACAGAGAGAGAGAGGGAGGAGAGAGAGGTTCTGAGTGGAGCTCTGCAGAGAGAAGGGCAGAGAGAGAGAGAGATGAGGGGAGGAGAGAAGAGAACCAAGTTGAGAGATTAGCATGAGATAGTCTGCAGAGGAAGGACTGAGGAGAGATGTGGAGAGAGAAGAGAGTTGCTAATTTATGAAGAAGAAAAGAAAGAAAAGAAAAAAGAAAAGAAAAGCAACCATGTCCATTTGATAAGAGCAGACTAGAAGAGAGAGAGAGAGAGAGAGAGCGCAATGCGTTAATGCAGAAGAAAGAAAGAGAACAGATCGATGTTGATAGTCACTGTTCTACCCTAACCGGGGGGTTCGACCTCATACCTGGCAGCGTCACTTCGCCAAGCAGAACCACAGACCAACGCCAACAGTCTCACCTGACCAGGCGCCATCAGACCAACACCAGTGCCGGCAGTTGTGTCGTGTTGTGAAAGTGACAGTGAAAAGAAAAAGAAAAGAAAAGAAAAGACAGTGATTCGTGAATAGTTAAGATCACCTGGCCAGGTAAAGTAGAAATCTGTTTATACCCGGGTTAGTTAATGATGTTTTAGATAAATGATTTTGTGAAGTTCAGGAAAGAGAGAATGTTTTATTTCATTTGATTCTATATGCATTGATGTTCTTTCTATGATCATGTATAGTAAAGTTATAGACTTTACTAGTGGTTTGATGTGACGAATGCATGATATATGAATGAGATTGTAAGCAAGCTGTGAGTGTGTTTGGCTGTGCGCTAGTCCTTCCTCCACTGACATTACACCGAGGTTGACAAATTTATTGGCGAGCCTGCCAGGATATTCTGGCCCATTTATTATAATTGTTCAACTTCTCAGAGAGGAAGCTGGGTGGGATTCAAGTATTGTAATCCTAAGACAAGGGGTTGTCTTACTGTATGTTCCCAAGATAGTTAAATACTAGGCTTGGCATTGCTTCCAAGATAGTTAATACTAGGCTTGGCATTTCAGCCCCAGAGTACTCATTTCGCACAGATTTTCCTAAATTCGCTCTCATAGTTGGGTCAGGCGCTGGGCGTCTTATAAAAACTAACTACGTTGTCCCAAGCTAATATTATCATTCATAGGATTGTGCTATTACGTCACTCGTGTCGGTAACCACCAGTTTGGCTGTCGTTGTCATAAAATCTTGTTCAAAAAAAAAAAGAAGATATAATGGCGGAAGAAAAGAACACCCCTATTGAACAACTTGTGAGCGTCGCTCGTGATCTAGGTTACTCAGGAGATGAGTTGCGTGCATTCGTTGAAAACCAACAAAAGATGGAAAGGGATGAACGCGCGGAGAGACGCCGTATCGCAGTCGAAATAGCAGAACGGAAAAGGTTAGGGAAACGCAGGAAACAGAAAGAATAAGGGAAGCGCAGGAAACAGAAAGAATGAAGCAGGAAACAGAAAGAATAAGGGAAGCGCAGGAAACAGAAAGAATGAAGCAGGAGACAGAAAGAATAAGGGAAGCGCAGGAAACAGAAAGACTAAGGGAAGCGCAGGAGACAGAAAGAATGAAGCAGGAAACGGAAAGATTAAAGGTTCAATTAGAATTAGAGAAAGTGAGAATACAAAGGGAGACCACCGAGGATGGGAGTTCAGTTTCCAGTGACTCTGTGCGCAGCTATGCTCCCCGACCCAAGTTGCCAAAATTCTCTGAAGGAACCGATTCGATTGATGCATACATCAGTCGTTTCGAAACGTTTGCGACCAGTCAGGGTTGGCCTCCAGAAGAGTGGGCAGTCATTTTGTCGGCGTTACTGACGGGTAAGGCATTGCAGATTTTCACTGCGTTACCAGCAGAACAACAGTCTGATTTCGGTGCTGTGAAGGAGTCTTTAATGAAAGGATTTGACCTCACAGAGGAGGGGTTCAGGAAGAAATTTCGTTCAGCTAAATTACAAGCAGGTGAGACGTACACTCAGTTTGGTGCACGCCTAGATCACTATTTTGAGAAATGGTTAGAGTTGAGTGGTACGAAGAAGGAGTTCATTGAATTGAAAGAGCTAGTTATGAAAGAACAGATTTTGTCAGGTTGCGGCCCTGAGTTAACCATACATTTGAAAGAGAGACAGCCAGAGACAGCAGGGGAGTTGTTGAAGTTCGCAGAGGTGTATAGAGAGGCACGTTTGGCACTAAGGTGCAGGAGAAACAGGTGCTAGGCACAGGTGAGAAGAGTGCAAGGAGACTGGGAGAGTTTTCTGCAAAGTCTGCAAACCCAGTGGTGGGGCAGAAGGAAGGGCAAAGGGAAATTAGGTGTTTCATTTGTCACAAGAAGGGACATGTGGCGAGGGATTGTCGCATGAGGTTCCAGAAGGCAGCAGCCTTGCAAGAGGTGGATAAGGGTCGTCAAGGGAAACGACCAGCAGTGGAACCAAAAGGGATTCAGTCTGAAGAGGTGGAGTGCAGCCTGTGGCTAGCACTGGACAGCAGTCAGTGTCAGGGATAGAGGGCACTAGGCTGAGTGGTTCGTTACCAGTGGAAGAAGGGTGGATTGGCCAGCAGAGGGTGAAAGTGTTACGAGACACTGGTTGTTCATGCGGGGTAGTACGAAACAACGCTGGTCGATAAAGGGGATTTGACAGGGCAAATCCAGACCTGTACTCTAATCGATGGCACTGTGAGGGAGTTTCCAGTTGCTAAGATAGAAGTACGTACCCCTTACTTCTCAGGCGAGTTGTCTGCGTTGGTAATGGACAAACCCTTCATGATTTGATCATTGGGAATATCCCAGGTGCAAGGGATCCAGGGGATCCTGAGTTGTTGACTGCTACAGGGGCAGCAGTTCAGACACGGAGCAAGAAGGAGGAAAAGGTTTGTTAAACCGTTAGTTGTTCCAGGAAGGAAGTCGGGCATAGATGTGTCGCCTGATGAGTTTAGGGCAGCGCAGGAACAAGACCCTTCGCTCGTGAAGTCTTGGGAGTTGGCAAGAGGTGGAGAGAAACAGGAGGTTAGAGGAGGTGAGACAGAATTTCTTGTGAAAGGCGGGCTGTTGTACCGAGTGTTCACCAAGGGGAAGACAGGTAAGGTGACCACTCAGTTTGAGGTACCAGCATGTTATCGTGACACTGTCATGTCAGTGGGTCACGAGTCGCTCATGGCGAGTCATCTCGGCACCGGTAAAACGGCTGACCGAGTCTTTGATGATTTTCATAGGCGCAGCAGCAATCATTGATGAGGCGAAAGAGACCCAGCAGAAGAAGGTGAGATTTTGTTGCCTAAGTTCCCAGAAGAGTCATACAGGGATGTGTCACTGTATGAAGGGCTAGACAGTAGGAGACAGGAGGAAGTTAGTGGGCTCCTAGAACAGTATAGGGCGTCCTGACTGATAAACCAGGCAGGACAACTCTAGAGACATGTACGGTGGAGTTGACATCACAGAAACCCGTACATGTGAAAGCCTACCCGATCCCATATGCCACCAAGCAAGTGATCGAGGAGGAGGTAGAAAAGATGTTGGACCTTGGGGTGATTGAACCGTCCAAATCATCATATAGTGCACCGTCGTCTTAGTGAGGAAAAAGTCAGGTGAGCATCGATTCTGTGTCGACTATAGACGTCTGAACAGTGTCACCAAGGTCGACGCAGAGGTCATACCCAACATGGAAGACCTGTTCGCTCAGATCGCCACAAGCAAGAGCCAGTATTTCACCAGGATCGATCTGAGCAAGGGTTACTGGCAAATAGCCCTGAGTGAGGACTCAAAGGAAGTCACAGCATTCTCCACTCCTATGGGGCTATACCAGTGGCGAGTACTCCCTTTTGGGATGGTCAACGCACCTGCAGTCTTCTCTCGAATGATGAGGAAGCTATTGACGGGATTGGAGGGTGTTGTGAATTTCATGGATGACATTCTGATAGCATCCGAGACATGGGAGGAGCATATGAGGCAGCTAGGAGGAGTTTTAGAGAGGTTGAGACAAGCCAATCTCACAGCCAGACCAACAAAGTGCCAGGTTGGCTTTCCAAGCCTGGAGTTCCTAGGTTTTTGTTGCGGAGGCGACACAAAGCAGCCAGAAGGGGAAAGGTGGAGAAAATGATGAATTCAGAGAGACCAAAGACCAAAACAGAGTCAGGAGTCTGCTAGGTTTTATTGGGTTCTATAGGGAGTTTGTCCCAAATTTTGCTGCAATCACGAGTCCTCTCAGTGACTTGGTCAAGGCGGGAAACCGGCAGTGGTCGAATGGTCAGACGCTGCAGAGCAAGCACTGCAGACGGTGTTGGAAAGACTAGGTTCCCGTCCCATCTTGAAGCTACCAGATATGTCCAAACCATTTTGTTGCGGACAGATGCATCAGGCGGTGGAATAGGTGCAGTATTGTTGCAGGAGCATGAAGAGGTCGAGTTTCCTGTGAGATATGCTAGCAGGAAGTTGACAAAGTGTGAAGAAGGGTACGCAACGGTGGAGAAGGAGTGTTTAGCTGTTGTGTGGGCCGTGCAGAAGTTCCACAAATACTTGTATGGGAAAGAGTTCGTGATCGAGACGGATCATCAACCACTCAAATTCCTGCAGGAGGCGCAGTTGAAAAACAGCAGAGTTCTGCGTTGGCAATGGCACTGCAGCCCTACAGGTACCGAGTGCGTACATTCCCGGTCGACAGAATGTCGGAGCTGACTATCTAAGCCGTGTAGTCTAGCAAGCTGCAACTCAGAGGAAGTCAGTCATATCCAGGTGCATTGTTGATAATATGTGTTGATTCCAGTTATGTTGATTGGATATGGGTTCATTCCCAGTTGGCTATGGTTCATATTTTTTTTTGTGAGACTTGTTCATATTTTCTTTGTGAGACTTGTTCATGTGGATGTAGTTATACTTGGAGCATACAGTCGCTTGTGTAGTGATGCATTATTTGCAATAAGCGAGGATGGAGATTCCTCAGTGAAGTGTCATGGATCGTGATCATATTATATTGTGCTTTTCATAAGAATTGTGAAAAGAAGATGTGGCAAATCCGCAGGTAGGGGAAT
>CM031596.1:89611959-89624459 GCA_018398815.1 Conus ventricosus
CCAGTTCGCCTACATTAGTCGAAGTCGTGAGGCATTTGAGTGGAACTATGTGCCTATAACCGTGTCATCATGACAGCAAACTGGTGATGTTTTCCGAGAACACCAATGGCTGCTTCTGTCGTCATTTCATTGAGCATGGCGGTCAATGTTTCAACATTTTTCGTCAAGTTCTTCTTCCTCCAAGGCTCAGATGTGGAGACTAGTGATCTAGTAAACTTTGCTTCTCAAAGCAGACTCTGTACGGTTCAAAGACCATCCAGTGTGATGTGTCCGAACAGAAAAATGCTCCCAATCCTGGCTGTCTCAAGTGGGTGTTGAACCCAAGACCCCTGGGGTCCAAACATCGATGCTTCATCCGCTGAGTCAGCCGGGCCCATAGCATGAACAGCGAGGTGGGAAGAAGCGTCAGTGATGAGCGTGAATTGTGAAGTAGATGCTAAGGACCATAACTGGCCGTGTGAAAGACCATCGGCTGTCACTGCTGCACTCTGCAGGATCTTGGCTTATGCAGTCAAAAGAAATGTAGTGAGATGGCAAAGCTAATGACCATGGCAGCTTCTTGAACATTGGAACAATGGTAAATGTTCTGTTACCCTTACAAGGCCACCCACATAGCATTGCAGTCTGTGTATCTGGTTCTGGACTGTGGTTTCTCTTTCAATTCTTTATTTTTGCTGATGGCACCATCTTTAACGCCCATTCAATCATATCATCCCCAAAGTTGTTTTCAGATTCACCCACTCAATACATATCGTATTAAAAAAAGTGCAGTTCGGAAAAAAAAACAATAACCAAAAAAAAAAAAAAAAAACAGCATGGAACTCATTTTGAAAAGAAAGAGCAGAGGATATGACACAAAGACATCTTTGTCTTTGTTGCCAAGATCTCCCTTTCGGAGTCAGATGCTTTGGATTCAGACTGCCACAGCAGAGTACGGAACTTTGCAGTGTCGTTTTGCTTACACCGGTGAACTTCATAATCATTGCTTTCTCAAGGACCCACCAACCCTCTTGAAAGACCCAAAAAGCTACATGTTTGCTGTCCAGTGGCAAAGCTTCTGACTTAACCTCCATACCCGCTGACGTCTACAAAGGTGGCACAGCTCTGACTGGAAAGCTTCATCATTTGTTTTTTATGACATGGCAGCAGGAGACGATCCCTCAGCAGTTCAAAGACGCATCCATAATCCATTTGTGCAAGCATAAAGGGAACATCCAGGCTTGTGACAACCACCGAAGCATATCCCTCCTTTCTACAACAAGCAAGATACTTGCCAGGATTCTGCTGATCCGCCACATACCACGCTTTGAGCAAGAGCTTTTGACAGAGAGTCAGTGCGGCTTCAGAAAAGACAGAGAAACAATTGATATGGTATTTGCTGCTAGACAGCTCCAAGAAAAATGTCCGGAACAAAATGCCGACCTCTTCTCCACCTATGACGACCTGACCAAGGCCTTCGATACTTTCAATATAGAGAGCCGGTGGATGATCATGGCCAAATATGGATGCCAACCAAAATTCATCTCTATTGTGCAACAATTCCATGACGGCATGCAGGCCCGAATTCAGGACAACCCAGATACAACTGACCCATTCCCTGTCACAAATGGCTTAAAGCAAGGCTGTGCCTGGGACCTTTGGCCCCCCCCCCTCTCTCTCTCTCTCTCTCTCTCTCTCTCTCTCTCTCTCTCTCTCCTCACGCAAACTATTATAAACGGAATCAGACAAGAACCTGAATCAATAACCGACACACAAAAAAAAATTTCAATGATATAGCTTCTGCTGCACAGGAGGAATAGATCGTAACCTTTAGAATCAATGCACATAACAAGGTATGGGCTTGGAATGTGTGAGAAAAAAAAGTTTTTTGTTTGTTTGTTGTGTCATTGTCGTTGCTGTCGTTTTCCTTCCTCACTCTATCGCTCCTTCCTTCCGCACTCGTTGTCTTTGAAGCCATCGTGAAAAGGGATGAAAAGAAAGAGAACATAATGAATCGTTCCTCACTATATGATAAGTTCATGTTTAGTTGTTGTTTTTTGTTTTGCTCTGCTTGGCGTAAATAGCAATAGTGAATGGCAGAAGAGAAAACAAAATGTTGGGAAAGTTGAGTTACAGCTGGATGGCTGCTTTTAAATAGATGATTTTAAATCGATGAATTTAAATAGATTATTTTTAACAGATCGTTTTCTTCTTTGCGCTAATCTACTTTTAGAAGTGCAGGAAAGGATCTACGCTGGGAGAGATGACTGGTGAAACCTTGTAGCTGACTTGTTCTGAACTTTTCATTGTAGAGTTTCAAATGAGGCACTTTTCCTGCCTCTGGAAATCGAACAACCTCTCCAGAAAGTATGAGGTAAAATGTGACAAAACTTAAAGAAATTAATCTGAGGGATTAGAATTAACTAATTTTATCATCGAAAACTACTTCATTATGTAAGATGGGCTCGATGGTACAAAATTTATATCTTAGTCACGATCAATTATTACCTATTGAAATACAGTCATAGATTCGTAATATAATATTACGAATGATGAAACTGGAGTGTGAAAGCACCATTTGCCCCCTTTAGACAAACGTAAGTGGAGCACATCGAAGCATATGACATGCAAGAAAGTCACATGTATTTTAAAACATATTTCTGCATGCCTCTTTCTCGAAGAGTGCATAGAAAAATTTAAACCAACTAAGATACGACAATCTCATCAAACTCCCCAACGAGGGTAAAAGAAGCAAGAGGAAGACCACCTTGACACGTCGTAAAGCATTTCTTCATCAGCTGTTCCTCCAGGTAGAAGAAGAAAAACGCAATGCGATTTTCACTCATTACAATGCATACATTTAAAAAGGAACAACTTATAAGTAACACGTTTGGTTTCTGAATCTGTGAAGGGACGCTACCCACCATCTGCTTCTTTGACAACATCTGCTTCTTTGTTGTCATTTTGCCGAAACACACATGCGCGCACGTGTATGCTCATTTGCATATGTATACACACATACACATGCACATACACACACACACACACACACACACACACACACACACACACACACACACACACACACACACACAGAGAGAGAGAGAGAGAGAGAGAGAGAGGAGAGAGAGAGAGAGAGAGAGAGAGAGAGAGAGAGAGAGGAGAGAGTGTGTCATACTCTGTAGGCCTACTGTTTCCCGGAGATATAAAATCTATTATCAACAACTCTATGAACACTACGATTTTCACTCCGGCAACAGTCAGTGAAACATGATATTTAAGGACTTGAAGGAGGTTCCAAATTCGTACAGTAAACTGGATGTGGCGAAGCAGTACACAGTCACGCCTTCCCTTCAGACAACCCAGACAGCAACAAAGAAGACAGTCCAATTCCGGAGAACTGCCGGGAATCATGACTTAAAATAATCCTTGGTCGGCTGAGGAGATTAGCCTGTAGCGACAAGTATTGATAGACGTGGTTTTAAAACAGTGAGACAAGTTACAGAATCCTTTTATCATGTGTGTTTTAAAACTGCATCAAGTAGACTTCAGTTTAGCACTCACAACGATTCTTGCTCTAATTAGGGATAGGAAAATATGTGATGATAACTGATCTAAGGTTTTCATGCAACAGATGAATGCCTTCTTCCTTCTCCTTTGATCTAAGGTTTTCATGCAACAGATGGATGCCTTCTTCCTTCTCCTTTGATCTAAGGTTTTCATGCAACAGATGAATGCCTTCTTCCTTCTCCTCCTCCTCCTTCAGCCACCCCATATGCTGTTTCTAGCTGCCACTACCACAAGTGTTGTTGTCCTTACGGCTTTATTTTCATCTAGTCTTTAGTCAAAAGATATGGGAGTTTAACAGCAATGGCACAGCCGCGTCAGAAGTTGTTTCAACTCTTGTCTAAAGCGGCGACCACTAATGCTGTACAGTAAGAAGTTCACAGCGTGGTTGCTGTACATTGTGATTTCCGCCAGGGTCACGATCAAACGGGACTGGGCTTGCCCAGCGTTAGTTGTGGGTCGCCCGTAGTACCTTTGATACAACAGCGTGATCACTATTGGTGACGTCAGCATTAAAAAGCCGAAGGACACCAGCAAAAGCATGAGGGTGATGTTGGTGCTGGCCTTGGGTTTCTTCGTGGACCCCGTTCCACTATCAGCCGTCTTTGGTGCTTTGTTGGACGTGCTCACATCATTGCTGGTCGTTCCATCTCTTTTGTTTTTAGCGTTGGATGAAGAATCTCCATCCTGACGTTCTGTGAACTGTTTGCTGAACTTATGTGAGCGACTGAGTTGTCTTATGATAAGCAGATTCAAGGTAATCAGAGAGATAAAAGGAACAAAACTATAAATGGTGGCATCAATGACCGTGTATATCTTCTCCATAAAGTTTTCAATATTTCCTTTGGGATACCAGCATCGTAGTGGATCGTCAACTCTGCCAGTGGGAACCAAACGCCTGTTGAAAAAAATGTGGAAGTTGAGGGCAAAGGAAAAAATCACTATCCCTATGATGACTTTGATGGCAGATTTAGGAGTGCACAATCTCTGAGCCCTGAGTGGAAACTTAACAACAATGAAACGGTCCACGGTCATAGCCAGAAGCACCAGGACATCCGAGTGGATGGTGAAATAAAAGAGGAAATGCTGGAAGCCACAATTCCAGTCATTGTGCATGAAGAACACAGCATGACCGACGTAGCGAGTTATCACCACACACAAGGCATGATTGAGGATAATGCAGTCCAGAACAGCAATGACAGCCATGTAGATACAAGTTGAAGTAGATCGAAGACTGGTGAAGACGAGAGTGATAAAGCACAGCAAGTTGCCCAGCATACCCACGCCCACGATGATGGGTAACACGGTTCTGCGAAGTGAAAGAAACACGAAACAATATGCTTAGGTTCATAATCAAACAACACCCCTTCCTTTATTCAAATCAATGAAGATTACAAAATTCGTCACGCAGTAAATGATCGCTTCTACCTTGTAATGATATAATGTTATTACAGTTCCTACATAACAATTTCACCTATGTTATCATTCATCCGTGTAACTTTCTGATCAATCAAGTTTGCATAACTGTAAACGTGTCGAGGTAGGATCCACTTAGACGAAATTTTGAATATAATTTTTTTCTCAATTACTATACCTGCTGAATGAAGTCCGAATATACTTGACAACTGGTTTGTAAAGCATGTACATGGAATTTTGCTTTATTTCATTGTGTACATGCATGCTTGCTTGTTTGCCTGTTTGGTTGTTTATTTGTTGTGTTGTGTTTAAAGTGATGAGGAAGGATTCCATTTCGTTTCGTTTTCCAGTGAGTACATCTTTACGAGTTCTTAATCCACAGTATGCGTTTGCCCCAGATCTTTCCTCTGAATTGAGAGAGAGAGAGAGAGAGAGAGAGAGAGGGGAGAGAGAGAGAGAGAGAGAGAGAGAGAGAGAGAGAGAATTTTAAAAAGCTTTTCATATAATAGTTTATCCCCCTCTGTAGTAAATGTGGTATTGTCAGCAAACTGTGCAGTTACAAACTCTTTGCATTGCCTATGACATTACACTAACCTTGTACTGAATGTCAGTATTTTCACAAAATCTTTCGAGCTAGCAACCTTTTTTGAATATTAGATACAGCGAAACTGAGTTGCCTTGGCGACAGTCCCTTTGTATTTCCGAGCTCAGAGAGATTTTTCAGTTCTGCAGGACATATGATCGCATCTTTCTTTAAAAGTGTGATATCAAACTGCATAACTCGTCCCCAAACAGAGTGCTCTCCTCACATTCTTAACATATTTCGAGTTCATCGAATCAAAGAGTTGCATCGAAATCTACAAACACGAACAGGCCTGGAAGGAATTTCATTTTTGGATTATTCCTATATTTCTCCTTTGTTTTGAGGATTTTGCTGCAATTTTAGGACCATGAATTGGTTTGAATAAAACGTACGCATGGATTGAAAACAAAAACTTCGCGACAGAAATCTATGCCGTAAGTGAACTTTTACTGGAATCCAATACTACTCAGTATTCATCGCATCGCATTTTCAACAAACAATTGATAAAATCATACTTTTACTGGCATACAGTAGTATTCAGAATTACTCGCATCGTATTTTCAGCAAATACATGATAAAATAATACCTGTACTGGTTTCCAGTAGTATTCAGTATTATTGGCATCGCATTTTCAACAAATACATGATAAAACAATCATCCTTATTGTAATGTAAAAGCAGATTAAATTATATGGCTTCTGTCTTCTCTGTCAAGGAGACTACTAAACATTAACACCGCCAATTTTTTTGTGTGTATTCATTGCAGTTGAATACGAAATGAATTTTAGTTATTTTTATCCAATGAAAAACACAAAATCAGGATAAATCTCTACGTTTCCTTAAACAAAAATAATACTTGCAATGCTTGATACTTACATCTGTTCACATGAAACGGAAATCACTTGGTCAAAAGAGCTTTTCTTAAGGAATCTTTACTTAAGATCTGAATTTGCATTTGTCCAGACAGGTAAAACAGCCTTACAGTTTTGGTACTAAATGTGTTCCAAAAGTGGTAACATGTAGTAAAGTAGTGTGCATGGGCCATTAAAACACCATGAAAGATTATCAACGTCCGCCAATATCTCACCAGGCATTATCATACTGAAAACATTATTCAATGATCAGTCGGTTTGCACAATACAGTGGGCACGTAGTGTGACTTGCATACTGTTGTAGAACCCGATAAAGTTGATCCTAGAAACTGAAGAGTGATCGACGCTTAATGGCTGGCGTCCACAAACTGTATTAAGGCTGATCTGTGGACGGGGCGCTTGACCGTGAGAACAATCCTGCATGAGCCGTTGACCTTCTGCAGGGGTCTTTATGTCTAGTGGCGCAGCATCGACCCACCCTTTCCTCCTCCTCTTTCCATGTCGTCTGGCTCTGCTAGCTGGAGCGTTGTACTGTGGTGTGGAACATGGGAATTTCAGGGCAGGAGTGAGGACTAGGGTGCACATCCGTCAGGTAATGTGTAGCAGCAGGTCACACAAGGAAAACACCTCTGCTCAAAGCTCCCTCCCTACATTAGTTTGTTTTACGAATTACAGTCTATGACAAGGTGCTCAGCTTGCATCGAGCACATGAGTGCACTTGAAACAAACGATATGATACTAGTATCAGCTCGAATCAGCACACCAAATACTCAACTTGCCGAGATCGACAAGTTCTTTTGTCGTTGCAGAGAGATGTTAGCGAGAATGTTAACAAATACTGTGAAACCAGAAGCACATATAATATAAAAATTTACAATGGAGGATGTAGTACTTTACTGATGAAAATATATAACCCCTGTGAGAATCGGTAAAAATGTGTTGTCAGTATCAGATCTCATTCTGCTTCTGAAGAAAACAACGAGCGAAATATTCTGTCGTAGACATGATAAGATACCTCCCCTCTCCCCCCTCCAACTTAAACTCACCTCTCTCTCTCTCTCTCTCTCTCTCTCTCTCTCTCTCTCTCCTCTCTCTCTCTCCCCTCTCTCTCTCTCTCTCTCTCTCTCTCGCTCTCATTCTCACGATCCTTCATATTTTTAGGTTTCATTACAAACCATTGATCTGGCGCTTCTACAGTTACATTCAACATTATTTAAAACCGAAAAGTTCGATATGAAAAACAGTCTACACATGATTATGTCGGCGATTTATCACGGAGAATAGTAACTACTGACGTTCTCTGGTGAAATGTATTCGGCCCAAAAGAAATGATTTTTGTCTCAAGTTTTCCTAAAACCTCATCGAGCAGACGTCTTGCTAACACCGTTTATCTTCCAGACTGCCTGCTGTCACATGTCCTTTTTTTAATCCCATGTGAATGTTACAGGCATCTCAGTCGCATTTGAGGTGCACTATCATATGTTTTGAGCTTTCCTGAATGGGAAAAATGTCCGTTCCATGTCATCAGCTGTATGATAGTCGATGCATTTTGAAGGCGGAGAAAACAGTTTCATTGATGTGTAACGTTTTAGTAGGTCTTTGGACTGATATCTAAGTATTCCGGCTCAAATAAGAACTTTATATTTGATTCTGCTTCTTGGTTCTCTGTGTCATTTTTCTTTCATTGCTGTCTCCAATCGTCAGACAGTTTTCACAGGTGATCTGCAAACTGTCTCTCGGAGAAATAAAATTCATTAAGACTTTGCATTATCTGACTGAGAAGTGTGGTGACACGAAAGTTGGCAACCTGAAAAGAAAATCTTAGTATGAAACTTGGTAGAATGGTTATCAAAGTTGTGATAAAAAAAGCAAATGGTTAATATCTTGAGAAAATGTTTAATGTAATATGGATATCTTAGTTGGAGGGTGTGTGGTGTGTCAATGTTGCTGTGTGTAGATTGCACGGCGAATGTACGAGGAATGTTACAAAATGAATTCGTTCATATTGTTGAAACTATAAAGTGCAATCTAAACTCACTGAGTGTGTGGTTAAAAGCTGTGCTGCAATGAACTACACGGACAACTCTGAACATCCGTATAAATTCCACCAACACTCCTTTTCCTGATGCATGGAGAGGGAGACCCACTGGTCTGAAAGTGGAAAATGATGTGTCTAGAACTAGACGATCCGTGAAGGGCACGGAATTGACGATGACGTGCCGTGGTGGAGGTGAACTTTGGGTTGCACATCGTAGAGGAGGTTATGACTTGGGAATGGTGATCTGTGATCAGCACAGCATGAGGTTGATTGCTTTGAAGGCGGTCATCAATCAGCAGCACAACAGAAAGCTGACACGCTTTGGAACCGCCAAGCACTACGAGAGAAAACACAGAAACGCTACAAGAACAAGGCATTTACAGTCAGAACATGCACTGATCCGAAAAAGTTATTCTATTCGTGTTTTTGTTGTCTAAGTTTTAATTTTCTTACTTACCTGTCTGTAACATTTGAAAAGTGCCTGCATTTTCCCGCATTTTAGGGTCGTTTGTGATTATCTATAATATAAGTTTAAGTAAGTGTCTAATGATTGTTTTCGGGCATTTGCTAAGACGTGTCACGTAAGCTGTTAAAGTCGATTCAGGATTTAGCCCTTCCCAACATTGATGATACCCAGAATTCTCTGTACCACAGCAACAAATTTGAATTTTATAAACTGATCTTTTCTGAAATATCGCAATGCATTTTTTTCAGATTCACTGTAGAAACTTTTTTTTTCTGTCCAGACTCTATCTGCAGTCTCATTTGACAAAAAAAGCAAATAATCGTTAGATACAAAATACACACGAAGTGAAACTGGATCAGTAGTACAAGAACTTCACGCGCCTTTCTTACCTTTCAATTAAAATGGCAGCCTTGACTTCCGCAAACTCTCCCAGCGGTTTCTCCCTTACCATGGTCACCGTTGGATGACTGCCTGCGTCTGTGGTCACCATGGCTCCAAACGACGGTGCAGACATTGAAGGCATTAATCATTAGCCAGAGACATCAGAAGATACCAAACCAGACGGGACACCAAAGGGATTGCCACTGCCTGCTATTTTGTTCAGATAAATAATAATGGTTCATTTCCTTTAAAAGGTACAAGCATAGTCATGTACAAATCTGAAATATTGATACTCAAATAAAATGATGTGTATATAGAAGCTGGTGTAGATATTTCTTAATGACACAGGAAAAGACGATCCAAAAACAAGTAGACGAATGTTAAAGCAATGTTACAGAATATGCACAAATACAGTGATTATATTCTTATGTATATGATAGCATGTCTTCATCTTGTCAAAGTTAAAGTACAAAGAAGACGCCTGTGCTTGGGGATCGTTTAAGCGTGTAACGGAGGTCCTGCATGTGTCAAGAGTCAGAGTTGTCAGTTCTACTGTTTAGTAACTTGCGCATTGCTAGTCACATAACTGCTAACACCAGGTAAGAATGACACAGAAAAACCTTAAATTAGATTTCCTAAGAAGTGCAGTCCCCCACTGATTGACCAGACAATACTAATTATGCAGAACAAATAGATAATGGGAGAAGACAAGTGCAGGCTAACAATGCCTCTCTCTGTCATCACAGTTCTTACTTGGCCACATTAAAAACAAACAGGGTTTGTAAGAGCAGAGAAAGTAAGCGGATATGAAGACGTAGAGTGTTAGGACGTAAATAACATCTTTCATGGGCAGCATGTGGGGATCACCGTAGTCCATCTTGAAGACAGAACCAGTCATATCATCTGCTTAAATGCCTTTCGTCCAACACACACACACACACACACACACACACACACACACCACACACACACACGGACACACACGCACGGATGCACACACACGCACGCGCGCGCGCGCACACACACACACACACATATCATATATATATATATATATCCGTTTTATTTCTTTTGCTGCCTTGATTTTCAGCTGTCCGTGCTTCATTAGTTCTGCGCCCTCACTGTTCAGAGTATGCAGACAGATTTCTCCATTTCGTCTTGGAGATAGTTATTGATTAGTCCTTTCAAGTCGTCTCCTGGATGCAGATGTCTCCTGGATGCAGATGTCTCCTGTATGCAGATGTCTCCTGTATGCAGATGTATCCTGGATGCAGATGTCTCCTGGATGCAGATGTCTCCTGGATGAAGATGTCTCCTGGATGCAGATGTCTCCTGGATGAAGATGTCTCCTGGATGGAGATGTCTCCTGGATGCAGATGTCTCCTGGATGCAGATGTCTCCTGGATGCAGATGTCTCCTGGATGCAGATGTCTCCTGGATGCAGATGTCTCCTGGATGAAGATGTCTCCTGGATGCAGATGTCTCCTGGCTGAAGATGTCTCCTGGATGAAGATGTCTCCTGGATGCAGATGTCTCCTGGATGAAGATGTCTCCTGGATGCAGATGTCTCCTGGATGCAGATGTCTCCTGGATGCAGATGTCTCCTGGATGAAGATGTCTCCTGGATGAAGATGTCTCCTGGATGCAGATGTCTCCTGGATGCAGATGTCTCCTGGATGAAGATGTCTCCTGGATGAAGATGTCTCCTGGATGAAGATGTCTCCTGGATGCAGATGTCTCCTGATGAAGATGTCTCCTGGATGCAGATGTCTCCTGTATGCAGATGTCTCCTGTATGCAGATGTCTCCTGGATGAAGATGTCTCCTGGATGCAGATGTCTCCTGTATGCAGATGTCTCCTGGATGCAGATGTCTCCTGGATGAAGATGTCGCCTGGATGAAGATGTCTCCTGGATGCAGATGTCTCCTGGGTGAAGATGTCTCCTGGATAACGATGTTGCGAATGGTCAAGCTTATAATATTTCTCTGCTTAAAGCATTGTTTCCCTTTTATTTTCTATTTTCTTTTTTCCACTCGTATTTTAATACTACAAATCTGGCATTGTCCCATGCATGCTAATGAATTATAAGCAATACATGTCAAATAATATCTTATTCAAATGCAGCAAGAATTGAGTTAATTTCTATCCAAATCAGACAATTATAATGCCATTAACACCAACCAGGGATGGAAATAGAGATGGGTGTGCCACTAAATAGGAAACTGTTCACATGTATCTTGCCAGATATGTTTAAGTGAGACTATATAAGTGTATCAATATTGGTGACTCAAGTGATTGAAACCACGATCAAGCTGCAATTAAGAGAATCTTACTTGTTGCAACAATGACAGATCTTTACAAAAACTGTGCGAATACATCTTCGTTTTTACACTGTTGGACAAAATGTAAGATATAATCTTAGCAAAATCCGAGATGGAGACATGAACTGAATTGGGTCGTCAACTACGCTACATTAAAACACAGCGTCATTTGATAACATACATTTGGAACAAGGCATGTCGAGCAGTCGACGTGACTGCTTAGACAAAGAAAATGAAGCTGGAATTTCCAGAGCAAAACGTCTACCGGAACTAGATATCTGGTGGCACTCATACCTAAATGCAAAACATATATCGGAAGCAAACTGTAGACAGTTATGCCCCTTCTCCCCAACCATCCCTTTCCACTTATCATCCCACCTTCCGCCGCCTCCCCCCCCCCCCCCCCCAATTTCTGGCACTTTTCTGTTATTGCATTTGAACCTGTCGCAAAGGTCGTGGTCTGGCGCTTTTTAGAATGCGGTGGATTATTATCGCATGGAGAAAAAAAAATCTACATACTCTACCTCATTGTGCTCTTTGCCATTCAGTCGTTTGTAGTACTTTAATATATTTCCCACATGCGAGTCAAAGTAAATAGAACTACGTCTTGTTTTTGGTGTAAAACAAGTATATTTTTTTGGTTTTAAACAACATGTTTTATTCAACTGAAAAGAATAATCATTGATATTTCTGGGATCTCTATGCATTGCTATTGCTTTCCTGACGAATGTGCTGATGTTATGCGAATCCGGGCGGATGCAAGAACTATTCCTCGGTAGAGCTTCTTTATATCTATCATTTTTCTTAATCTCCAGCGGAGATATGAATTACTGAAGAAAAAGACATGTTCTGATTCCATATCACCCCACATGCTTTTT
>CM031596.1:89634459-89654459 GCA_018398815.1 Conus ventricosus
CCCCAAAATGTTTTTTTAATCGCCACATATACTGGGAAAACAATGCGAGTCGAAACCAAGAAAAGATAACTCCATGTTCAGTACGAAAAGATCGCACATTATCAGTCTGAGCTGGTCTGTTTGGCAGAAATTAACTTAACTATCGACCCCTAGCATCAAATAGACAAAAAACATTGTATTTCATAGGTATTTTCCTAAGAAATGATTTTTTGTGAACCCCAATATGTTTTATAATCAGCATATTCACTGACAAAGCATTTCGAGTCAAAGCCAAGAAAAGATAACTCCATTCATGTTTGCTGTGTGTTGACTTTATTTTTCTGGCTTTTGTTAGACATGGCGAGCAGTCTGGATGCACGAGCGTGTACATGCACGAGCGTGTAACTACATTAAAGGCTAGACCTCTCATATTGGTAGATTATGTTTTGAACGCGGCCAGGCAAGCGTAATAGAGGGCATTATTAGTCCACATATGCTGACTGCATATTTGGTTAAAAGTAACTAATGATGTAATACACGTGTAACAGATGGTTTGGAGATCAGTCAAGATTGCCTGCCACAAGAACAGACCTATGAAGGTGATGAAGCAGCTGGATATTCAGTGCCGGCATCAGCTGCTATTTC
The DNA here is from genome assembly GCA_018398815.1 of Conus ventricosus. Classification (NCBI taxonomy): domain Eukaryota; kingdom Metazoa; phylum Mollusca; class Gastropoda; order Neogastropoda; family Conidae; genus Conus; species Conus ventricosus. The sequence continues at coordinate 89,635,084 of CM031596.1, forward strand.
TGGAGATCATCCTCTACAAAGGCTGAGAGAATCGGACACAGCAGAAACTGTGTGTTCTCCTAGCCCATCGGGTATGCGCAGTGGTTTTTTTTTGCTCAGGGTCAAAGGTCAAGGTCGTTATGAACTTGAGAAATTTTTTGAGACCAAAAGCGTTTCTCCGCATGGTCGGGAAGAGGTGGTTAAAGTGGGTAATCGCTAATACATATGACATCTATCTCCTATATATGAGGATGATGACCAACAAATTTGTTTTGACCTTGACTTTGGCTCAAGGTCAAATTTGTTAGTTTGGTCTTAATTACATCATGCAAACAAATGCTGGAGGGTTTTTTTGTGTGCTTACATCCAATTAATTCCTGTTTTAAGTTAATATTGATGGATAGGCTTGTTTTTTTTCCCTTCTTTTTATTAGTCTGTTTGAAAGCATGGGAGGACTTCTGAAACGTATGCGATCTCAGAGTGCCTTCTTGTTGAATATTGTTACGTTTGGTAATGAAAAAAAATTATTGATGGAACAGACTGACAGTACAGAAACAGAGTGGGGGAGATGGGTAAGGCATGCAATGCATGCACCTTAAGATTTTGATGTAAGTTGAACAGTAAGCCTAGACCCACAAATGTAAGGCAATCATCAGGCTCTATACACGATTGGAATACGCTTGAATGGCTTACCATCTTGTTTTCATTTGAGGGGGATTGGGCCCCCTTTCTTTGAAATCCTAGTTTCAACAGTGGTATAAACAGGGGTCTAGTCTGAGTACGCATGCATCTAAAATCAAGCTCAGACTTAAAGGATCCTGACGCTGATGTCCAGAGTTGATGTCAGTGCCGGCTACAGATACATGCCCAGCATGCACCAAATGGGTAGCAGAATCTTCAAAATGATGAAAGTGGCTGCCCTTAAAAATTAAAGAAAGAAGAAGATGTTTAAAAAAAATGCACACTCATGTCCTTACTTGTCAGTGTACAGTTACATGGTAACTCTACACTAAAAACAGCAAAAATTACATGCATGCATTTTAATACCTCCTTGGCGGAGGTATTATGTGACAGATCTAGCTTGTCTGTCTGTCAATTTGTTTGCCTGTCTATTAAGAAAATATCTCAAAAATCATATTGCTGTAAAAGCTTGTGAATAGTACCTTTTCCTGTTTTATGTGTCTTCAGGACTGTCTGACTCCAAGTCACATTTCAAGTCTATGGATTTTGGTCTTTGCCTTGGTAATGTCCCTTCCAATGAAGAAGAGAAATGTCATCTTCTTACAGAGCACTGGACACCTTCGAAGGATTTCATATTTCCTGCCACTGTAATGTACAACAAAAAGAGAAGGTTTTAGAGGCTGTGGCTGGACATTCATCCCTGGCTTGTGCATTCCCCAGCACTTGATGGTGCGTTGTGCAAGTACTGTGCACTGTTTGCTGCTGGAGACAACTTAGGACAGTTGGTGACAACCCCTTACAAGAATTGGAACAAGTGCGCTGATGATCTGAAGAAGCATGCAGAAAAGAAGTACGACTCAGATGCCATGCTAAAAGCAGGAAACTTCGTAGAACACATGAAAAATCCCTCCAAAGGCACTGATGTCAGTCTGAATCAGGAAGCTGAAGTTCAGGTAGCTGTCAACCGGAAGGTACTTTCCAGTGTCTTTCAAACAGTTCTGTTGTCTTGCTTTGAGAGGTCACCGTGATGATGGCATTCTGCTAGAAGGCAACACCAGCAACTTTAATGCTCTCAGAAGATTTCGCATAGAGTCTGGAGATGAAATTCTACGGAGGCATTTAGATACATGTGACAGCAGTGACACCTACATCACAAAGGAGACACAAAACAAACTGATCCAGATCCTGGGTGACCAGATCAGGGGAAAACTCCTGGCTGAAATCCAGGAGGCAAAGTACTTTTCAGTCCTTGCTGATGAAATCACGGATTCCTCGAACTGGGAACAAATGTCAATTGTACTTCGCTACGTTGACTCATTCAGCAGATTCGTGAGGTGTTTCTTGCATTTGTGTCATGTCACAACATTACTGGAGAAACGTTGGCCAGCCTGATCATGAAGTGCCTCGAGGACTGGAATTTAAATGTCATTAATATCAGAGGTCAGAGCTATGATGGCGCATCTAACATGGCGGGTAAATTCAAAGGCGTTCAGGCGAGACTACAAGAGAGGAATGAAAAAGCTCTGTATTTTCATTGTGCATCTCACTGCCTCAACCTGTGCATAGTGAAAGCATGCTCGGTGGCAGCAGTCAAGAGCATGCTTGGTATCCTAAAAGAATTGGCCCTCTTCTTTTCCAGTTTCCCCAAAAGACAGAGGAAACTTGAAGCAGTCATTGAAACAGGTGAACCAGACAGCAAGAAAAAGAAGCTGGTGGATCTATGTCGGACACGCTAGACAGAGAGACACCATGCGTTTGAAACGTTTGCTGTGCTTTCACAAGTTGTGTTCGATTGTTTGGGTCAAATGACACATGGCGCTGAAAATGACAGTGTAGAATGGGACAACGACACCATCACCAGAGCTCGTGGCTTGCTGTTCTCCATCAGTGACAGCAGTTTTCTTGTGGCTTTTGTGGTTGTGCGGAGGTGCTTGCAGTACCTGCAGCCTCTGACTGATAAACTTCAGAAAACGACAAGGGACATCGTTCATGCTTATGGAGAAATAGGCAATGTTGCTGAAAGCATCCAATGGCTACAAACAAATATCGAAGATGTGTTCAAAGAAGCATGGTTGAGAGAGAAGCTGTGAGCATGGCAGAAAACTTCAACACCACCCTGGTTATGCCACGACGAGCTGGGAGGCAGACTCTGAGAGAGAACCACCTAGCAGACAGTGAAGAGGACTACTTTAGGACCTCGATCGCTGTGCCATTTCTGGATCATCTGACCACACAAATGACTGACAGGTTACAAAATACTGCGCTTGCCATGGATGGACTCCAGCTTGTTTCAGATAACCTTGTCCAGCTACCAGGACCATGGTTGACAGTTCTAGAAGGCATTCAGGCCTTGGCCACTCTGTGGGACACTGACTTACCAGATTATGAAAGCCTGCCTTCAGAGATCCACAGGTGGTCCACTAAGTGGAGGAAAGTTGCACAGGAGAGACCTCCCAGTGTTCCATCTACAGTTTAAAGCAACCTCCGGGAGTGTGATGCAGACTTTTACCCCAACATCCACTGCCTATTAAGACTTCTGTGCACCCTACCAATCACAACAACAGAATGTGAAAGAACAATTTCTCAGCTCCACACACTGAAGAAGTATCTGCGATCAACTATGACAACAGAGAGGCTGAATGGACTTGCCCTTATAAAAATTCACCGCGACATGCCAGTGGACACTGAAGCAGCAGTTGACTCATATGCCTTAAAGCACAGATCACAGATGACACTGCTGCCCCAAAACCTCCTACGACAGAAAGGAAACCACTCAGCTTTGTTGTGAGTCAGTATATTTGCTCATTATTTGATCATTTTACATGACGTTTGCTTTGTCCATTATAACTGCATTAAACTTCCAGGAATGACCACCCGAGCCTCCAGAATTTGTATATATATATATATATATATATATATATATATATATATATATATATATAATGCTGAACAATTAAGTAGTGGGGGGAAACATGTGCAGGTTAGCAATTCTTCGGTCGTTATAGTAATGACTTGGCAAGATTTAAACTTTAAACAAAAAATAATTGAAGATGAAGAAAATGGGGGAATATATTATAACTATGAGAAGCCCTTCACTAGCTGCCTGAGGGAACCATCGTAATCCCTCTTGAAGGAACATTTATTTTATTGCTTGCTCCTAGGCCTTTCGTCCGCTGGTTCGGACTCATCAGGGAGACACGGCTGATTGTGTCTGTGCTCTTGGTGTCAAATAGAGACACACCACAGTCCATAATTCTGTGGTGTTCTCACCACCAAGGGTTCAAAAAAGAATCCAACAGCACCCCCAAAGCAGCCAGTGAAGGGTATGTAAATGGAACAAAACAAAGGTGTGGAGAGGAAAAAGGTTGCTGAAAAACTAAAAGCATTATTCAAACAGTATAAAATGTAGGGGACAATCTTTGAGCCTATGCTTGAGGATCCATTCAAGGATGCAAGCGAGATCAAAAGATATGGAACAGTCTGAGTGGTCTAGCTCTGCTGTTCAATACCCAAGCATTGTGAGTGGCTAAGAATTGTACAGAATAGCCTTTACTTGGATTCCTAAAGAGATGCAATCTCCCACTGTATATTTATTATATATATATTACAGTTCCGGTTGAGCATTTTTTTTAAAATCTCTGCTGGTATTTATACCATTGTCTTATATATATATATATATATATTATATATATATTATATATATATATATTATATTTATATATATATATATATATATATATATATATATATAACAGAGAGTTTAAAAACCACAACAGACAAGTAAAAAGATTTCCAAAATTTCGGCTTAATGCTTCCTCAGTGGTGAATTGATGGCCGGCGAGTCACACAACATTTGTACATAAAAGAACGTGAATAAAATTCACTGTCTTAAACAAGAAGCTAAAAAGGAAAAGGATTGCACGTACAAGGCAAATGTTTCAAATGGAAGGGGCAAAGGGACGTTATAGTAAGAGGAAGAGGGGGCGGGTAAGTGTGTTCAAAAGTGTGCGCGCGTCACGCACGTGTGGGGGTGTGTGCGTATATGAGAGTGTGTTAGTGTGAGTGAGTGTGAGTGAGTTTGTGTGTGTGGGTGTATGTGTGGGTGTGGGGGGGGGGGGGGGGGGTGGGTGGGGGGTGGGGGGGGGGTTAAAAAGGGGGGGGGGGGGGGGGGGATTTCGGTAGGGGAGGCAAAAGGAGTCAAGTGGCGTAGAACATGAACAGTTATTGTAGTGAGTTGAGTCCGAAAGGATGGAGAGTTTTCAATTTGCTTATCCAGAATTTTCCCCTACAAATTCTGTGCGTGTGGCTGTCTGAAAAAACTTTTCTATCACCATGCATTTCATGTTAGCTAGGGTGTGGTTGGGCAGGTTGAAATGTTGCGTGACTAGAGTCCCGATGTTGTTCTTGATGTGAGATCTATGCAGATAGAAACGTTTTCTGAGTGAATTTTTTGTTTCCCCAATGTATTGAGAATTCTGACAGAGTTCGCAGAACAAGAGATAAATGATGTTATTGGTTTGACAGTCAATATGGTGTCTTACAGTAAATGTTTCTTTGGTCCGGTGGCTAATGAAATTGGTGGATTCCAAGGCGTGCTCTCTACAAATAATACATTTGTTGGAACATTTGAAAAAACCATTAGGGTCTTTAGGATTTAATTTGATGGGGAGGGCTGAGGGCATAAGCAAGTCTTTGAGAGAACGGCTGTTTCTTTCTCCTAGGATTGGTGGGTGAGGTATGGCCTGTTTAAGTTTGTCACTGGTGAAAACTGTCTGATATAATTCTTTAAACCAATGACGGAGAGGGGGGTTGCTTGGGTTATGAGTGACAATAACGGGTGTTCTAGGGTTGGACAGCTTAGGTTTGTAAATAAGAGTATCATGTCTGGGTGTCTTTTTAGCCTTTTCAAGAGCAGTGCGTAAAGTTTGGGGTTTGTAGCCTCTTAGTCTGAGAAATTCGAACATCTGCTCTGAGCGGGTGATGAAATCTTCTGGTTTAGAGCATATACGTCTGATTCTCAAAAACTGACTGTAGGGTAAATTCCTTTTGCGTGAGGGGGGTGGGGCTAGACTTGTAGTGTAAATAAGCATGTGCATCAGTGGGTTTAGTGTACAGATCTGTTTGGATAAAGCCATTCTCTAAGTATAATGAAACATCAAGGAAAGGAAGTTGGTCAACAGAGGTATTGTGAGTGAATTTAATGGTGGATGAACTGTATTGATATACGTCAGGAATGTTTGTAGGTCAGTCTGGGTCCTGTCCAGAGTAGCAGTATGTCGTCTATAAATCTTTTCCCGAAGTGCTGAACAACAGGAACGGGCTGTTAGAAAGAAGTTCTGTTTCAAACCTCCCCATAAACAGATTGGCCACAGTGGGAGCCATGGGAGTCCCCATGGCTGTTCCTGAATTTGGTGATATATACGGTTTTCAAAGATAAAATAATTATTTTCCAAAACAAGATTCATAATTTCTAGAAGCGTGTCAGTGGGAGGTATGCTGGGATCAGGTTTTAGATTAGATAATACTCAACTGCATTTTTAGCTCATCCTGTGGTATGTTGGAATAGAGTCCCACTACATCTATTGTTACCAAATCAGGTTGGGAAAGGGTCCATATTTTAAATTCCATTCTTCGATGGTGTTTAACAGATGAGTGGTGTCTTGGATGTAACTGGGGAGAGAAGCAACGATATCACGTAGCCAGTGGTCTACTAATGCTGAGAGTTTTTCCGTAGGGCCCCCACCCTGAAACAATGGGCCTACCTGGGGCTGCTGTAAGGACTTGTGAATCTTGGGAAGGTGATAAAATCGAGGGGTGCGAACGGATTTCATGTCATTGATTGCCATTTAGAGGTGTTGGTATCGATTACACCTGTATCTAGTAATTTATTGACAATATAATTGGAAGTTTTCGCTTATCTGGGTGGTAGGGTCTTTGTCTACTGCACAGTAATGGTCAGCATTGTTTAAAAGTCTGTAAGCTTCATTTATATAGTCATCTGTATTTTGCACAACGACTGTCCACCCTTGTCTGCATATTTATCGGATAGTTCTATTCATCACAAGTTGGCGGAGTTCTTTCACTGCTAAACGTTCACTAAAGACCAGATTGTCAATTTGGGTTTAGGTGTTTTGAAATTTTCAACGCGGCTAAGTACAGTGTCACAAAAAATGTCAGTTCTTTTTCCCTTCCTTTGGGTGGCACGAATCCTGTAGGCTTGTAGAATTTCGGAGGGGTGTTCAGAGTCTGAAGGGGCGTCGGGGTCGTAGAAAAGTTCCTTCAAGCGAAGTTTTCTGCAGCCTTCAGCCACGTCGTCACACAGTTGGCCGTGGTCAGGGATCGAGGGGTGGGGCAGAACTTGGGACCAGAGGACAGGACACTCATCTGTTCGTCCGTCAGCTTTTCATTGGAAAGGTTAACGACTAACTTTCTGTCTAAACTTTATCATCAGACCTACCTTGTAATTTCTCTTGAACCTTCTTGCTCCACGTGTGTTAGTCCTTTCAATTTCAGTCACAGGAGAATCTACTAGTTTGGAATTTCTAGCGTGCAGCAAGGTTTCCAGTTTCCAATGTTTTTTCTTGAAGTAGAAAGAACAACAAGCTGTCGTGGTTAAAATGAAATTTTCGGCTTTATTTGCCTTCTTCAGCACATGACATCCTCCCTGAGTGCCAGCAGGTAAGGTAGTGAGGGAAGAGACGTAAATATTTCAATATGACGTAATATAAAAAAATACGTACTAGAATGATACGTAACTCGACAGACGTGTCACAGGTAGTAATTTGATGAGTGGAAGCTCTCTCTCTCTCTCTCTCTCTCTAGTGTGTGTGTGTGTGTGTGTGTGTGTGTGTGTGTGTGGTGTGTGGTGTGTGTGTGTGTGTGTGTGTGTGTGCGCGCGCGTGTGTGTGTGTGTGTGTGTTGTGATGTGTGTTGTGTGTGTGTGTGTGTGTGTGTGTGTGTGTGTGTGTGCGTGTTTGTGCGCGTGTGAGCACGAGTGTATGCGCTGGAGTGTGTGTGTGTGTGTGTGTGTGTGTGTGTGTGTGTGTGTGTGTGTGTGTGTGTGTGTGTGCGTGTTTGTGCGCGTGCGAGCACGAGTGTATGCGCTCGTGTGTGTGTGTGTGTGTGTGTGTGTGTGTGTGTGTGTGTGTGTGTGTGTGTGTGTGTGTGTGTAAGCGCGTAGTCTTCAATTTAATGTCTATTCACGTTAATGTGGTCTAGACACACAAAGTAGAAGAACGCAGGAGCACTTGAAAAATATACTAAGTAGCATCCAATAAGATACAACATCTGCATCTCTTTACAGATATGTAAAAATCGGACCCCGAGTCAATGCCATTGTCACATATTATTGAGGATTTACTTAAATTTTCATCCAGGGAAGAATCAGCTAAAGCAAGTAAAGTCTTTTTTTTTATATAAAAAAAACAAACAAAAAACCGGTTCACATCTTAGTAGTTTCTGCATATTTGATATCTTTTTCGCCACAGCTGTATTTCATGTCCTTTGTAAATTTTGTTTTAAAACCATTAAGTTTAAGTCTGTGGATCAAAGAGGTCATTGACCTTACATGAAGTGTGTGTGTGTGTATGTGTGTGTGTGTGTGTGTGTGTGTTGTGTGTGTGTGGTGTGTGTGTGTGTGTGTGTGTGTGTGTGTGTGTGTGTGTGTGTGTGTGTGTGTGTGTGTGTGTGTGTGTGTGTGTGTGTGTTTGAGGAGAGAGATAGGGAGAGAGAGACAGAGACAGAGAGACAGTGATATTGTTTTGTTAAATCATCCTCATAACTTTATGATATGTGTCTGTTTTCACGATAGTCTCCCACCCCACCCTACCCCCACTCCCTACACACCAAGGAAAAATAATAATAAAAGAAAAAGGGGGGGTGGGTGGGTTATAACACGTCGTTCAGGTCATCCAGGACGGAGAAGCAATCAGGCTCCGCTACAAAATGATGGTGGAGCATGTTGTTACAGGAGAAGTAATCAGGCTTCGTGACAAAATAATGGCCAAATATGTTACAGAAGTATTCGGCCTCCACAACATAATGACGGTGAGAACATTTTGTTTCAGTTGAAGTATCCACGATCCACAACAAATGATGGCGAAAACATGTTGTTACAGGAAACATCTTCAGAATCCACAACAAATGACAGCGAAACGTGTTCTTACATGAGAAGTATCCAGGCTCCACAACAAATGATGGAGAAAACATGTTGTTACAGGAGGAATGTTCAGAATCCACAGCAAATGATGGCAAAAACATGTTGCTACAGACGTATCCGGGTTCCACAGCAACATGATGGTGAAGACATGTTGTTACAGGAACAGTATTCAGGCTCCACAACAAAATGATGGCGACGACATTTTTTACAGGGGAAGTTACTTTCCCAAAACAAATGTTTGTGAAAACATGCTGTTAAGAAGTATTGGGGCTCCACAACAAAATGATGGCGAAAACTTTGTGAGGGAAAGAATTATTCTGGCCCCCACTAAAATGAGGGCGAAAATATGTTTTACAGGAAAAGTATTCGGGTCCAAAAAAAATGATGGCGAAACATGTTGTTACGGGGGTTTCCCGTAACAAAATGGTAAAAACCTCTTTTGAAAACACGTTTTCGGCTTGCAAAAAATCGAGGGTGAAAACATGTTGGTAAGGGAAATGTCGGTTTTAAAAAGTACTCTGGCTCCACAAAAAAAAATTTGGCGTATATACTGTCCCATGTCGACAATGCATTCTCGGCAGTTGTTGTCTGCCAGGCCGAAGTTTTTTTGTGGTAAGCGTGATAAGAAGTAGGGGGCCCCCAAACCCCCTTTCCCCGTAGGGAGAAGCCTGAAAGTCTCCTACGTCTTTCTCTCTCGGCCTGCCTTTAAGCAAATAAGTCTTGTTTTGTCTGCCTTCTCTTTCCCGTTGTTTTTAAATTAGCCTTGTGTTTGTTTTTGTTATTTGTTGTGGTTGCGCGCTTCACCCTTTCATTTTGAACGGTGGGGCTTTGGTTGGTGTGTTTATTTTTTTGTTTAACCCCCCCCTCGCCTTTGTGCTTTGTCTCGGCACTCGCGACTTCGCTTTCCGTCTTTTCGATCTTCGAAAGTGGGAAACCCCATCCCCGGTTTCGCCCTTTCCCCCCTTTTTGGGCTTTTGGGCCCCCCTTGTTCAACGAATCTCGGCCCCTTTCCCTTTCCCCATTTGGACTCCTGATTCCCCAAACTTTCCTTTGTCCACCGGCTTCCATTTCTTCGCCGGTCGTTCCGCCATTTTTTTTTCGCCCGGCAAAAAGGTATTTTTCGTCGCCCCCCCGTTCTCACGAGTTTCGTTGCAGTTAATACAATTTCAGTGTCTTCCGAGGTTGTTGAGCCCTTTTACCCCTAAAATCCACCTCTTTGTCTCCCTTTGCTTCGTGCTTTCCTTTGTTGTTCCCCACACCAGGCCCAACTGGGAAGGCATAAGGCTCGAGGCGCTCCACTCTTCGGCATTTCGCCTCTACCCCGGGGGGGCCCCGGGGTGTCGTTTCCCCGGGGAAAAAACCGTCACGACCGTGGGTCGGTCGGTGTAGGGGGGGGTTCCGTGCAGGGGACGCGCGACCATCTTCGTTCCCCCTTCCCCCGACCGGGGGATACCGTCGTCCGATCGAAGTCCAACAGCAGCCCCGTCGGGAGAAATCGGCAGTCTTCCCGAGTTTTTCTTTTGTTTGTTCCTAACCCCCAAATCAAGGGAAAGGCCCCCCATGAAAGGCCCTTCCCCGTTTAAATTTCCCGTTCCCTGTGGTTCCCCTGTTCGTTTCGACCGGAAAAGGAGCCCCTCTCTCATATGCCGGTCGGTGTCATCGGCCCAGGGGCCCCTTCCCGTACCGGACGGCAGGGTGGCGACTCGCGGACGGAATCACGCACGTAACCCGATTTTTTGGATTGTGACGTAGCACCTCCCCCAAAAGTCACACAGTTCAGACGTTTCCCCAAAACCGTGTCCGGGTTCAGCCCGTCCGGACCAAAAGGGCGTCAAACTCGGTGGAAGGAATGGGCCGTCTTCGGTGGAACCCCCCCCTGACCACAATGGGGTCAGGTAGCGGAATGAGAGCTCGGATCTGCGACTCACCCCCGACGGTTTCGAACCACCCGATCGATCGTCTCAATTCCCTTGGGGTACGGGTTTGGGGGGCCGTTTTTCCCGCCCCTATTGGGCAACGCCCGCGGTCCGTCCTCAGGGGGAGGATCGACCAGCGGGACGGGGTAACCTTTCGTCCCTTTGAGTTTACGCGTGTCTAGCCACCCCCGTCCTCCCACAGGCCAGGAGGCTCGGCGATCGAAACACTCAGACCTCTGCCACGAAGGGGCCGGCGCGGACCCACCCGGGGTTTGAAGAGGCAGGCTCCCCCGGGGTGGCAAGGTTACCCGGGTCCCGAGGAGACTTGCCTCTGGGCGCCACAGCCCTCCTTTCTCCCGGGGCCCGGTGTTTATTCCCCGAGAGGAATCGTGGTTAGCTCTGACTCTTCCCCTGACCCCATTTTTGGGCCCTCATGTGGCATCCGGGCCCCCCCAGGCTGGATCGACCTGGGGCCCCTTCCCTCTCGGGCGCTGCCCGATGGAAGTCCTGTTTTCACGCGATTACGGAACACCGGGGAGTGTCCTCGTTTTCCCCCTTTCCCCCAAAGGTTCAGACCCCCACGCCCCCCTGACAGGGCCCTTCCGAAGGTGGCCTGAACTTCCCTTCACGATAGATGACCACAATTGGAGGGGGGTTTGGGATTTCCCCCCCCAGTCTGGGGCCCTTTCCCTTTTGGAGAGTGGCGCCTGATTTGTTGTTGGGAACCCCTCCCTCTAACAACTCTTCCCCCTTTCCCTTTTACTGGGTCACCCCCCCCGCGTCAGGCCCAAAGGTAGCCCCCCAGCCATCCCTCCTTTTTTGGGGACAGATGGGCCTCGCGCCAGGGGTGCCAAATGCCGTTCCCCCAGGGGATGCTTTTATCACCCCCCAACGCGGCCCCAGTGGGAGTATTCCTCAAGGACCGGTCAGGCCCCTCTGTTCTTTTTTCTTTCTGCAATCCGGCCACCAGGGAGATTGCCTTTTCCCCGGCTGCCCTCGGCTCATAAAACCGCCCCCCTCCCATCCACCCCCTTTTTTCTTAAAAACCCCCTGCAGAGGGGGACGAATCCCCGGGTGGCATTCTGCACACACCGCGGGGAAACCCTTCTTGACTGTTCACGGGAGTGGAGGAACCTTCCCCAAATGAGGGAGGCATTGTCGCAGCGTCTTAGACCCGGGCGCCTGGGCCCCCCCCAGCTTTTTGATAAACCCCCTTAGGTTTTTGGTCAAAGATAGGCCAAAATTTGGGGGCGGCGGGACCCCAGCCGGGTCACTTCAATGCCTTCTGGCAGTGGAGACGCCTGCTATACAGGCCATCTTCCCCAGCGCTCGGGGGGCCCTTACGCTGCATTCCGGGTCAGGAGCAGTCGCTTTTCGGCGACTATTCCTCTGCGGTATTTCCCTTCCCGTGAGGGCGCAAACAGGCGTTCTTTTGGCCCACAAACCTCGTCGCCCCGCCCTTCTAGCCCATTCTTTCGTGGGCCCCTACCCACGAGCCCCCCCCTACCCCAAGCAGCGTCCTGAGGCCCGCGACACCCTACTCCAAACCAAAAAAAACCCCAAACAGAATTTTCGGTTCGGCCAACGGCCCGGGCCCCGGAGGTGCTAGGGCCCCTTCGGGGGTGGAAATGTCAGTTTTCCCAGCACCCTCGGCCCTCTCCCCCCTGGCGGCAGTTTTTTTCCCCGGCATCCACCAGGGGCGGCCCCGGGGGTTAAACCCCTGGGTGGTTTTGTTTGCGGAGGGGTTCCGTCTCCCTGGGCCACGAAACCCCCTCCCTCCTGTCCCCCCCTCCTCCTTCACGGGACCCACCTCCGCCCAGGCGGGGCCCTTGCCGGGAAAATCGGGAGCTTTCGGAAGGGGCCCCATCAGAGGTCCAACCCCCCAAACCCGGGTTTTATCTCGTTTTTGAGCCCCAAAAAGGCCTCGGGCGGCGGGGCCCACCCTCGCCTTTCCCCCTTCAACAGATTCCTCGGACAACCAGATTCAAGTGGAACCCGGCCAGATCGGGACCCCATCACCATTGGACGGGCCCCCCGATAGATCTCAAGCGTTACTTCCCGTTCTTTCCCCCCGTCCCCGACGTACCCTTTGTTTCGTTGGCGGGGCCGGGGTTTCAATTTAAGGCCCCCCCATTGGACTCTCCTGGCTCCCCCCCCTCTTACGAAAGGGAGTCAAAGGGGATGGCCTCCCTTGCCAGAAGGGGACATTGCCTCCTTGTCACCCCGACGACTGGTCGTCCGGGCCCCCCCTAGGCCCTAGCCCAAACCCACACCTCCAAGCTACTTTACTTTGCTTCCCCTGGGGTTTTGTAAAACCCCCCAAAATGCGGCTCTCGCCCAGTCGCATTCACTTCCTGGGATGGCTTCGACACCCCCTCCTGGTGTTCCGAGGAGGGTCCGTCGCCCTTTTGGATTCTTTTCCCCCTTGCCTCTTCCCCCCATTCGGCAAAGGAATTTCCCCCCTGGGGATGATGGAGTTGTTCCTATTCCCCTAGGAGAGTTCCCAAAAAGGGAAACTTCAGAGGGAGTTCCGCCCTCTTGGTCCCAGACCAAAGACAGCTGGAACCCGCCCTTCCCCCTGGGCCTTGGTTGTTTGGGCCCCGGAGGGTGGCTCAGCCCCTCCCCCTGGCCCCAGGAGTTCCCCTCTCCCTCCATCCAGGCCCCGGAACTTTTTACGACGCCCCCAATGGGCGGGGGGCCCCATCTGGAGAGCAGCACGCCCTCGGGGGTTTTGGGGTCCCCAGACTGTGTTTCACAAATCTTGGAAATGGGGGCGGTCAGGCGCCTCCTCCCGTTTCCGTCCATAGTCGCCCCCCATTTGTTCTCTTTTACGGGCACTTTGGTGCTTGTTCATCAAACAAAGGGGGGGGGGGGGGGGGGGGGGGGGGGCCATCCTGGCCTCTCCCTTTGTTCAGAGGCCTCCTCCCTGGTGTCACGCAGGGGGTCACCCTTCGCGCGGACACATGGGGAACCCCAACACCTGGGGACTTTCTGCCGATCAAATCTGTCCTCCCCACGGAAAGGCCTAGCGGCTTCCCTTTCAACCCTGGGGAAATTGGTTCAGCCAATGATCGACTCTTTGCCACACGGTTCAACCATGTCTGCCCGTGTATGTGTCCCGGTCCCGGCCCCCCGGGGTTAGCCCTCGACGCCCTGTCCTTCCTGGTCCCGGGCCCCAAAGCTTAGCCCTTTCCCCCTTCCCCACTCCACAAAGGGGATCGGAAGGGGGACTCGGAGACCCCGGCCCTTTCATGCCCCCTTTGGGGGGCACTCGTCCCGGTTCCGGCTCAAGTCCCCCACTCCGAACCCCCTCTCCGTTGAAAACCAGGGGGGAATGTCGGCAACCCGTGGGCTCCCCACGCCCAAACCCCGGTTTTCACTAGCCCGGCTTTTTGTGTCGCCCGGTGCGAAATCCAAATCCCCCCCTCAACGGAAGGTCCGTTCCGTCTCATCCTCCATGCCGGGGGCCCCTCGGAATCCGGACCTAGCCCTGTCCTTCGCAGAGTAGACAGAGTCCCTTTTGATTGCAGAGGAGGAATGGGTCTATGGTGCGGCCCAAATTTGTCCCCCACTTTGCCCCCCAAATCCAAATAGGAATTTCTGTCCCCAACTTAAACCTCTCTGCTAGCTTTCCTCAGGGGCTCAGGTCGGCCCTCTGCCGGGCCCTCCCCAAATGGCCGGGACCCTTTCCCTTTTAGAAAGATTTTTTAGAGAGATTCCCGAGGGCTTCTTTGTGAGGCCCCTCCCCCGCGTGTTCCCTTTGGGGCCTTTCATGTTTTGACGTCCTCAATAAACCCCTTTGAGCCTTTGTCCCCCATTCTTTTGCCCTTTTGTTATGAAAACTACCTTCCCCCTCGCCCCCGTTCCGCGAGACGGCGGGCGAGATAAAACCTTAGCGGGGACCCCAGGGGGCATTGCCCTTACAGAGACGGGTCGTCTCTTTAAGTTCCTTCCCCGGTTTTTAGCCAAAAACCGGAACGGCAGTCCCCCCCTTCCTGTCATCCGCCCGCTGCGGATTATAGGGGGGCGACACCCTTTGGACATGTTTGCCCCTTTCGATGTTAAAACACTACGGGAACGCTCGCGCCAAAAGGGCGTTTCACAAAAACGTTTCTCTTTCCTCAAACCCCGTCACAAAAAATCTAGCTGGCACTGTTTAGGTGGCTTCCAAAAGGTCGAAATCCCCTTTCCAGGATCCGAGGTTCCCCTTTTCGCCGGGACATGAGGGCGAGCGTGGACTTCGGCAGCATTCCGCATTGTCCCTGGCCCCCCTGGGGCGCCCTTTGGGGTTCGGGATCCTTCATAAAATTTTTTTGGGGGCATCCGCATGCCAGGGCTGATGGTTCTAATGGGATTCCTTTGTGGCGGCAAGCATCCATTTGGGTAACCCCAGGGCCCCTGGGCACTCGCCCCCCTCCCTTTTTTAATTTAAATTTTGTATTGTCGAAATGGTACGTATTGACGCCAAAAATGGGGGAGTTTGTTTTTTCCCCGTTTGGTAGTATTTACCATGTCAGACTTAATGCCCGCCCCACTTCCCCCCTAGCCAAGGTTTGGGGGGTTCCTTGCGCGCAGGCCTCGAGGGAAAGACGTATGGGGGACTTTCACTGGGTTTTCCCTACGGGGAAAAGGGGGTTTGGGGACCGGTGTCTTATACTGATTTGCCACAAAAAAATTCGGCTGGGGAGACATGCGGAAGCTATTGTTGAATGGTAAGTATCTGCCAAAAAGGGGGTTAATAAAATCCCCATGTTCGGGGGTGTTACTGTGGATGTGTGTCTGCAGTTTTTCTTATCCAGAATGCCCCCCGTGCAGCTTTTTGTTTTGTGTCAGAGTGACTTTCTCTTTGGTAGAATCTTATGTTGGAGAGTGAGTGTTGTGGCCTGGTTGTGATGCGTGTGCCCCCGGGTTTTTTTTATGTTGATTGTGTTGGTTTTAAAAAATTGTTTTTTAGATGTTTATGTCTTTATGAGATCTGCACGTGTTTTTGTGTGTTTGTGTAAATACTGTTGTGTGTGTGGTGTTTTGTGTGTGTGTGTGTGGTGGTTGTGTGTGTGTGTGTGTGTGTGTGTTGTGTGTGGTGTGCGTGCGTGCGTGCGTGGTGCGTGCGTGCTTTTGGTGCGTGTGTGGGTGTGTGTGTGTGTGTGTGTGTGTGTGTGTGTGTGTGTGTGTGTTGGGAAAAAATGTGTAATATTTTTGTGTGTATATTTTGTAAATTTTGGCCTGGGCTTTTCTGGGGCTTGTTTATTTACAAGGGAAGAAAAGTCATAGTATTGACGATTTGAAAAAAAGTTTTATGCTTTGACGTCGTGTTTCTCCATTTAAAAGAAAAAAAATTTGGGTTAAGAATAAAGTTGAGAGATTTAGAAAGAAAAAGCGCAAATGTACCACACTCACAACCAGTAATGCACCACAACACTTACTGCACACCAACTAACCTTTGCAGTGTCTTATGTACCCATACCCCCGAAAAACAAGTCCCCTGCCACATTTTTAGCAGTATTTCAAAAACATATTATAACCGTGCAGTTGTTTGGGGGGAACACCATAAAGGGAAACCTCACCCCTACCAGTGATGAGAGGAGTGGAAGAAGCCATCGGCCGCCTTCCGGCAGGGAAATACTGGAGCGCAAAATTCCGGGTGCTCAAACTGGGGGAAGGAATTGGTCACTTAGTAACTCGATTTTTCAGAAGATTGGGACACAAAACAGTGGCCCAAGAAAGGATAATCATCAATTCCCCTGCCCAAAAAGGGAATTACGCCAATGCCAGAACTACAGAAAAAATAAGTTATTGCCCAACAGTAAAATCAGTCAGGGTCATCTTTTAAACGCTGAAGAAAAAAGGGGAAGAACATTGGGGGAAAAAACAAGCTGGATTCGGGCAGGGGGGAAGCCGTGAAAGATTTCCTGGGATACTGATGGAGAAAAATCGAACACCCGGAGACCTGTTCCCAAAATTTTATTGATTTAGGAAAGGTTTGAAGGGTGTGGCCAAGGGTTGTGGCGGTGTCAGAAAAATTTGGCATAGAGGAGGGTCTGTCCAAACCTCAGGCGTGTATAACCAACCGCAGGCAGCCTCCCTCAACAACCCGATGGGGGGTATTAAGACCACGTTGGGGTCGTCAAAGGGTGCTGCTATTCCCTATGTTCAAACTTTTTCCTGGAAAAATCTGCGTGAAACCTCCATGAAATTCCACCCACTGTTCCCTCGGAGGAAAAAAACCCAATTTGGGTTCGCAGTGACTCGACTGTGGGAGGCAGCAAAGAGAACTACAAGACTGAAAAGAACTGGAAGAAAGGGCAGGTGCATATGGAATGGAAGTGAGCAAGAAAAAGCAAAGTCTGGTCAACAGCACAACCCCAAAACCCCTGTGAAAATTAATGAAAGGAAAAAAGCTTGAAGAAGTGGGGACTTTCAAATACCTTGGCGCCACTCTCACCAAAGACGGTCGCTCTACAACAGAAATCAAGACCAGACTAGCGATCGCAACAGCAGCAATGGCAAAGCTAAACAAGATCTGGAAGAGCAGGGAGATCAGCTTTCCTACAAAGATGAAGCTGTACAAGTCCCTGGTGCTGTCCATCCTGCTGTATGGCTGCGAAAGCTGGACCATGACAGCAGAGACCCCCAAGAGAATCCAGACGTTTGAAACTAAATGCTTCAGGCGCTTGCTCGGGATCTCTTGGCAAGACCGGAAGACAAACGACCTTGTGAGGAGCCAAATAACATCACTTGCAGGCCCCCAAGAACCCTCTTGGCAACAGTCAAGAAGAGGAAGCTGTCGTGGTTCGGGCATGTCATACGCCACAATTCACTGCCCAAAACAGTCATCCAGGGCACGCTGGAAGGCAGCAGACGAAGGGGACGACAAGCCAAATGCTGGATGGACAACATCAAAGAATGGACCAGGATGGATGGCCCTACGCTGATGCGACAGGCAGAGGACAGGGCCGGATGGCGGTGCCTGGCTTCGAGAGTGTCTCTCATCTCTCCTCTACGCCCATCATGGGCAAGAGAATGATGATGATGATGCAGATCTTATAAAGAATTCCACCCAACCACATTATGTCCCACCCCTCCAAAGTTAACCAAGACTCCCCGTCTCCACTCTGCAAATCAGTGTCCATCGGAATCAAGGCCGTTGAGTCCAAAGGATAAACTCTCTTTAGTTTATTCTTCCAGAAATCTTCTCTTCTCTGTCTTGCGGTTTTGTTCAGGCTGTGGACCTTTTCCACCACAATGCATCTCATGTTATTCAGAGAGTGTTCAGGTAAGTTGAAATGATTGTTGACATGAACACATACACCTTTGTTCAACATGATGTTAGACCTGTGTAGATAGAAGCGGTCTTTCAGTGTCAGCATAGTTTCACCCATGTACTGTGTACTCTGACAGTTGGTGCAGTACAGCATGTAGACGATATTGCTGCTGTCACAGGACAGTCGACGACGGATGGTAAATGTCTCTCCTGTCTGCATACTACTGAATGTTCTGCTCTCAACTAGATGGTTTTCACAAACCACACAGTGTTCAGCTGTACATTTGAAATATCCAGCATAGACGCCATCTGAAATCGGGAGAGCTGATGGCATGAGCAGACTTCTCAAAGGCCGCGATTTTCTTTCGGCTACTATGGGTGGGAAAGGCATAGCCTTCCGCATTTTCTTGCTCGTATGGAGAAGAGGTTGAAGTTCTGCAAACCAAGAACGGTATGGGGGATTAGAGGGGTTGTGAGTAATGATGAATGGAACTCGGTTGTCTTGCCTGTCTTCCATCTTATAGCTGAGAGTCTCGTGTCGGGGAACATGGCTGGCTTTGGTTTTTGCCTCCTGGATGGTCACAGGGATGTATCCTCGCTGGAGGAAATTACGTTCCGTATCCTGGCAACGAGACTGGAAGGTTGGCATGTCAGAATAGAGGTGCGGAGGCGAAGGAGCTGGGCATAAGAAATGTTTTGATAGTATGGTAAGGGTGGCAGGATGAATGGGCCAAGTATGTACGAGCACCTGTAGGTTTGGAATACAGGTCTGTGTACAGATAACCTCGCTTCAGACGGATGAAGATGTCCAAGAATGGCAGTGATTCCTTAGAACAGTTCATAGTGAACTTGATGGTAGGGTGGAACTGGTTCAAATACTCAAGGAACTGGTGAAGGTCTTCTGTTGATCGGAGACCACAGAAGAAAGATGTCGTCTATAAACCGTTTCCACAGTTCTCGGATGATAGGAAAGGGGCTGTTGTCCAGTATATGTGCCTCCAGCCAGCCCATGAAGAGGCTAGCCACCGTAGGTGCCATAGGTGTGCCCATGGCAGGGCCCAGTTTTTGCATGTAGAAATGCCCGTCAAAGTGGAATACATTGTTGGATAGTACATGGTTCATCAGTTCAGAAGACGCTCTGTGGGCATGTTGTTGATGTAATCATTTTTGTCAACAAACGCCTTCACTGCTGTTTCCATGTCGGCGTGAGGAATGTGTTTTGTATATATATATATTTTATATATATATTATATATATATATATATATATTTATATATTTTATATATATATAGCTGAACAATTAAGCAGTGGGGGAAAACAAGTGCAGGTTAACAATTCTTCCATCATTATAATAATGACTTGGCAAAGATTTGAAAAAAAA
>CM031596.1:89656529-89687161 GCA_018398815.1 Conus ventricosus
CGGGATCACCGAACAGGGTTTCCTTTACTATGGGGAATATCCTTTGTGGCGGCTATGCATCCATATCGGGTAACCCAGGAACCACTAGGGCACTCGCCCTCCTCCTTTTACTATGAATTCTGCTATTGTCTGACATGGTACAGTATATGACGCCAAAATGGGGAGTTTGTATTATACTCCCTGTTTGGCTAGTATACTTACCATGTCAGACTCTAATGCCCGCCCTACCTTCCCGCTAGCGCCAAGGTTCTGGGGTTACCTTGCGCGCAGGCCTCGATGAATGACGTATGGGAGACTTTCACTGGCTTCTCCCTACGGCGGAAGTGGGTTGGGCACCACGTGACTGTCTTATCACTGCATTAGCCACACAAAAACTTCGGCCTGGCAGAGCAGACTAACTGCCGAGAATGCTATTGTCTGACATGGTAAGTATACTAGCCAAACAGGGAGTATAATACAAACTCCCCATGTTGCTGGCGACGTGTTACTGTGGATGTAGTGTCTGCAGTTTACTTATCCAGAATGCCTCCCGCTGCAGTCGTTTTTGTTTTGTGTCAGAGTGCACTTTCTCTATTGGTAGACATCTTATGTTGGAGAGTGAGTGTTGTGGCCTAGTGTAATGTGATGCGTGTGCCGTGTTCTTATTTATGTTTGATCTGTGTTGGTAAAAACTGTTTTGAGACTGTTTATGTCTTTATGAGATCTGCACGTGTGTATATATGTGTGTTTGTGTAAATACTGTATGTGTGTGTGAGTGTGTGTGTGTGTGTGTGTGTGTGTGTGTGTGTGTGTGTGTGTGTGTGTGTGTGTGTGCGTGCGTGCGTGCGTGCGTGCGTGCGTGCGTGCGTGCGTGCGTGCGTGCGTGTGTGTGTGTGTGTGTGTGTGTGTGTGTGTGTGTGTGTGTGTGTGTGTAAATATGTGTAATATTTGTGTGTGTAATATTTTGTCAAATTTTCGGCCATGCGGCCTTCTTCTGGGGCTTGTTTATTGACAAGGTAAGAACGTCATAAGTATTGACGCATTTGAACAAAGTTTTCATAGCTATGACGTCAGTGTTTCTGCCATTTAAAAAAAAAAATTGAGATTAAGAGATAAAGTTGAGAGATTGAGAAAGAAAGAGACGCACACATGTACACACACTCACACACACACGTACATGCACACACACACACTTACATGCACACACACACATACACACATATGCACGTGTCTCTATGTCACCGATACCGCCCGAAAATCAAGTCCCCCTGCCACAATTTCTTAGCAGTATTTACACAAACACTCATATATACACACGTGCAGTCTGTTTGAGGGGGACTCAACACCATCAAGGGAATCCTCACCACTACCAGTGATGAGAGAAGAAGTGGAAGAAGCCATCGGCAGCCTTCCGGCAGGGAAATCACCTGGAGCAGACAATATTCCAGCAGAGCTGCTCAAACATGGAGGGAAGGAATTGGTCACTCTAGTAACATCGATTTGTCAGAAGATCTGGGACACAAAACAGTGGCCCACAGAATGGACTCAATCACTCATCATCCCCTGCCCAAAAAGGGAAATCTACGCCAATGCCAGAACTACAGAACAATAAGTCTCATTAGCCACACCAGTAAAATCATGCTCAGGGTCATCTTGAATCGACTGAAGAAAGAGGCGGAAGAACACTTGGCGGAAGAACAAGCTGGATTCAGGGCAGGCAGAAGCACAGTAGAACAGATCTTCACCTGCCGGATACTGATGGAGAAACATCTGCAACACCAGAGAGACCTGTTCCACAACTTCATTGACTTTAGGAAAGCGTTTGACAGGGTGTGGCACAAGGGTCTGTGGCAGGTGCTCAGAAAGTTTGGCATAGAGGAGGGTCTCGTCCAAACCATCCAGGCGCTGTATAACACCACCAGCAGCGCAGTCCTCCTCAACAACCAGATAGGGGACTACTTCAAGACCACAGTTGGAGTCCGTCAAGGCTGCCTGCTATCTCCCGTACTGTTCAATCTTTTCCTGGAAAACATCATGCGTGAAACCCTCCATGACTTCCACTCCACTGTCTCCATCGGAGGAAGAACCATCAATAATCTGAGGTTCGCAGATGACATCGACCTGATGGGAGGCAGCAACGAAGAACTACAAGACCTGACAAAGAGACTGGAGAAAGGGCAGGTGCATATGGAATGGAAGTGAGCACAGAAAAAAGCAAAGTCCTGGTCAACAGCACAACCAACACCCATGCTGAAATCTACATGAACGGACAACAGCTTGAAGAAGTGGGCACTTTCAAATACCTTGGCGCCACTCTCACCAAAGACGGTCGCTCTACAACAGAAATCAAGACCAGACTAGCGATCGCAACAGCAGCAATGGCAAAGCTAAACAAGATCTGGAAGAGCAGGGAGATCAGCTTTCCTACAAAGATGAAGCTGTACAAGTCCTGGTGCTGTCCATCCTGCTGTATGGCTGCGAAAGCTGGACCATGACAGCAGAGACCACCAAGAGAATCCAGACGTTTGAAACTAAATGCTTCAGGCGCTTGCTCGGGATCTCTTGCAAGACCGGAAGACAAACGACCTTGTGAGGAGCCAAATAACATCACTTGCAGGCCCCCAAGAACCCCTCTTGGCAACAGTCAAGAAGAGAAGCTGTCGTGGTTCGGGCATGTCATACGCCACAATTCACTGCCCAAAACAGTCATCCAGGGCACGCTGGAAGGCGGCAGACGAAGGGGACGACAAGCCAAATGCTGGATGGACAACATCAAAGAATGGACCAGGATGGATGGCCCTACGCTGATGCGACAGGCAGAGGACAGGGCCGGATGGCGGTGCCTGGCTTCGAGAGTGTCTCTCATCTCTCCTCTACGCCCATCATGGGCAAGAGAATGATGATGATGATGCAGATCTTATAAAGAATTCCACCCAACCACATTATGTCCCACCCTCCAAAAGTTAACCAAGACTCCCCGTCTCCACTCTGCAAATCAGTGTCCATCGGAATCAAGGCCGTTGAGTCCCAAAGGATAAACTCTCTTTAGTTTATTCTTCCAGAAATCTTCTCTTCTCTGTCTTGCGGTTTTGTTCAGGCTGTGGACCTTTTCCACCACAATGCATCTCATGTTATTCAGAGAGTGTTCAGGTAAGTTGAAATGATTGTTGACATGAACACATACACCTTTGTTCAACATGATGTTAGACCTGTGTAGATAGAAGCGGTCTTTCAGTGTCAGCATAGTTTCACCCATGTACTGTGTACTCTGACAGTTGGTGCAGTACAGCATGTAGACGATATTGCTGCTGTCACAGGACAGTCGACGACGGATGGTAAATGTCTCTCCTGTCTGCATACTACTGAATGTTTGCTCTCAACTAGATGGTTTTCACAAACCACACAGTGTTCAGCTGTACATTTGAAATATCCAGCATAGACGCCATCTGAAATCGGGAGAGCTGATGGCATGAGCAGACTTCTCAAAGGCCGCGATTTTCTTTCGGCTACTATGGGTGGGAAAGGCATAGCCTTCCGCATTTTCTTGCTCGTATGGAGAAGAGGTTGAAGTTCTGCAAACCAAGAACGGTATGGGGGAATTAGAGGGGTTGTGAGTAATGATGAATGGAACTCGGTTGTCTTCCCTGTCTTCCATCTTATAGCTGAGAGTCTCGTGTCGGGGAACATGGCTGGCTTTGGTTTTTGCCTCCTGGATGGTCACAGGGATGTATCCTCGCTGGAGGAAATTACGTTCCTTTATCCTGGCAACGAGACTGGAAGGTTGGCATGTCAGAATAGAGGCTGCGGAGGCGAAGGAGCTGGGCATAAGAAATGTTTTGATAGTATGGTAAGGGTGGCAGGATGAATGGCCAAGTATGTACGAGCACCTGTAGGTTTGGAATACAGGTCTGTGTACAGATAACCTCGCTTCAGACGGATGAAGATGTCCAAGAATGGCAGTGATTCCTTAGAACAGTTCATAGTGAATTTGATGGTAGGGTGGAACTGGTTCAAATACTCAAGGAACTGGTGAAGGTCTTCTGTTGATCGAGACACAGAAGAAAGATGTGTCTATAAACCGTTTCCACAGTTCTCGGATGATAGGAAAGGGGCTGTTGTTCCAGTATATGTGCCTCCAGCCAGCCCATGAAGAGGTAGCCACCGTAGGTGCCATAGGTGTGCCCATGGCAGGGCCCAGTTTTTGCATGTAGAAATGCCCGTCAAAGTGGAATACATTGTTGGATTAGTACATGGTTCATCAGTTCCAGAAGACGCTCTGTGGGCATGTTGTTGATGTAATCATTTTTGTCAACAAACGCCTTCACTGCTGTTTCCATGTCGGCGTGAGGAATGTGTTTTGTATTATATTATATATATATATATATCTGTCATGATGTTAAAAAGGAAGGTTAAAAAATCAAGGTTAAAACTCGACAAATTTGTTTCTAGCGGCGTTGCGCTGTCATCGGATGGGTTTTTGTTTGCCCACCGCCGATGTTATATAGCGTGTGGGCTCACGTTTGCGGTTGTTAGCACGTGCGGGTTGGCTGCACGTGTTTTTTTGGGGCTTTCAGGTTTTTGTTTTGGATGTGTTCACTAACAACGATTTCCATTTTGCCTGCAGTTGTTTACTATTTCTGTTTTGGTGGTTTAAAGTTGCTAAGTGTGGTTTGCATAGTATTAACCATTTTTCAGTTAAACATTTGGTTGCACCTTTTTGAAACATTGCTGTATGGTGATGCTCTTTTTATGATTTTCCAGGATATATTGTAGCTTGTTTTTGCGTCTTTAAGTTTCCAGATGTATTTGCTCAGTTCTGTTTGGTTTTTTTATTTTTCTTTATTGAATGACTGTTTGTGGTTTGCATATCTGGTTTTGAAGTGGTTTTCAGTGATCCCTTGTATGTTTTTTTTTCATTTCTGATTTTACGTACCCCGGTATACAATTTGTTGTGGAGACATTTATTGTTTGTGGGCATCTCCTTTCTCGTGCAATTGCAAGATTTCCTTTCTTCCCCCTTTTTTTTGGTGGTTGTTTTCATTTTTTGGTGCGTCAATCGGGTTTTTTGAGGTTGGGCATACAGAGTACGATATTTTGCTGTTTTTGGGTTTAAATTTTGGACAGTTTGTGTTTTTTGGGAAAATGAGTTGCTAGGATTTGAAGAATTCTTTCCCTATTTTTGTTTTGGGTTTTCCCGGGTATGGGGGGTTTTTTCCATAGATTTTTTCTCCTTTTTTTTTTGTTTTTATTTGTTTGTTGCCCGGGTTGTATTGTAGTTTGTAATTGTACCATTGTTTGTAGTCCCTCTGGTTTTCCACGCTGCTTTGTTAAACACTCTTTGCATGACAGGTTATAGTCTCTTGTTTATGCCATGGGGTTTGGTCTTTATACAGATGGGGGAGGTTACTTTTGGTGTGAAAAAAGAGGTGTTCTTTTGGGTTTCTTGTATGGTTTATAATAGGGTTTTTGAGATCCATGTTTGTCTAAGTAGTTCCTACCTTTTTTTTTGCTCAAGGTGATTTTTAAAGTTGTGGTTTTGGAAGTTTTTGCATAGTTCTTTCTTCTTTTTTTTCGATGGTTCTTGGGTTGTTTTTTTAGTGCAGAGGCCCATGTTCTGTCAGTCCACTTTTTTTCCGGTTTTTTTCTTGATGTTGGACAGCTAAAATAGCCCGACAGTTCACAGTTTTCTGCACATCTATAAACCCCATTTTACGTGAATGTTGGTTTCTTTTGGGTTTTTCCTGATCCAGGTTTATTTCTGCTGTGTAGTAATGTTTTCTTGGTGTGGAGAATGTTTTCATTTCTGACCCTTTAGTCTGTGTGGTTACGGGCCAAACTTCGGGCTTTGGAGATAGTTCCTCTTTATGGGGGGGTAAAAGTCTCATGTCAAATGTGAAAAATACGTATTCTTTGTTTATTGGTTTTTTGCCCCATTGGATACTTCTTTATGTGTTCTTCCGGGGTTTGTTTTCAGATTTTTTTTTTTTTGTCCTTGGTTTTTTTTCCAGAATTTTCTTGCTTATTTTGCCAAATTTCGTTTTTCGATGGGGTTTATTGTCTGCATGTTGGATTTTTTTAAAAAAAATTTGGGGTTGTGGTTTTTGAGTTTATAAAGTTTTTTTAGTTGCGTCGCTTCTATCCTGTCACTTAGGTTTGCGCTCTGCAAGTTTTTATCTTTTTGCGGATCGTCATGTTATTTTTGTCAGTTTTTTTGTATTTTTTTCTGGTTTTTTTGCGGAGTTAAAATTTTCCCTTTGGTTCCATTTTGTAGTAATTGTAGTTTTGTCACCTTCAAAAATATTTTTTTGTTTTTTGACTTGTTTTATTTGGTTTTTTAAATTTTTTTGGAAAATCTTTGTTAGATTTTTGAATTAAGTTGGTTTATTCTTTTATTTGATCTTCAAAGGGTTTCATATCGTCTATGATGGTGGTGATCGCCTGTTTGAAATTTGTTTGGTGTTTTTGTCCTCTTTTTTTGCATTCTTCAAAAAAAAAATGCTTTCCATTCATATTGCGTACGAAATTTTTGGGTTTTTTCTATTAATTTTTTAAGTAGAATTGGGGTAGAGAACGGTATGTTTTTTTTTGACTGCCTAAAATTGTTTCCTCCATTTAAAATCTTTTGGGCCACAGTGTCAACGTGAGGAGCAATCAAGTGAATATAATCAAAGAGCCTAAAAGATTTTTTAAAGTGCTCGACCCTTGGGGGCAATTTGTCAATATGTTAAAAAGGAGGTTAAAAACAAGGTTAAAATCCCACAAATTTGTTTCTAGCGGCGTTGCCTGTCATCAGGTGTTTTTTTTTTGCCCACCGCCCATGTTTATAGGTTGGGCTCACGTTTGCGGTTTTAGCAACGTGAGCCCACAGTTTTTAAAATCGGCGGTGGGCAAACAAAAAACATCCTGATGACAGCGCAACGCCGCTAGAAACAAATTTGTCGAGTTTTAACCTGGTTTTAACCTTCCTTTTTAACATCATTTACAAAAGTTGCTCCCCAAGGGGTCGAGCACTTTTAAAATCATTTTTTGGTCTTTGATTAAAATTTTATTATATATTTTATATATTATATATATATTATTTATTTTTATAATATATATATAGCTGAACAATTAAGCAGTGGGGGGGGGAAAAAAGTGCAGGTTTAAAAATTTTTCCTCATTTTATAATGACTTGGCAAAGTTTGAAAAAAAAAAAAATATTTATATAGACATTGGAAAAAAAAATTTTATGAAAAAGAAAGAACAGGATATAAAACGTTCAAATTTTGGGCTTTTTCTAAATCGAAAAAAAAATAATGTGGACTGACATTTTTTAGAAAGTATTTCAGCATGTTGTGCTGTCAAAAAATGTGATGCGTACTGATAAGAACAAAATTTGTCCCGTAAGGTAATTCGATGTAGTGAAGCGAGCGATTACCCCCTTCTACTGATCTGTATATGCAATACGAGGAGAGGGGGAGGAGAGGAGAGGAGAGAGAGAGAAGAGGAGAGAAGGAGGAGAGGGAAGGGGAGAGAAGGGGGGAGAGAAAGAAGAAAAAAGAAGAAGAAGATGATTGATTGATGATTGATTGAATCTTTAATGGGTGAAGAATTAGACACATTGAAGGCCTTTTTACAATTTGCCCCTAACAAAAAAAGGAACATTAAAATTTAATTAAACGTAAACAGAAGCAATGCCAATCATAATAGTTTGATAAAACAATAACAACGTATTCGAGAGAGGAGAAGGGGAGAGGGAGAGAGGGAGAGGAAGAGGGGAAGGAGAGAGAGAGGGAGAAGAAGGAAAGAGGAGGAGAGAAAGGAGGGAGAAGAGAGAGAGAAAAGAGGAGAAGGAGAGAGGGGAAAGGGAGAGAGAGAGGGAGGAGAGAGAGGAGAGCCAGTAGTACGCAAGCCCACGCACGCACGCACCACGACGCACACACACACAAAAGGATATTTTAGACGCTTGGGCGCCGGGGCAAAAGAAGAAAAAGAAGAAGAAGAAGAAGAGAAAAAGGATCGTCGTCATCCGTTCCCCGCCCAGCGTTGGTGGCCTCAAGTTAAAAAAAGGTATGTCCTAGACAAAATAAAACCGAGAAAATTAAATTGGTTTGAACAAGTGGCGTTCGTGCTTTATCTTTATCCAATTCTCCCTTGGTGGTTTTTCACGCTCAACCTTTAGCGACAAACAAAAGGGTTTGGGGAAAACCCGGGAAAAAGAAAGAAAACAGAGCAGCTGGGGAGGGGGGGGGGGGGGGGGGGGGGGTGGGGGGGGAGGGGGGAGAAGGGAGAAAGGGGGGGAGGGGGAGTGACAACCAGGGAAATGGGAAGAAGTGGAGATACAGAAAGGGAGGGGGTGATGGGTGGACTAACAGAGGAGGTGGGGGTGGGGGATGGGTGGGTAGGCGGTGGGAGCATAGGAGAGAGAAATAGAAAGTAAATGGAAATGCGGAACGGGCACGCATGCGTTAAACTGTCATAACACATATGCCATGACTCTTCTATGTAGAAAGACCAATGATCTTGGGAGACATAGATGCTACTATTATGATTACTTACTACTGCTGCTGCTACTACTACTGCTATTTCTATCACCACTACTACTTTTACTGTTACTACGACTGCTGCTGCTGCCGCTACTTCTACTACTGCTACTCTTACTATTGCTGTTTCTGTTGCTGCTGTTGTTGTTGCTGCTGCTGCTGCTGCTGCTGCTTTTACGTTTCAGCAGCTGTGCTGCTGCCACTAGTTCATTATTCTGAATTCCACACGAAGCAGTAAACAAACTGCCCCACTTCAAAAACAAAAAAAAAGAGTCGTGCTAGCAGGTTTCAGCTCTGTTGAAACACCGGGCCCCTGAGGAGTAGGGGGAAGTTGGGTGGGAGGGGTTGTGGAAAAAGGGTGTTTTTGAAAG
The DNA here is from genome assembly GCA_018398815.1 of Conus ventricosus. Classification (NCBI taxonomy): domain Eukaryota; kingdom Metazoa; phylum Mollusca; class Gastropoda; order Neogastropoda; family Conidae; genus Conus; species Conus ventricosus. The sequence continues at coordinate 89,665,402 of CM031596.1, forward strand.
AAAAGCTCGGATAAGGCGAAAACCCGGGTCTCTCCGCGGTTTTGGGCCCCCGGAAGGGCCCGACTTTCCCCTGGTTGAAGCAGCCGTCATCAAAGGGGACGTCAGAAAGGAGGCGGGAAGGGGAAAAAACAGCAACTTTTACTATGGGTGTTTTGGGGTTTTTTTTTCACCTTTTTTGCGCAGTTCCCGTATTTCCGCCATTGGCCCGATTCCCCCCTCGCGTGCAGAAGCGCCTTTAGTTCTTTCGTTCTTTGTGTTCGATTGGAACGGTTTGCGTTGCCCCTAGTGGTGACAGATTCTTCGAGTTGGGTTTATGTTGTTTGTATTTCGGGTTTGTTCCCTTTTTCCCGGATTCCGTGAAAAATGTTTTCTAAACTTACGTTAGGGTTTTTTTTCTCTTGATGATGAGAAGATTAAAAGGAGTAGGGGAAAACAAATGGAATGAAAACGTAGTAGAGCGTCGAGTTTGGGGTTATTTTCTCCAAAAATCTTCGATTTTTCCCCCTGGGGATACCAGCATTTGCTATTTTCTTTGGGCTTCCGATCTTTTTCGTGGGAAACCAAAGCCTTTTTGAAAAAAATAATTTTTTAAAGTTTAGAGGGAAAAAAGGGAAAATCGCTATTCCTTTTAATGACTTTTTTGGGGAAAATTTAGGAGGGCCCCAGATCTGGCTTTGAGTGGGAACTTGACAAAAGATGTAAAGGTTTAACAGTCCTGGCCAGAAGAACCCGGACATTCATGTGGGTGGGGAAAGGGAATGTAAAAACCCAGGGGGGGGGGGGGGGGGGGGGGGGGAAGGGTTTTTTTAAGGGGGGGGGGGGGGAAGCCCCCCCAACCCCCGGGGATTTTTTTTAAGGGGGGGGGGCCAAATTAATTTCCATTTGGGGTTTTTGGGGAATTTTTTTAGGGGGGGGGGGGGGGGGGGGGGTTTTTACCCCAAAACGGGGGGGGCTTCCGCTTAAAAAAGGGGAAACCCCCAAAAGGCCGCGGACGACGAGGATGGGCAGAGTCGAGGACGCAAGGGCAAACCCGTAGATTCACGTGGGGGCGTGGTTCGCGATGGTGAAGACTAGGTGACGAAGCACAGGAAGTTGGCCCCTAGTCCCCACACATACAGTGACGGGAACAAGAAACCCGGCCCAAAAACATAAAGGGAAAACGTTTAACCCTTTTTTGGTCAAGGCACAACGTTTCAGGACATATACAAAAAACCCAAAGGGAAATTTTAGTGTCTGGAATTTTTTTTGAAAAAGTTCTTTGAACAAAAAAAAAGGGTTTTGGGGAAAATTTTCATTAAAACAATTTTTGGTGATAATAGTGCTCAGGCGAAAGAGAAAGAAGAGGATCGCAAAAAAAAATTTTTAAAAAAATTTAAATTCCTTTTAAAATATTTCGTTTTTTTAATTGCTATTACTTTTTTTACTGACGGAAAAAGTGATTAAAAACGTCTCTTTGGACTTGCAGTTGGTTTAAAAAAGGATTTCAGCATGTTTTTACCTTTAATCGAATCATTAATTTACTTTCTTTTAAAAAAGAAATAAGGAAAATTCGGGCCGATAAAGGTTTCACTTCTTCATGAACACTTCGGTTGCAAAAAAACCCAAAAGAATGGTTTGCGGCCCGTGTTTATTTCTGTGTTCCGTCCCCTGACAACAGTGCGTTTTTAAATTGGGTGCGGGGGTTCTTCCCGTCGTGTATAATTTTTCTGCATTTCTTCAGTCATGGTTTCGGGTCTTAAGATGTCATCCGTTAGTCATTTTTGATTGGGTTCCCTGTGAAATTTGCTGATTCGGGGAATCGCTCAGTGAAAGGGTTTTTGAAGGGAAAAATTACTCAAAACAAACATGAACTTTACAGATTTTAAAAGACGGGCCTTTTTCGTTAAAAAACAAAATGAAAAGACACAGAAAAATTTTCTATTTTTTTATCTATTTACACAAAACCACAAAACCCCCCACAACACACAAAACACACAAACACACACACACCCCACACACACACACACACACAAAACACACACGCAGGGCACCCCACAGAGTCACCCACACACAACCAAAAAACACTCTCACACCAAACACACACACCCCACCACCCACACACCACACTCACACCCCCAAAAACGCAATTGGGACCGAGCGCCAAGTGCACGCCCCACACCACCACCACACACTCACAAAACACACACACACAAACACACACACACCAAAAAAAACCATTTTATTGTTGCTTTCCCCACGTTTTAGCACTGTGGCCCAGCAGAATCTTTAAATTTTTAAAAAGGAAAAAGATTAAAATTTGGGGGAGTCCCCCAAAAAAAAAAAACCTTTTTTAATCCACAAATTAATTAAAAAAACTCATTTGGGGCAGACTGAAATATTTGTGCGCAATATGAGATGGAAAGCGTTCTTTTTGAATCCAGTTTCTAAAAAAAGGAAAAAAAAAAAAACTTTTGGGTTTAAATCATGGAGGTCTCCACCTGTAAAAAAGAGGAATGGGAAAAAACCCTTTTTAAAAAAAAAAACATGAAAAAACTTTTTAGCTTAAAAATTTTAATTTTGAAAAACCCCTAATAACTTCCAAAAAAAAATTGGGGAAAAATAAAATAAAACAAATCCAAAAAAGACAAAAAACATATTTATAAAGGTGACCCAAAACAAACAAATTTTATAAAAATGGAAAAAAAATGAGTACTTCTTCTCCTCAACAAAAAAATTCAGAAAAAAAATATAACAAAAACTGTAAGATACTTATGGGCCCAAAGTCGGGAAAAAAAAAAAAAAGAAAATTGTGACCCGAAGGGATTTAGGTTATAGGAAGAAGCAACAGAATAAAGAAGCCCTTTTTTAACCCCTTTAAAAACCAAAAACCCCAACTTCCACAAAAAACCCTACATGCAGGGGAAATAAAACCCCTTTAAAATCCCCAATTTTGGAAAAAATTAGCCAAAAAAAAAATCCCCGGAAAAAAACAAAAAGAGGCATTTAAAAACAAACACCGAATAAATCTCTGGAAAAAAAAGTTATGAAAAAATTTTCCAATGGTTTAAAAGAAATTTAAATAAACAGAAAAATACGTGTTCTTTTCTTTTGCATAATGGTTTTTCCCTCTATCGATGGGAATTTTCTTGCTAAAGCACTAAAGGGTTTTGCCAACAATTACAAATTACGGTTTGAGGGTGGGGAAAAACCCTTTTCCCCCCCTTTAAAAAAACCCTTCTCCAAAGAAAAAATAAAAAACCCGGATTTAAAAAAAAAAACCCAGCAAAAAAAATCCAAAATTCGATGTCACGATGGGAAACTTATGATGGAAACGGAAAATGTGAATTTGTTTGACTTTTCATGTTGCTCAATACAGAAAAAAATTGGTAAAAAAGGTTGGCTTATTTCAGAGATGAGGGCCTTTTCCACGTTAAACAATAAACCCAAAAATCATTTAAAAAAAAAAAAAAAAGGGAAATTTGTAAAATTTTTCAAAGCCACAACCCAAAAAATCACAGTTTGGGGAAACCAACAAAAAAACTATAAATTATTTTGACAAATTTTTTTTATTAGGGCCATAAGGGGCCATACATACAAAAAAACAAAAAACCTAATGCACCCTGTCTACGTTTGACATCAGAAGTTTCCTTCCCCCCCTCCATTTTTAAAAAAACCCTACCTAAAAGGTATAACAAAAGGTTTTTCTAAAATATCATGAATGGGAAAGAATTTAACAGTTTCAGCAGCCGGAAAAACCAAGAGGCGTGAAGAAAAGTGGCCTTAAAAACTACAAATTACAAAAATAAACCCCGATAATAACAAAGAACAGCAATAAAAAAAACAGGGAAAAAAAAAAAAAATTTTATGGTACAACCCTCCATATGATGGAGGAACAAAAAATAACGTGGGGAAAATATTCCTCAGAATCCTTAAAACATCATTCCCCAAAAAAACATGTACTTCTAAAAAAAATTCAATAAAAACACCATAAGCTTCGTACTATGTTGCCCAACCTTAAAAAATTTAATTGTTCTTCCAAAAAAACCCAAAAAAAATACAACCCAAAAAAAGGGTTTACGGGAAAAAGGGAAATTTGTAATTTTAACCCAAAAAAAAAGACCCAGTGCCCTCTGATTAAAAAAAATGCCTCTACAAAAACATTGTGTACCAAAACTACGGTTACAAAAGACAGTGATAAAAGAAACCATTTCATAGGGATCCGGGAAAGCATTTTAAAAAACCCGATATTTTAACCCTAAAAAGTCCTTCAAAAAAGAAAAATATAAAAACCAAAAAAAATTTTGTACAAAATATTTGGAAGCCTTTAAAAATAAGAATTAGATTTCAAAATTTTCATGGAAAATTTATTTAAAAAGGCAACACCCCTTACAAACCCAAAATTTTTAAAAAAATGCAACTTATGCACTTCAGAAAAGTGGCTGATATTAGGGAAACCCCCTCTTTGATTTCCCCGAACTCTAAAGTAGAAATGGGAAAAAAAATTTCAGGCACAAATGGAAAAAAATTTGTTTAATGGACCATTCCTTGGACGTCCCCCCCGAAACCCCGGGCCCCAAAAAGGAAAAAAACTAAAAAGCCACATTTCCCGCGGCAGAGCTCACGCACCCCCCACAACACATATATAATTTCCGGGTTTGGGTGCCCCGATTTTACACCTGAAAGGGGGGCATTCAGCTCGAAAAAAATTTTGCGGTTTTACTTTTTCCCTTTTAAAAATTTATTTTAAACTGGTATGTCCCCTCCCCACTTGGTTGAGCACTTTTAGGGATTTTTTGGAGTGGGTTTTAAAAATCTAATTTTATTGATTGCTCCTCACGTTGAGCACTGTGGCCCAGCCGAAAACTTTAAATTTAAAATTTTGGGAAGATTAACCCTTTTGGGGGTCCACCAAAAAAAAAATTTTTCTAATCCACAATCTACATTAAAAAACTCATAGAGCAGACTGAAAAATTTGTGCGCAATTTTTTGGGTGGAAAACGTTCTTCTTTTTGAAAACGAGATGCTTTAAAAAAGGAAAAATAAAAAAAAAAAATTATGGGTTTTTTAAGGGATGGAGATCTCCCCCCTTAATTTGGGAAATGAAACCTTTTTAAAAAAAAGCATGAAAAAAAAAAAAAGCTAATATTGAATTTAAAAAAAACCCCATAATAACTTCAAAAAAAAATTGAATAATTAAAAAATTAAAACAAATCCAAAAAAGACCAAAAACATTAAATTTTTAAAGGCTGACAAGACAAGCAAATTTTTATAAAAAAGGAACCTTTAAAGAGTACTCTTTAACTCCTCAACAAAAATATTCGAAAAATATTTAAAAAAAAACGGTTTAAAAATTATGGGCAGCATCTGCCCAAAAAAAAAAAAGGGAAATTGTGCACCCGATGGATTTTAGGGGATAGGATGAAGCCAGCAAAAAGAAGCTTTTTTAAACCCCCAAAAGACCACAAACCCAAAATTCCCCAATAACCCTACTGCAGGGTAATAAAAACCCATTTAAAAAACCGAAATTTGGCAAAATTTTGCCCAAAAAAATCCCGGAAAAAGCAACGAGGACATAAAAAAAAAACACGAAAACAATCTCTGGGAAAAAAAAGTTATGAAGTTATTTCCCAAAGGTTTTTAAAAAATTGAATAAACAGAAAAAAACAGTGTTTATTACTTTTGACCCTAGTGGATTTCTATCCCCCTATTTGATTTAAAAGGAATTTTCTTGCTAAAGGGACTAAGGTTTTGCCCTCAAAAATACAAAATTTTTAAAAAAGATTTCTGAAAATGGAAATTTATTTTCCACACTAAAGGGGAAAAACCCCTTTTTCCCCAAAAAACAAAAAAACTTGGGTTTTAAAAAAAAAAAAAAGTAGAAATTCCAAAATTCGAGTAAAGTTGGGGGTCTTATGTTGGGGCGGAAAATTGTGGAAATTTGTTGGACTTTTCTTTTTGTTTTATATACAGAAAATACTTGGTTTAAAAAGGTTGGCTTATACAAAAGATTTTTGGCCTTTTTTCCCCGTTTTAAAAAAATAAACCCAAAAAATTTTGGAAAAAATAAAGGGGAAAAAAAAGAACTTTTTTTTAAAAATTTTTTAAAGCCACAACCTAAAAAAAAACAGTAGAGCCCCAAAAAAAAAAATAGTAAATTATTTAGGGAAAACATTAGACCCTTTAAAGGGCCATTTTTTTCAAACCCCCTACCAAAAAAACCCAATGACAAAACCCCTCCCAAGTAGACCCTTTTGGGAAATAACCATCCACCCTCCATTTTTTAAAACCCTACCTATTAAACAAAAAAAATTTTTAAAAAATATCATGCAAAAGAGAAAAAATTTAACCCGTGGAGAGCCCCCGAATACCAAGGGCGGGGGTGAAAAAAAATGGGACAAACTAAAAAATTTTCAAAATAAAAACCCGGTTTTAACATAAAAGCCAATAAGAAAAAAAAGGGGGAAAAAAAAAAATTATATGGTAAACCCCCCCATATGATGGGAAAGGGAAAAAAAAACTAAGTAGGAAAAGAAAATTTCCCCAGAAACCTTTTAAAAAATTTATTCCCAAAAGGGAACCCTGTAATTCTAAAAATTCAATAAAAACCATCAAGCTACGTTTTCTCTGTATGGGCCCCAAACCTTTTAAAAAAATAATTGTTTTTTCCAATAAAACAAAAATAATTTCAACCAAAGAGGGTGAGAAAAGGGAAACCTTGTAATTGCACAAAAAAAAAAACCAGTGCCCCCGATTAAAAAATGCCTTTTCAACCCAAAATTGGGGTACCCAAACTACGGGTTTTCAACAGCAGTGATAAAGAAAAAAAACATAGGGACAAAGGCAAACCACTTTTAAAACCGATTTTTTGCAAACCCTTAAAAAGTCCTTCCCAAAAAAAAAAAAAAATTTAAAAACCAAACAGAATTAAATAACTTTTTTGGAAGCTTAAAGATAAAAAATAGATTTCAAATATCATGGAAAATTATAAAAAAAAACAAACCCCCCATCAACAAAATTCTTTAAAAAAAGCAACTTATGCAAATACAGAAAAGTGGCTGATATTATTAAAACCCCCTCTAGCATCCCTGAACTTTTAAAGTAGAAATGGTAAAAAAATTGCAGGGGAAAAAAATGGAAATCTTTGTCCCTTTCACATTCCTTGGCCGTCCCCCCTGGGAAAGGCCCCCCCCCAAAAAAAAAATCTACAAGCCCCGTGCCAAAACACGCGAGCTCACGCACCCACCCAACACCCCTTTTTATTTACCCGGGGGCGGTGGCCCCGATTGTTTTATCCTGAGGGGCATTCGCTCGAAACAAAATTTTTTCGGTTTTTTCATTTTTTCCCTTTTTTAAAAACTTTTTTTAAAATGGGAAGTCGCTCCCTATTGGTTTTTAGCAAATTTTAGCATTTTTGGGGTGGCGTTTTTACTTAATTTTATTTGATTTTCCCCCACGTTGTGCACTGTGGCCCAAGAAACTAAATTTAAAAAGGGAAGATTAACTTTGCGCGGTCCACCAAAAAATTAACCTTTTTTTTCTAAACCCCAACTTACATTAAAAAAATCCAAAAGGCAGACTGGGAAAAATTTGTGCGCAAAATTTTAGATTTGGGAAAACGTTCTTCTTTTTTTTTCCGATGCTTTTTAAAAAGGGAAAATAAAAAAATTTTGGGGGTTTTAAATCATGGAGTTCCCCCCTGTAATAAAAGGGGAAAAGAAACCTTTTGAAGAAAACATTTAAAAAAACTAATAGTAATTTTGAAATTTTGAAAACCCCCATAAAAATTCCAAACAAAATTGAATAATTAAAATAAAACAAATCCAAAATGACAAAAAAATATTCATAAAAGGGAAAAAGACAAGCCCAAATTTTTAAAATGGAACCCAATGAAATACTCCCAACTCCTCAAACCAAAAAAATTCAGAAAAAAAAATATTTTTAAAAAAAGCTGATAAAACTCCCCCATGACGCCTTTTGCAAAAAAAAAAAAGAACTTGTGCCCCAGATGGATTTAGGGGTTTGGGTTTGAAGCAACAGCAATAAAAGAAGCCCCTTTTTTATTTAAACCCCCAAAAAACAAAACCCAATTTCCCCAATAAACCCCACATTTAGGAAATAATAAACCCCCTCAAAAAACCCAAAAATTTTTCAAAATTTATTCAAAAAAAATCTGGAAAAAGAACAGAGGACATAAAAAAAACCGAATACAATCTTGGAAAAATTTGTTATGAAAATTTTTCCCCGGGTTTTTGAATTGGAAAAAAACAGAAAAATTCAGTGTTTTATTTCTTTTGAAAATAGTGGATTTCTTTCCCCCTATCGTGAGGAATTTTTGCTAAAACACTAAGGTTGCAACAAAAATACAAAAATAACAGGGTTTGAGATGGAAATCATTTTCCACATAAGAAAAACCCCCTTTTCCCTTGAACAATTTAAAAATTGGATAAAAAAAAACCCCGCAGAAAAAGGGAAATCCACATTCGATGTCCCCGATGGGACTTTTGAGGGGGCCCGGAAAAAATTTTGAATTAGTTGGCCTTTTTATGGTTTTCTCTTTTACAGGGAAAAAACCCTTTGGGAAACAAGTTGGCTTATTTCAGAGAAAGTTGGCCTTGCCACGTTAAACAATAAACCCCAAAAAACTTTTAAAAAGGAAAAAAAAACTTTGTTTAAAATTTTTTTAAAGCCACAACCTAAAAAAAAACAGTAGAAGCCAACAAAAAACTAGTTTAAAATTTTTTTGAAAATAAATTTGACTTAAAAGGGCCCTTCATACAAAAAAAAACCAAAAAACCTTTTAAAAACCACCTGTTTCGTAGACTTTAAAAATTAAAACCCTCCCCCCTAAATTTTTTAAAAACCAATACCTTAAAGGTGTAAACAAAAAAATTTTCTAAAAAATCATTTCCAAAGAGAAAGAATTTAAACCCGGTGCAGCCCGCCCGAATACCAAGAGGGGCTGAAAAAAAAAGTGGCACAGCTACAAATTACAATTTAACCCCGATTTTAAAAACATGAAAAAGCAATAAGAAAAAAAGGAAAAAGAAAAATTATAAAGGGACAACCCCCCATATGAGGAGGGAAAAAAACCCAAAGTAGGGAAAGAATTCCTCGAAAACCTTAAAAAAAACATTCCCAAAAAAACATTTTACTATCTAAAATATTCCCAAAAAAAACCCATCAAGTATCGTTCTAAGTATGCCCCAAACCCTTTAAAAATTTAATTTTTTCTTCCAATAAAACCCAAAAAAATAAACAATCAAAGAGGGTGGGCGAAAGAAAAAATTTTTTAATTGCACAAAAAAGGAACCCGTGCCCCCTGAATAACAAATGCCCCTACATCAAAATTGTGTACCAAAACTATGGTTCCCAAAAAAAAAAGTGATTAAAAAAACATTTCTAGGGGGGTCCGGCCAAAAACCCCCTTTAAAAACCCCGATATGCTAACCATAAAACCCGTCCTTCAAAAAAAGAAAATTTTTAAAAAACCAAAACAGAATTTTAAATACAAAATATTTTGGGAAGCTTAAAGATAAGAAAATAGATTTTAACATATCAGGGAAAATTATAAAAAGAGCAACACCATACAACAACATTTCTAAACAATGCAACTTATGCACTACAGAAAAGTGGCTGATATTATGTAAACCCCATCTAGCATCCCTAAACTCTAAAGTAGAAATGGTAAACAATTGCAGGCACAAATGGAAATCTTTGTCAATGCACCATTCCTTGGCACGTCCCCCCTGAACGCGCCCCCAAAAAGAAAAATCTACAAGCCACGTGCTACACGCGCAGAGCTCACGCACCCACACAACACACTATATAATACCGGTGGCGTGCCCTGATTGTACGTCCTGAGGAGAGCATTCAGCTCGAAACAATTTTGTCGGTTTTACCTTTTCCATTTTAAAATCTTATTTTAAAACTGGTATATATATATATATATATATATATATATATATATATATATATATATATATATAATATATATATATATATATATCAGAAGCAAGAAAAAGCCTTTAAACTAGGAGAGACAGAGAGAATTATGGTTGACATCTTTTGAAATCGGCGTACAAAAAATGCTGATCCGCCTTCTTCTTGACAGTATCTCCCACATTTCTATTGGCAAAATTGTTACGTATAAGCGTTTAGGATACAATAAGAAGCTTTCCCTAAACAAAGATGTGTATGAAGCAGGATGATCATAACGCCTCATTTACCCACCCTTCAGCTTTGTTGAAGTCCTGTTTACTCATGCAGGCCACCTATCACTCCTATGCATCACGGTCACCGCATGCAAGAAGACAATTGTTCCATTGCTGAGCTGATCTCTCTGGTTACTACGCACCCGAGCGTAGTAACTTTCAGCAAAGTCAGCTAACTGTGCACTCGTGGCTCTTGCCCTAATTGCTTGAACCACCGTCTCTGAGCCAAACAATGCTGGACTGATCGCTTCAGAGAGTCATTGCGAACAGCCAGCCAGTGCGTCAACAAGAGCCAAATCGATTCACAGGAAGTGGCTTCAGCTCGATTGAACTCGACCGGCGGGAGGCGAAGATAAGAGAGAGAAGATAATTACCTGCAACCCCCACCCCCTACCTCGGTGTCGCTGCCCTAAGCCACTACTGCCACGAAAAGATTCATACACACGAACCTGGTCTGATAATTAGGCTTGCACCTCTGCTTCTTCTCATGCAAATCACGTTCAATAAAATAAGATATAGGCATGGGTCTTTATTTAGTTTATATACCTACTCCGCAAAAGTTAAGGGCCGGAAAAACATTCCTGTCTCCCAAGCAAACAAAATCCAAAAAAACACCCGCAACTCATAGAATGATTTAATGCAACATTTAATCCATTGATTCATGCACGAAATTCATTGACAAGTCAAAATCCATTGGATTTACATCCGTCACAAACACAACACCCCCCTTCTGAAAAATTGCAAGAAAAGTCAGGTCATTTTGTTCATGTTCAATAACGGGTGTGGCCACTATTTGCTGCCAGACAGTCCACCAGCCGTCGCCGCATCGAGTGGACAAGGTTGTGCAGCATCTGTTGCGGGATGGCGAGCCACTCCTGCTGCAGGAAGTGGAAGAGCTGCGCACCATCTACGGGCTGGGGGTGATTGTCCACTACGCGGCATCCAAGAATGTCCCACAAGTTTTCAATGGGAGCCAGGTCTGGGGATCGGGCTGGCCAGTCCATGCGGACAACTTGCGCAGCTGCAGGAAGTCCCTCACCACCAAAGCACGGTGAGGGGTGGCGTTGCCGTCCTGTAGAATGGAGCCACGTCCCATGGCCCGCAGAGTGGGGACGATGATTGGCCCGACAATCTCATCCCTGTACCTCACGCCGGTCAGGTTGCCTCGAATGAGGTAAAGAGGAGTCCTCCCATGGAGATGAAAGCCTCCCCACACCATCACGGACCCCCCTCCATACCGGTCGTGCTCTTGGATGCAAGCATGGACGAATCGCTCGCCTACACGTCGCCAAACGCGCCTCCGGGCATCACTGTTCGACAAAGTGAAACGAGACTCGCCTGTGAACAGGACTCTGCCCCACTGCTGCCTGTTCCAGCGCTGGTGGTTGCGTGAGAACGCCATCCGAGTTTGACGATGACGTGGTGTCAGCGGTATACGAATGGCAGGGACCCTTGAGTGGAGGTTTACCTCGTGCAGGCGTCGCCTAACAGTGTCCTGGGAGATGTTAATGTGGGTAGCCGTCCTCAGGTTGCTACGGAGGGTCCTGGCAGTGATGGTTCTGTCACGCAGCGCCATCACCTGAAGGTAACGATCGTCGCGATGGTTCGTTGTTCTTGGGCGTCCGGAGCGGGCCCGTTCATCGGTACTACCGGTGGCTTGGAAGCGTTCAGCCAGGCGTTGAATAACGGAGTGGCTCACTCCAAGCCGTCTGGCGACTTCTCGGCTGGAAGTTCCATCCTGAAGCCACCCCAGCGCCCGTCCACGATCAAGTGTTGATAGTCTCTGTCTTGAAGGCATGGTTATTGAGACCCCTGGTTGCAGCCCTTAAATACCCCTAACCGTGTACCTTTGGCGGAGCAGTGTTCACTAGGGACATGGCTTGCACGTGCAATTTGCCAGACACCTGCCGCGGCACTGCTTCGTCAGCTGACAACGACTGAACTTTCATTACATTCACGTGCATTTGCATCGTTTTCTGCGCCGTTCAAAACACATTTGCATAACTGCAATGTCCGCAAAACAGGTTTGGGCACGTGCAGCAATAAGTAAAGTTGCCGCGTAGCCCTCCATGCGTCATTTTCAACGTCGTTGTGCTCGTGTACAATATATCTATCTGCAGCTTCTGAAAACAAGGGTTGGCCCTTAACTTTTGCGGACGATATATATATATATATCACGAACAGTATAAAAATGTCCTTTAAAAATCCAAAAGAGCTCAACCGTCTAGGGAGCAACATCTGTTAAAAATATTTCTAAAATGAAGTGCTAAAATCAACAAGCTTGTTTCGAGTCTCGAGCCTCTTGCCTCTTGCTCTCTTCAGGATATTCTTTTGGGGCACGCTGTCGTTCTTTTATAGCGTGCGGGACCTGATTCCGTTGCTGCATGTGTGATTTAATTTCATTCGCTGCACGTGTGGTCTGTGGTTCTTGTTGGGGTCTGTTCAGGTGGTGTGCGCTAACAAAGATTTCCATTTGTGCCTGCAATTGTTTACTCTTTCTACTTTTGTATTCAGAGTTGCTAGGTGTGGTTTACATAATATTAACCATTTTTCTGTGGAGCATAAATTGCATTTTTTAGAAATATTGTTGTATGGTGTTGCTCTTTTTATGATTTTCCATGATATGCTGTAGTCTATTTTTATCTTTGAGTCTCCGGATGTATTAACTCAACTCTGTTTGGTTTTTGTATTTTTCTTTTTTGAATGACTGTTTATGGTTTGCGTATCTGGTTTTAACAGATGTTGCTCCCTAGATGGTTGAGCTCTTTTGGGTTTTTAAAGGACATTTTTATACTGTTCATGATAATTGCTCCTCACGTTGAGCACTGTGGTCCGACAAAACCAAAAATGGAGGAAATCATTTCTTAATGGAGTGTCCTGTGCATGCCTGTACCCATCGTCAACACAGCGCAGGCCTCCAAGGGTGGTACAGGACTGCTCTAAAGACAGGTGAGGACAGTGCTTCTCTGGGTCCTCCCCAGCACCTTCGGGTGTTTCTTTTTCTTCTTTGCCTTAACTAGGCTGACCCTGGAGAAAGGTCCAGTGACGGTGAGGAAAGACCCACTGACCACAGGGAAAGTCCTGTTGACAGTGGGAAAGACTACAACTTTGGATTCTCTCTTGAGGGCACATAAGACCGTATGGCGAAAGCTTGGCTGTGTCTGGAGTGGCACTGTCTTCATCTGTCCGTGGGCAGGGGTGGTTGGGTCTGTGGGGTGTGCTCGGCAGCTGGAGGGTGGTGTTTTTCGCCGGTGGGCTCTGCAGTCATGAAATACGGGCTGGTACACCCATGGGGATGCTACTTTAAGGCTGTTATGAGCTGCATCCTGTAGTCTAATTTACCTATGTTCAGGAGCAGTTATGTCCCTTGATATCTTAATGGAGTGTCCTGTGCATGCCTGTACCCATCGTCAACACAGCGCAGGCCTCCAAGGGTGGTACAGGACTGCTCTAAAGGCAGGTGAGGACAGTGCTTCTCTGGGTCCTCCCCAGCACCTTCGGGTGTTTCTTTTTCTTCTAGGCAATCTACTAAAAACATACCATTTTCAAACCCACAAACTTACACCAGAAAACTGATAGAACAAACCGAGAAATGTGTACGCAACATGAGATGGAAGGCTTTCTTCTTCCTAAACCCAAATGCAAAAAATGAAGACAAAAACACATATGGCTTCAAATCATGGCGATCACCCCCGACAATAGATGAAATGAAACCTTTTGAAGACAAAATGAAGGGACTGATAGCCAACATTGAATTCAAGAAATCAGATAACAACTTTCAAACATCACTAGCAAATGAAATAAAACAAATCCAAAATGATAAAAAGATATTCGTAAAGGCCGATAAAACCAGCAATTTTTACAAAATGGAACTAAATGAATACTCCCCAACTCCTAAACAAAAACATCCAGAAAAATTACAAGAAAGCTGATAAAACCACACATAACAACATCCACAAGAAAGAAAAAGAGCTTGCACACTGCATGGAGTTAAGCGACAGGGTAGAGGCAACAGCAACAAAAGAAACCTTCATAACACTCAAAGACCACAAGCCTAACTTCCAAAACAACCCAACATGTAGACTAATAAACCCATCCAAATCCGAACTGGGCAAAATAAGCAAGAGAATTTTGGAAAAGATTATAAAAAGGGGGTAAAATCAAACACCGAATACAATTTTTTGGAAAAACACTATGAAGTTATCCAAGGGTTTTTAGGAAACTAAACAAACGAAAACACAGTGTTGATCACATTTAAAGAGAATGTAAATATTTTGTTCACGACCCCCCAATTTTATTTTGCACAAAAACCCCCCAATTTTTACTTTCAAAATCACTCCATCACATTTCATTTTTGGCCAAATTTAACACCTTTTTCCACAAAAAAATTAACCCCCTAAAAAAACCCCCCAAAAAATATTAAACGAAATTTAAAGCACATTAAAAAGGGGGGTTTTCCGTTTTAGAAAAAATTGGGGGTGATCGTAAACCCAAACATTTTTTACTTTCCCCAAAAGAACCTAAAATAAACCCTAAACGGGTATATGGCTTGATGGTCTTGCTGTCAACTCCCCAATCAATATTGGTCTTTGAGACCGCCAACAAGCTTGTGGCACCCCGAGCGGGGCGGCTGCTAGACCCTTTATAATCATTGGGCAACGAGCTCAATGTAAACGGTGCACTTTAAAACCCAATCGACAGGGGGGTTTGACATCATTTTCGTCGTGTAAGTCTGGGATCAAACCCCCGTGCGGTCATTATGCAGTGAGAAACCAAACGTTTAAAAAGGGGTTGCTTTTATCCTCTCTCTAAACAAATGGCTGATTCAAATTTTGGGGAGGCGGGATCTTCTTCAAAAGAAACCACAAGGGAAACGCAATTCCAAAAAGGGCCCAAACTGAGCATTTGCTGTATTCAGGTAGAAAAAAGAAAAATATTGAAACAAAAAAAGTTTTAACAGGAAAGATTTAAATATCTTAAAAATTTTGAACGGGGCAAGCCTTCCCTTGAAACCGCCCAAGCCAAAAAAAAACCTAATTTTTTTGGAAGCGGACAAAGAAAACACAAAATGACAGTAAGTAACGAAAAAAATTTTTTGAGTAATTTTTTTTGTAACAACTTGATAATAGCCAAATTGAAAAAGGTTTTTTTATAATTGAAAAACAGGGCTAAAATTTTTAACGCCTGTTTTACTGAAGGCATCATGAGATTAAAGAGGGAAAGTCTAAAACTTTTCCCAAAAATCTTTGCTTTTGGGCCCCTGGCTTAAAAAAAAAAAAGCCTTTTAAAAAAAAATCAAACCCAAAAACCCCCTGGGGGAATTATTTAAAAAAAAACAAAATTTTTTTGAGGGACCCCCCCAAAAGGCGGTGAAAAAAATTTAGGGGAAATTAAATCATTTTTTTTTTACCACTATCCAAAGTTCCAAAAGCTCAAATTTTCTACCCCACAGCTTGTAGGGAAAAAAAAGCTCTTTTTAAAATATATGAAAAAAGCGCCTTTGGGCTTCTGCAATACTGGGCGGGGGCCGGGGTAGCCCCTGCGAAAAATCAATATTTGGCCAAGGAAAACCTAAAAAACAAAAAAATACCCAAACTGTGTCCACTCGCCCAGAAACCGCCCGGCCCTAAAAGGCTCCCAAACAGGACTAAAAATCCCAAACTGTGCCCAAACTCCCCCCACAAACCCCCAAAATCTCTAAAAAGGGCCCCCCAACAGGGCCGAAAAAAATACAAGGGGAGGAAACTCCTCAAAACAAAACACCCCACCCCCATTTTAAAACACCCAACCCCCCAACCCACACCCACACCCCCCCAAACCCCACGCATGCACACCCCCACACCCCACACCCCCCCCCACGCATGCACCCCCCACCCCCACCCCACACTTTCCACCCCCACCCCCCCCCCCTACCCACCCCGGGCACACAAACACATAAATTTTTTTTCTGATTTTTGCACAAAAACAAAGAAACGATTAATTAATTTTTTTTAATTTATGTTTTTTAAAAATCGGGTTTTAAAAAAAATGAAGGCCAAATTTTAGCTCAGAGCTTATTAATATACTTTATATTTTGGAAATTGGAAAAGGGGGAGGGCGTTTAAAATCATTTTAAAGAACATTTGAAAAATTTTAATTTTACTGATCTTTTTAATCGCACAAATATCCCGGAAATTTTTTGGAAACATTATAAAAAAACCAATATTTGGGCCCAACCTTTTTAAAGTTATTTGTTTTTTTTTTTTTTATTTGCCCTGAAGTGTTAATCTGACTGTTTCTACCACCCCGGAAGGATAGCTATTCGCTTTAATAAAATTAATTTTTAAACGTTAAAAAGCCTATAACAACACCGAATTTTAAAATTTAAATTTTTTATTTATTTTAAATTTTAAAAAAAAAGGGCGCCGAACTCATAATCTTTTTAAAGAATTGTAATAACAAATTTACGAAACAATAAATTTTAAACATTGATTTTATGAATTTGGCTTTTAAAAAGATTAAACAATAAATAAAAGATAATAGTAAAACTATTTAACGAGGAAATTTAAAAAAGTGAAAAACTTTTAATTTAAGTGATTCGAAAAAGCAAAAATATTAGCGGGTTTTATTGAAAGGGCTAACATGTCTTGAAGTTTTTGCGGCACTTGGTGAAAATAAAAGCCTTTTTTAAACTTACTTTTTTTTTATTTTTAATTTTTTTAAATCTAAAAATATTGGGGGCTTTAAAAATACGACCACAAAAAATTCGAGATAAAAAATTTATAACGTGGAAAAAATATTCAGTAGCGACAAAAAATTAAGCAAACGTTCAGTGAAGTAGCCCATGGACTTCTTTAAACCCTACAAACTTTTCATAAAAAGCGGGCCCATCATCTCTAAAACCCCAGAGTCCTTCAGAGGGGAGCCGCCAAAAAAAGTGCTATTGCCCCTTTTATGATTGTTTAAATATAAGGGCCATGATCAACAGCCAGTCTGGTTTCAACTAAACAGAAAGAAGTAATCACAAACACACTTTAACTCTAACTGGGGTGACTACATCTTACAAAATTTTAACCATGCAAGGGGGAGCAAAGTTAAGGGGGTTTTTGGCTGGTCTGAAAAGGGGCAGTTCTTGAAAACCAAAATTTAGACAAACAAAGTTTTTATCCATAGTTGGCAATTCCTACCTTCCCCCTTCCAAAAGAGTTTGAGGGTTTAAAAAGAGCATCTTAAACATCATAATTCCCGACCAAAAAGTTTTAATGGGTTTGTTTTAGCGCTTTACATCCTGGCAAAAAAACCTGCCCAAAAAGAGTCCCCCAATTTTGAACAATACAAACAAGAACTGAACTTTTATAACATATCCTTTTCCCCGTAAGTTTAAAAGTATATCCATTTTAAACAAAACAAACCCCAAACAAATGTAAACGTATACCCCCTGGTTTTGTAAAAGCCAACCAGTGCCCCCCTAAGGGTTTTTTTTCCCAAACGCCCCCACTTTAGGCGAACCCCATTGGGCAAAAAAAACATTTTAAAATTGATCCTGTTTTTAAAAATAGTCAAAAGTCATTATTAAATTAAAACAGAACAATAACAACTTTGGGGTTTACATCAAGAACATGCAAAGAAAAATATTTGGGAAAGGGGTTTTTTTAAAACCAACTATAGAAAAAACCCCGCCAGTCATAAACTTATTGTAAAAAATTGTAAAACGTGAAACCAAAACCCCCACACCTAAGCCTGGTCTAAAGGTTTGGTTTTTTAAAAAATTATACAAAAAAAGGGGAATGATCCATACGTAGTTTTTTGCCCGACTTTTAATCGCTCTTACCGCAGTACTAGGGCCCCCAACAGCAAGAACAAAAAAACCCAAACCCTTTTTAAACCCACCATCCCAAACTGTTCTTTTGCGTTTTTTTGTTGTTTTGGTCAACGGTCAACAAACAACACCTGAGATTTTCAAGGTTTCCCCAAAGCAGCTATAGATTTTTTAGAGCAAAATGAAACAAATTTCGCAATCAGTTTATCCAACCAACTAAATCTTTTAGGAAAATTGGGGGTTTTGACTCCTAAGACCCAAAACGTTATGCCTCATCTACACACTGTTATATGTAACAGAGAATTATTTCAAACCCCAGTAAGAGACCACGGGTCACATTACCCGGGAAAATTTAGGGGGGGTGCCCAACAAATTTTAACCTTTACTTAAGTTACCCTAAAACATGGAAAATGCCCATTTTTCTTTTAAAAACTTTCGAGGGTAAAGATTTTTCATTTTAATGCAAGCAGTGACTTTTGAATAAAAGGGTTACCTGCATTGCACATCTTCAAAAAGTACATGACTTTTTAAATCTTGACTTTTTTATCCTTTTATGACTCTGCCCAAAAATCCCGATGGCTAGTTTGGAAAAGTTTAGCGGGATCTCCCACAAACTTTTTTTAATCAAATAAAAAAATACTTCCCATTTCCCTCTTTAGGCGCAAAGGGGTTTTCCTTAGAATACATGAACTCGTGGGGCAGGTTTTTACGAAAACTCACTTCCCCTAAAGGGGCTTTTCCCTTTTTTAGTCTTTGAGGCAAAGACATAACGACTCTGACTATGAATAAGCACAGGGAAAACCTGGGCCGAATTAAAACTGTGAAACGAAGGGGGACTATCACGAACAAAAATTTTTTGGCTGACTGTGTTTATTGGCAGACGTCCTTTCAGAAAATTTTTGATCCTTCATGAAACCCTTAAACTTAGACTCATCACAAATTAAAATCTCTGCCCCGGGGCCCTTTTTTTGGGACCTTTCTTAAAGTCTACCAAAAATTTAGGGTTGACTTTTTTTCCATTTTCCCACACTTCAGAAAGAAATTTAAGACGGGGGGGGGGGAGGTATTAGCATGGCCTAAAAACCTTACTGCAAAAAACCCCCCAAAAAAAAAAATTTTAGACGACTAAGATTTTCAACCCAAACCATCCAACTATCCAATTTCTTGACACAACAATCTTTTATGGTGGGGCCCTGATTTACCGCTCCCACTTAGAAACTTTAAAATGATACAAGGGCCTCATTATTAAAAACTGTGTTAGGGATTTTGTCACAGCTTACCCCGATAATCCCGCAGGACTAAACTTGGGAAATGACTTTTGAAATCCTAAAAATACACTATCTCCCACAACGATTACCCCCTAGCCCAAAAAGATTAAAAAAATAGCCCCATCGAAACCCCCAAACTCGTTCCTAATCTAAGGGACAAAACTAATATGTTTGCATTACAGACTGTTACAGTTTTACCTTAAGACACGGATTGAAACTGACAGCTGTTCATAGAATATTTATCTGTGATCAAGAGCCCTTTATGAGGCCATACATCAAGAAGAATACTGATCTTAGAACCCAAGCCACTGAGCTTCAGAAAAAGACTTCTTTAAACTGATGAACAACAGCTGTTTTGGCAAAACATGGAAAATCCACACAAACGTAAAGATGTGAAATTAGTTACAAAAGAAAACCAAGCAATTAAGTTTGCCTCTAAACTAACTATCAAGACTTTAGAAGATTTAACGACAGCTTGGTTGGCATTATGATGAAGAAAAGGATGTTAAGTTGGACAAGCCAGTGTTTATTGGCTTTACCGTATTAGAGTTGTCAAAGTTATTGATGTTAGAATTTCTGTACGACTACTTTAAACCACTGTACCCAGAAGCAAGAGTCCTTTACACAGACACTGACTACTTTTATTCTAGACGTCCCCACAGAAGACTTCTATAAGATTTAGAAACGAGAGTGAGCTAAAGGAGCTGATGGGTGGTACGACACATGCGACTATCCAAAAGACAGTCCTTTACATTCAACTGTAACAAGAAAGTGATTGGAAAGATGAAGGATGAACTTAATGGGACAGTTATCAAAGAATATGTTGGTTTGCGGTCAAGATGTATAGCGTTGCCAGCCAGACTTCTGTAATGAAGAAGGCTAAGGGCATAAGTAAAGAAGTTGTCAAAAAAAATATAACTCACGACAACTACAAGCAAGCTCTCTTTGAAAACAAAGTATTTTCATCACACAAATGTTAATCTGCGCTCTACTCTTCATCAAGTAAACACAACTGCTGTTAACAGAAATCACTAGTCTCTAACAATAACAAGAGAACTTACGTCAATTCTGAGTTTGCATATGCTGTAGGGCATTGGAGAACTTTAAAAGATTAACTTGATGACTTTGCTTGTACTTAACTTAATAACCTAACTAGACTTACTTAAGAACCTAACTAGTACTTTAATTAAGATACTTGAACTAGACTTAACTTAGAACTTATACTTTAATAACTAACTTAAAACTTGTAATTACTTAAGAACCTAACTAAAGTACTTCTAAACTAACTAACTTAAGTAACTTAATTTTCTTACACTTAACTTGTAATTACTTACACTTAACTAAAAGTACATTGTACTTTCTTTGCAACTTCTTACTTTACTTATTTTGTTTGTTCTTAACTTAGTACTTTTATCTAGTACTAAAAACAATACATAAAAATGGATCTAATGAAGGTGTTGTTATTGTTTTGGAAGGGGCGTTCTTCTTCTTTTACTTTTTGTGGTTTGCTGCATTTGTTGCTTAGTATGTGCCTTAGCATTTGTATGCTAAAAACCCCCCACAACGCGCAGCACTAATACATATATAACACTCTACTTGTAATTATTGTTGTTGTTAATTGCGTTGTCTTGCTTCGGTGGAGTGTGTATTACTATCTATAATTTTTGTTTTGCGATTGGTTTGATTTTTAGTTGTTCCATTCAATATTAAAGAGTCCTATAATGGGATTTAATAGTCCTCTGTAACATTACTCACATTGCGTAGCATTCTCTGTGCTGGTACATTCCACTTGTGTATCATTTCAAATCTGTCCTGTCTGATGACCTGGCGCCATCTTCTTACTTCTACGCTCATTATTTTTTATTGACGATTAAATTTACATATGATCATAATTAATATGATTAAAGTTAATTAACCCATGATGAATGTGACATAGCAAGTGCCAAATCTGTAATACATGTCACCATGCAGAGTTTCTAGTGACTTGTTTTAAAACAGTGTCTTGTGATAAGTCGATATTTTAAATCTCTTTAATCAACTCGCCAATCTTACTTAATAACAATAGCAATATAACTAACATTGTCTGACCACTGATCTAACCATTTTTGACCCTAGCTGTCGCTTCGTCCTAGCGTAGTACTTCAACCTCTGATGTAACAATTGTGAATTGTTCAATACTTAGTCATGCCTAAAACGTGTTTCTCCACACTGGCCAAGATATAACTTCTATGGCAGTGTCTACGGTAGTTGCTTGCCTTCCACTTTATAGTTCTCACAACATTTTAAAAGAATAAAAAATATATAATACTTAAAACCATGAGTTTAAGTGTTAATTGCAGCTATCGTTGGGATATAGTTTATCAACTCTCAAAATTTGTTAGGAATTAACGCCCAACATGGAAAAAGATGAAGATTCGCAAAAAAGTTGAACTTTATTATTACTTTAACAACAAAGATTATCGATTAGCAATAAAGCTAGCTTTAAAACGTTTATGATACTATTG
>CM031596.1:89688449-89695949 GCA_018398815.1 Conus ventricosus
TTTTCTCGTTGAAAGAGAGATACATGTGGGAAGATTGATTTGTCTCTCGTGTGAGGAGAGATACATGTGTGCAGATTTTTGTCTTCGTGGAGAGAGATACAGAGGTAAATCTGTTTACAAGTGGATGATGTGATTTAGTAAATTGTTTTCCCTGAAGGAGAGGGGGAGAAGAAAAACATTCGGTAGTGAGCCTTTTGGTTGACTGGAAAGATTGCGTGTGCGTATGGAGTAAATGCTGTCATGAATGCGGGTATGCAAGAGTGACAGTGTGACACCACACACCTTTCACAACTACCCACGCATAACTACCACCACCTCTTTCATCACCCAGCGAAATCATTTATTTTATTCACGTAAACCTTTTTTATTTTATTTATTTTATTTATTTTTATTTTTATTTATTTTTTATTATTATTTTTTTTTATCCCCCCCCCCCCAGTTTCCCTCCCCCTTTCCCCTTACCATTATTATCAATCCACCATTACCACAACCGTCACAAAGATATCACACCACCCCAGTAAACTAGACACACAACCCAATCGTATCACACACACACCCCTCCCCCTACGCAACCCCCCCTCCTTTTCCTCTCCCATAATCCCCCATGTCATTTCCGCCTACCGGCTATTCTCCCCACCACATGGACAACAACAGATGAGTCATTTTTCATTTTTCGTTCTTTGTTTGTACTGTCCCAAATGTTAAATGTGATTTATTTTTTCGCCTGAAGAAGACCCAAGTGGTTGAAATGCATCGTGTCTTGTCATGTGCTTTGTTTGTCAATGTCACTGGCGGTAAGTAACAAACTCTATTTCTAAATTTTGCTTCTAATAAGTGTCTGTCAGCAGAACGCTTCACACCAGCATGCAGTCTACTCGTGTGGAAGTACCACGTCCTCTCAGTCGTGGGTTCTGGCATGCCAAACGTAACAATGTTATAGCGCGTGCCCTAAACCACACGAAGAGAGGGCTTTACGAATATTACGTTCTACGTGGGAATCTGCGTGAATTGTGCCAGACTTGGCTGAAGTCCACTCAGTTAACAGCTGACCACATTGAGAACCGTGCAGTGTCAGAAAACAAGCACAGCACACTCTTTTCATTTTTCTTCACCTCCCTCAAGAATCTTCAGATCCTGAATGAACACCCTCTTTGAAATGAAAAATGATCACTAAACACACACACACACACACACACACACACACACACACACACACACACACACACACACACACACACACACACACTTTCACACACACACACACACACACACGCACACGCACACGCACACGCACACACACACACACGCACGCACGCACGCACGCACTCACTCACGCACGCACGCACGCACGCACACACGTACGCACGCACGCACGCACGTACACACACACATATATTGTGGGTAAATTCTCACACCATCATATGGAATGACAAGCAGGTGCTTTTCAGCAGAGAACACAGCTCTAATGTTCAATGCATTAGTCGAACCAACAGACACAATTTACCAAGACAACTAAATTGTCGAGAATTTGCACAGTGGGGACAGTCTTAGAGAGAGAGAGAGGAGAGAGAGAAGAGAGATGAGAGAGAGAGAGAGAGAGAGATAGAGGAGAGAGACGAAGAGAGAGAGAGAGAACATTTCCCAAACTTTGCACGTAGAGCGAAAATGCCGACTTTGTTTAAAATCAGCGACTGCATACAGCTCTGGAGGATGATACAGTATAGGTCTGGATTCTGCTCTTCAGTGTCACTGATGTCAACACCAATTTGCCATCACTCTCTTTCTGCACATTGTCTGAATCATTGTCACCATCACTTGATGCATCTTTCCGTTTACGCGAAACAGACATTTTTTGTCCGTTTGAGGCTTTTGTTTCTCCGCCTGTTGAAGCTGAAGACATCGGCTCGCTTGAAGTTGATGACACTAGGGTACATGGCATCGACACAAGTGATAGCGATGGGTTGAGCTTCACTGATGATTTTGCGTCGTCCTGACTACTTGTAGAAAATTGTTCACCCTGCCTTTGGCGTGCATCTGACGAATTTGAAGAGAATCCTCAACCTTACTGATGCTTTTTAATTTTTTTTTCATCTTAAATGTAGCCATAAATGTCTCAGTGTGCTGATTTTGTCGACAAACTTCGACAGTCGATCGATACCAAAGGCACAGATAACGTTAGTGGAAGTGACGTGTTGGCAAGTCTCTACGCCAATCATTCTTTAGGATTGAGTCACGTGGCTGTAAAGCCCCACCACAGTCAGGATTTTCTTGGAGAGTGGGTCTTTTGTTACTTCGCGGAGTTGTTTTGTGTTGTGTGGTGGGTGGTGTGTGTGTTGTGTGTGTGTGTGTGTGGTGGTGGTGTGTGTGTGTGGGTGTGTGTGTAAATACATTTAAAAAGCATAGATGTTTAGAAAAATTTTATAGATTAACGAAGATGGGAAGGGGAAAAGATAGATGTAGATGATAATGATAGATAAGAAGTAGTAAAAAGTTTTTTCACATGGACCTCAATAGGCTCTAGGTTTTTGTACTTTTTGGCCGGTTTAAAAATGGTTTTTTTTTATTAAGTACCGAGAGCACCAATTTTTATTTTCCCCTTTTTCCGGGTAGTAAAAGGGTTGGGGGATTGTTTTTTGGGCCTTGGTGGAAAAACCCCTAGATTTGAGAATTTTAGTTATCCCATTTTACCCCAACCCACCCCCCCCAACACAATCAAAAAAACCCCCCCACCCCCCTTTGCTTTCTCCTTCTTGGGATCGGGGCCCCTGTCGCAAGTGAAGAAATTTTTTTTAGATTCGTGTTTATTTCCCATTTTTTCTTTTGTCCCCCCCCCCCCCCCCCCCCCCCACAATTTTTCCAACCCAATCCACAAAAAGTTGTCATTTTCTCCACCCAAATTTCCACACACACACACACACACCACAAAAACACACAACAACACAAAACACCCCCACACACCACACATATTATTTTTTATATTTTAAATTATATTATTATTATATTATATATAATATTATATATTATATATGTATTATATATTTGTATGTATATAATTTTCTTTTAAAGGTAAACAGAACTACAGCAGAAGCCAAGTTACGTCCCGGACTGGTGTGATCCCTTCTGACGTCATGGCAATGCAAGATGTCCTCAATTTTTCACTGCCTTTTGGGAACCATGGTGACCCAGACTTAAATAATCAGTAAATGGTGGCCATGGAACCAAGGGACGATTAGGGCTTTAGGGAAAGTGCAGCCCGCCCTTTTTGTTAAAAAGGTAAGAAAAGAAAATTGGACAGAGGTTTTTATTTTCAATTGAATTATTGCAATTCAATACTTTAAGTATTGACTTCCCTGAGTAATATACGTTTTCCTTTTAACATTGAAACAAGCGGAAGCAAATGGCAGGGAAATTCCGCAAAAATCTGAACTATTTTGTTGGGGGGGAAAAAAGGGGGGGGAACTTTTGCCCCCATAAGAAAACCTAACAAGAGAAATTTTATTCAAGACTGGCACGCCTTTTAAATTGAATAAGTCAGACAAATCATAGAGAAAAATCTAATGGGGAAAAAACCGCAGGCCCAACAATCATTGTCTTCTAGAATGACTTGGCAAGATTTGGACTTAAAGGAGGGGGGAGTTTGAAGATGGAGAAAACGGGAAAACATGAATGAAGAAAATAATTACAGATTAAAAACTCTTCATAGCTGCAAAAGGGAACCAACGCAACCCCTTTTAAAGGCAGATATATTTGTATGCTCTCCGAGGTTATCTTCAAACTCCCCCCCCCTTTAAAGTAAAAATCTTTGCCAAGTCAGTACTATGAAAAATTTTGAGTTTGTTGGCCTGCGCTTTTTTTTCCCCCACTATTAGATTTTTTCGTCTTGTTTTGTCTACTTTATTCAAGTTTAAGGCTTCCCCGTCTTGAAAAAAAGTTGCTCTGGTTTTGGGGTTTCCTTAGGGAAAGAAAAGTTACCCCACTTTTTTTTCCGTTTTTGTTTATGTTCCTGCTAATTTCATTTCCAATTATTTTGTTAGCAATTGTTGCAATTGAAAATGTCACGCCTGCTTCGGAAAAAAACGTCAGGCCCGGGGAAACTAAAAAACTGATGCAAAAATGAAAAAGTGAGCTAAAAGTTCGGGCCTTTTTTAAAATTTTACACAATATATAGTGTCGGACATCAAAAAAAAAAGGGAGACAAACTTTTTTTGGGAAAAAATTAGTTTTCCTTTATGAATGACATAACTTAGTTTGGGAAACGCCCCAAAAATACAAAAACTTAGCCAAATTTATTTTAATTTTTTTATGACAAATACACAAAAAATTGTCTGCAGTCAAAGGACAGAAAAGAGTTTAAAAAAGATATTTAAAAACCCCAAAGAACCTCAGGGTTAACAAAAGGTATGCCCATCAGAAAACAAACAACAAACAAAGACAAAAAAAAAGATGTTTGTCTTTGTAAAATATAAAAAAATTTTCAGAGAAAGAGGGAAATACTTTGGACCCTACAAAAACGGGAAAGATGCTCCCCCATAAAATCCCAATAGCGCCATTGAAAACAAAATTATAGGGACTACAGACTGAAAAAAGTTTTTTCGGATGCCTGAGTATCGGAAATGTTTCGGGGCGGTATTTCCTCAATTTCTTTTACAAAATTTCTAAACGACTTGGATTCGAGCAATTTTATGTTTTTTTGCTGTTCAAAATACAGACTGTTCGGGGCTTTAAATGCTTTGCATACTTCGAATTTATTTTTTTGTTTAGTATCTATTATTTATTTTTCCCATGTATTTTTCTGTCATCTATTCATTATCTATGTATTTTGTCCCTTTTCTTTTAGTATGTATCTTCCTTATTCTTTCATGTTGATCTTCATCTATTCATTATCTATGTAGTATCTGTCCATCTATTCTTTATTATGTTTTTATCTGTCCATCTATTCATTATTATGTATGTTCGTCCAATTCATTATCTATGTTGTATCTGTTCATTTATTCATTATTATGTATTTTTTGCCATCTATTTATTATCTTTTTATGTATCTGTTTTTATCATTATCTTGTTGTATTGTCCATTATTTATTACTATGTATGTATCTGTTATTTATTATTAATATGTATTTATCTGTCCATCTTTCTTTTTTCATGTAGTATCTGTTCATTTTCATTTTCTATGTATGTATCTGTCCCTCTATTCTTATCTATGTAGTATCTGTTTATTTATTATTATCTTTGTATTTTTCTGTCCATTTATTCATTATTTTTATTTATCTGTCCATCTATTCATTATTATGTTGTATTGTCCAAACTATTCATTATCTAGGATGTTTGTTTATTTATTCATTATCTATGTATTTATCTGTCCATCTATTTTTTATCTAGTTTTTTTGTCCTTATTCATTTTTCTATGTATTTTATCTGTCCATCTATTCATTATTATGTATGTATCTGTCCCTTATTCATTACAGTATGTTCTGTCCTTTATTCATTTCTATGTATGTTCGTCCTCTATTTTTATTAGTAGTATCTGCCCTCTTTCTTTCTAGTATGTATTGCCCTCTATTCATTATTATGTATGTTCTGTCCATTATTTTTATCTATGTTGTATTGTCCCCCTTTTTCATTATATGTATGTATCGTCCATCTATTCATTTTACCCTTTTTTTACTGATCTGCTTATTATTATTTATTTATTTTTGTTTTTTTTTTTTTTTTTTCTTTCTTTCTTTCCCTTTTTTTCTTTTTTTGTTTATTCATTTAATTCATTATATATTTCCTTTTGTTGGCTTTGGGTAACTTCTTTGGAAAAAAATTTTTATCCTAAGTAAATTATAACCACTTTGGATGGTTTAATTTGGTCTTTTACTTATTTTTTTTGACGAGTTTTTAGTCACCTAAAGCAGACTTGGGGAAAACCCGTAAAAACGTTTCTATAAGGGCGGAAATCCCATCGTTTTTTTTTTTTTTTTGTTTATGCGTTTTTTTCAGTTGAAAAGTTATTGTTTTTGAATGCAGCGATTTCCATTTGGTTCGCAGAATCTTCGTTTATTCCTGGCGAGCGTTGGCATGGTGGGCAACTTTCTTGCTTTGGGCACCTTTTTCTTTTTACCCGTCTGCGAAAAAAATTTTAGGTTGTTTTACGTACATGGCTGAAAGCGTCCCGGACTTATTATCCTAAATTGCTTTTGTACTGTGATAAAACCCCAGCTCGGTCATACTGCTTTTTTTGCAAAATGGGTTTGGGAATGTGGGTTTTTCTTTCTCTTTTATTCTTCCATCCATTCTGCTGTTTTTATTTTTTGGCCCTGATGTTGATCGTTTCATTTTCGTCAAGTTTCCTCAAAGGCTCAGGATTGTGTACTCCAGCGCCATCAGAGTATCATTGGGATAGTAATATTTGCAAGTAGCCCCCAACTTCCCTATCCTTTTTAAAAGGGTTTTAGTCCATGCTGGCCGACTTGTGATCCACTGAATGCTGGTTCCAAAAAGGGGCTATTGAAAATTTCATGGGGAAAGTTACACGTAATTTACGCCACAATTATAGTTTATTCCTTTAATTTTTCTTTATCTCTTTTAAACCCCTTTGATCATTCGGAAAAGGAGGCTCGCAAAATTTTTAAGCGTTCACAGAACGCCAGGGTGGAGACTTTTCTTCCAACGCAAAGAAGAGTGAGGGGTTCCAAAAAATGCTGATGTAGGGGAAAGTCCCCCAGGGGGAAAAAAGATGTAAAGGTAACTGCATCACAGTGAAAAAAGGCCAATCAACATCCTCTATGTTGTGTTGGTGTCCTTCGCTTTTGGCACTGTCGTCCCCCGTGATCGTCGTTTTTAAACAGAGGTACTACGGCCGGCCAAAACCTTTGGTGCGAGCCGCTTTTTACGATTTTCACTACGCAAGAATTACAATGTTCGCACCATGGTTGAACGTCTTCCCGTTGATCGTGGCCGCCGTTTTAGACAAGAGTTGAAACAATTTTGAAACGTTTGTGGGGCTCGTGAAGTGGAACATTGGGACGCTAAACCGGAAAAAACAATAAAAGTGATGACTTTTAGGAATAGTAAGTGTTAACAGCAAAGTGATGACAGTTTTGGAATAGTAACTGGTTAAAAGCAAGTGTGCGTTTTGGGGATAGCAAATGGGTAACAGCAACGTGGGACAGTTTTGGAATAGTAACTGAGGGGTTAAGCACGTGGACAGTTTTAGGAAAAGTAAAAAATGAGTTAAAGCAACGTGTGACGTTTTAGGAATAGTAAAGAGTTAACAGAACGTGTGACAGTTTTAGGAATAGTAACTGAGTTCGCGGAAGGAGAAAACAAAAAAGAAATAAAAAAACAGAGACACAAATACGTGGCATGAAAGGGGTACCCTTTTGGTTCCATCGTAAATGTAACTCTATTTTCTTGGGTTTCTGAGGTTCCTCCCCGGCAGACAGCCTTACAGTCGAGCGCGCCAGTCAACTGCAGACTAAGCTCTGTAATGCCCCGTCGACAGCTGGTCACTAAA
>CM031596.1:89701615-89711615 GCA_018398815.1 Conus ventricosus
ACGCATCTACCTGTTCTTAATTGTCCGCAATATTCATGTCTCTGAATCTCTCTTCGATGTTCAATGCACACACAACAAAGCCTGAAGTTGCTGGTTCTTTATCGCTTTTTCCCCCATGTCGCAATTAATTGATTCAGTGCCCCCCTTCACTTGTAGAAGTATGATGTGTGTACCGGCCCCCAGTCAATAACGGGTTTTCTGCTTTTCCAAAACGCACCATGCTTCAATATGTGGCCTAAAAGCATCCTTTGATATATTATATCTTTTTGAAAAAAGTTGGAACATATCGTACTTTCGGGCTTTGTTTTTTTTTTTTAATATATAGAAGAGAGAGAGACAGAGAGAGAGAGAGAGAGAAGAGAGAGAGAGAGATGAGGAGGAGAAGAGAAGAGAGAGAGAGAGAGGGGAGAGAGGGTGATCAAAGTTACCATAGCCGGTTGGCCCCATGGACAGTTGTCCCTTGTTGTCGTAAACCCTGGCCAAAAAGACTCCAAGGATCATCCAAATAGCCGAAGTATTTGAACACTATGGTACAAAGCATCAGTTGGGGGGTGAGAAAATTACGTGTGTGCCATTTTTGATTACCCCCTACATTTGGGCAGCCACACTCCGACTTCGGGGGATTTTGGGGACTGATAATCTTATGTAGGAGCTTGTCACAACTGAGACAATCCCGCATAACTCTACAGAGCAAACACATTCTGATGTAGCCTTGATGCCTGCAGCCTTACAAGGGCAGGTTGAACCTGCAGGGGCCTTTAAGCCAGTTTGGTGAACAGAATCTTTAAAAAACATTTTTTTTTTTTTTTTGTTTTTTTTTTTTTGGGAAGGGGTTAAACAAATTGAGTGGAGGTTTTTAAACATATGATTAGCTGAGTTGTAACCGCTTAAAACCAATGCCATGGAGATACTTCCCGTTCGGTCTCCCTTTTAACCTTTCACCGACTTGGGGGAAATTTGCCTACAGACAAATCCATTATTTGTCGTGCAGGTGTGGTGGGGTCGCACTAAAAAAATTTCCCAAATCTTTTTTAACGACGCCTGGCAAAACAAAAAAAAAAAGAAAGAAAAACAACAACAACAAAAAACAACAAAAACAAAAACAAAACAAACAAACAACCCTGAATAATTCCGAGAACATTTGCAATAGCGTCAGAACAACATGCAAGCATAATGTCACACATATGGTCTACCCATACACAAATTTGACCTTTTTTATGGGGGTTGTGCAAAGCATAATCCCACAGTGTTTCCAACATACTCATCTAACTGACCTTTTCAGTGAAGTAGGGAAACAGGTGCATAAGACTGCAATTTTTTTAAAACCGTCCGGGGGCGTAACACCCCCCATGCGCCTTGTCTCCGCTGTCAACCTAAACTACATGTTAGTTTTCTCGGCTTCTCCTTTCCACATGTTTTTCCCTTGTAGCAGACTTTTTTTCTTATACTTTTGCCATACAACTTCCCAAGGTTGCACCCCCCGAACTCAAGTTGGGTCATCATGCCAAAAAGGCAAAAATTCTTTTGTGACTTTTGGACACCCTTGCTTGTGCTGTTTCCGTGGTGCGAGATGGTCCTTCTTCTTTGGCATAGCTTCCATACAGTCCACATGTTTTTTCATTCACATTCTGTGTTCCCCCCCAAAAACATTTTCACACCCGAGGTCCCCTCCTGGTCCCCGGCTTCAAGCTTCAGCACTGTCACTTGGCAAGGCCTAACTGTGTCCGGGTGTTCTGCATTCCCGCCCGGCTCTCTGGTGAAATCCCCATATAGAACCAACTGGACAGTAGTCATTATGATGGGAATATTTGGCGAAGGTACAAAAAAAGTTGCCTGACAGCTTTTCGTTTTGCATCAAGATCCCCCGAACGTTTCATGCTTTCTCAAAATAAAAAGTAGTTTTGTGTGTGGTGTGTGTGTGTGGTGTTTGTGTGTGTGTGTTTGTGTGGTGTGTGTGTGTGTGTGTGTGTGGTGTGTGTGTGTGTGGTGTTGTAGAGAGAGGAGGGGGGAGAGATGAGGAGAGGGGGAAGAGAGAGGAGAGAGAGAGAGAAAAAGAGAAAGGAGAGAGAGTGCTACTTCCATATTCCCTCAAAGCTTTTTTGTATTTCGGCTTTTCGACCAATGTGTAAAGGCTTGCCCATATGCTTTGTGAGATGATAAAGCCTCTTTTTTTTTTCAAGGTCTATCCATCTGTGGCTAAATTTTCGACAATTTGTTGTGGTTTTTTAGCATAGCCCTCACCCAAACTTTTCAACATTTTAATGCCATGGAGTTCGACTGAACGACTGAAATGAGACTGCTGCTGAATTCAGGGCTGAAAAACAGTAACTTCTGGGGTGATGGGCATACAATAGGGAAAATTGGGGTGTATTAGGTCTGGCTCGTTTCACATACTTGGCCATAATGTCAAAGCAACAAAGATACTACAAACCAGCAGTGTGCCATGTTGAAATTCTTCACTCCTCTGCAACCTTCAATCTATGGATACAAACAATTTAAAATTCCATCTTTATTTGGGCTTCAAACCTGCGTGTTTTTCCCCTGCATTTAGTCAAAAGTTCAAGTGTTGCAGCAGCCGCTTTTACACACATGCGTCTTCGTGTGGGTTCTGGCAGCCAAACGTAACAATGTATACGGTGCCCAAACCACACGAAGAAGGGCTTTACGAAAATTTTCGTTCTACGGGGGAAACTGCTGAATTGTGCCAGACTTTGGGTGAAGTCCACTCAGTTAAAGCTACCCCCATTGAGAAAAGTGCGTGTCAGGGAAACAAGCACGCTACTCTTTTATTTTTCTTCACCTCCCCAAGAATTTCAGATCGAAAGAACACCCTTTTAAATGAAAAAAAGTACAAAAAAACCCACACCCCACACAACACACACACACCCACACACACAACACACCAACATTTCCCCCTACACACACACAACACACACACCACACACACACACAACACACCAACGCACGCACGCCGCCGCACCACGCCCACTCCCCCTCCGCACGCAAACACACACGTACGCACGCACGCACGCACGCACGTACACACACATAAATTTTTTGGGGGAAAATTTTTCACACCATCATATGGGGGACAAACAGGTGCTTTTCACAGGAACACTCTCTGTGTTTAATGCTTAGCGAACCAACAAAACAATTACCAAGCAACTAAATTGTCGAAATTAGCACAGGGGGACAGTCTTAAAAAGGAAAAGAGAGGGGAGAGAGAGAGAACGAAAAGAGAAGAGAGAAAAGAGAGAGAGAGAGGGGAAGAGAGGGGGGGGAGAGAAAAGAGAGATTTTCCCAAACTTTGCACGTAGAGCGAAAATGCCGATTTGTTTAAAATCAGCGACTGCAAACGCTCTGAGAGATGATTCAGTAAGGGCTGGATTCTGCTCTTCAGTGTACTGATTCAACACCCCAAATTTTTTTGCCATCACCCTTTTTGCACATTGTTGTCACTGTCACCCCGTTTTGCATCTTTCCGTTTTCGCAAAACAGAATTTTTTTCCGTTGAGGCTTTTGTTTTCCCTGTTGAAGCTAAGACATCGGCTCGCTTGAAGTTGATGACACTAGGGTACATGCATCGACACAAGTGATAACGATGGGTTGAGCTTCACTGATGATTTTGCGTCGTCCTGACTGCTTGTAGAAAATTGTTCACCCTGCTTTGGCGTGCATCTGACGAATTTGAAGAGAATCCTCAACCTTACTGATGCTTTTTAATTTTTTTTTTCATCTTAAATGTAACCATAAATGTCTCAGTGTGCTGATTTTGTCGACAAACTTCGACAGTCGATCGATAACAAAGGCACAGCTGTAACGTTAGTGGAAGTGACGTGGTGGCAAGTCTCTACGCCAATCATTCTTTAGGATTGAGTCACGTGGCTGTGAAGGCCCACCACAGTCAGGATTTTCTTGTAAGAGTGAGGTCATTTGTTACTTCTTGGAGCTTAGTTGTGTGTGTGTGTGTGTGTGTGTGTGTGTGTGGTGTGTGTGTGTGTGTGTGTGTGTGTGTGTGTGTGTGTGTGTAAATACATTTTCAAGCATAGATAGATTGAGAAAAATACATAGATAGACAGTTAGATAGACAGACCGACCGATAGATAGATAGATAGATAGATAGATAGATAGATAGATAGATAGATAGATAGATAGATAGATAGATAGATAGATAGACAGATAGATAGATAGATATTCTCACATGGATCCTCAGGCATAGGCTCTAAGGTTTTCTGTCACATTTAAGACCGTTTACATAATGGTTTTACTTTTTCATTAAGTCATTTCCTGAGAGCACTTTCTTTTACTTTTATTTTTCTGCCCTTCGCTGCCTACTGTGAAATAGTGTTGTTGGATTCTGTTTTTGAACCCTTGGTGGTGAAAATACCATAGAGTTGTAGATTGTAGTATATCTCCAGTTGACGCCAGGAGAGAACAGACACAATCAACCGTGCCTCCCAGACTAGTCTGAATCAGTGAACGAAAGGCCAGGCCTCGAAGCGGGGCTATATGAATCGTTCTGCCTTCAAGTTGGATGCAGTGGTCCCCGTGTGCTGCAAGTGAAGAATTTTATGTTTATGATCGATCGCCCTGCTCTTACTTTTCCCATTTCCTTTCTTTGTACGTCCCCCCCCACCCCCCCCCCCCCCCCCGTCTTTCCCCCTCCATTTTCTTTTGAATCTTTGCCAACTCATTAAGGTACCGACTGAGAAACTGTTAGCCTGCAGTTGTGTTCTCCATCTGCCAAATTGTTCAACAAACACACACACACACACACACACACACACACACACACACACACACACACACACACACACACACACACATATATTATATATTATATATATATATATATATATATATATATATATATATATATATATATATATATATATATATACTGACTTCCATAAAAAAACGCGAAAATTTGAAAGGCTATTTTTCGGGTGAAAAGGGGTGAATATACAATATTGAACCATTGTGGCAAGTTGTTTGGGTCCAAGACTCACGTGCAGTGAAAAAATTGTGTGAGCAACACATCATTCCCGGCATTGGAGGGTCAACAAAAATGGCAAACTGGTTACTGCATGTGAGGCACGTGCACGCCATGCAGAGCAAAGTTAACCAGCGACAAGTACGCAAGCATGCAGCCTTTATAAAGCCGCGCTACAAGGTTCAGATAACGACTTGCCGTCTGAGCGCTACAGAGATGCCAAGACTACGAGCAGAGGAACGCAATCGTGCCCTAGGCCATCTGGAGGCTGGTGTGGATGCCAGGCAGGTCGCCAACATCTTTAACGTCCACATCTCAACCATCTATCGTTTGCAGCACCGCATGCGAGTCACTGGTACCACTGATGATCGTCCCCGGCCAGGCCGTCCTTGGGTCACCACACAAAGAGAGGATCGCCATCTTGTTCGAACCCATCTGCGGGACAGGCGGCAAACAGCCGCTAACACTGCTCGACAGGTGCCTGGGAATCTCCAGCAATGAATCACCTCAACACTATGCGGCGGCATCTCAGGAGAACGGGCTGGCATGTAGGCGTCCTCACAGAGGTCCGGTACTGACACCAAGACACCGGCAGGACAGGCTGCAGTGGGCACAAGCCCGAATCAACTGGCACAGGCAGCAGTGGGGACGCATACTGTTCTCAGATGAGAGCCGTTTTTTGATTGACATGGCTGACGGTCGTGTCAGAATATGGCGTCGACCTGGTGAACGCTATGCTGACTCCTGTGTGGTAGAGCGGAACCCCTGGGGAGGCCCGAACGTTATGATATGGGGTGCAATTGGCATTAACCACGCCATAGGACCAGTCATCTTTCAGAACATTGGTCCTGGTCGCGGACAGGGTGTCAATGCACAGCGCTACATCAACCAGGTGCTCAGACCCCATGTCGATCCTTTTTTTGCGCAACACCCAAACTGGACATTCCAACAGGACAATGCAAGACCACACACCGCCAGGGCCACCCAGCAATTTTTTCAGCATAACAACGTCAATGTGCTGCCCTGGCCAGCCCTCAGTCCCGATTTAAACCCAATAGAACATTTTTGGGATGAACTTGGCAGACGGTTGGACCTCCTGTGTCCACGACCAGCAACAGCGGCTCAACTTCACCAGGCCATCGTCCATGTGTGGGCTGGTGTGCCAAGGGGATGCATCAACCACCTGGTCTACTCAATGAGCCGCAGGTGTCAAGCAGTTGTCAACGCAAATGGTGGCCACACACGGTATTAGGACTTCAAGCTGGTTTGTCACGTGACCTTGGATTTTCCACACAAAGACATATTGCTGATGACATTTTCACACATTACCGGTGTAATGAATCAAATCACGTTGAATTCTCGCTTCCACTCTGTACAATTGTGACCAATAAAATTCACCCCCAACCTTCAGCTTGCTTTGTTTTCGCGTTTTTTTTTATGGAAGTCAGTATATATATATATATATATATATATATATATATATATATATATATGTGTGTGTGTGTATGTGTGTGTGTGTGTGTGTGTGTGTGTGTGTGTGTGTGTGTGTGTGTGTAATCTTCTTTTCAAAGGTGAACAGAAACTACAGCAGAAAGCCAAGTCTTCTGTGCCTGGACTGGTGTGATCCCTTCTGACGTCACAGTCAATGCAATGATGTCCTCAATGTCTTCACTGCCGTTTGGAACCATGGTGACCACAGACTTAATCAATCAGTCAATGGTGGCCATGGCAACCAGGAGGACGATTAGGGACTTTACGGAAGTGCAGACCGCCCTTTTTGTTGAAAGGTAAGAAAAGAAATTGGAGCAGAGGATTTTATTTTCAATTTGCAATATATTGCAATTCAAGTACTCTAGGTATTGACATTCCCTGAGTAATATACGTTTCACATTAACACTTGAAACAAGCGGAAGCAAATGACAATTGAAATTGCCCCGCATAACTCTGAAACTATTTTGTTAGCGGTAAACAAGTGGGGTAACTTTTGCTCCCATAAGAAAACCTAACACAGAGTAACTTTTATTCGAGACTGGCACAGCCTTTTAAACTTGAATAAAGTCAGACAAATACATAGACGAACAATCTAATAGTGAGGGAAAAACAAGCGCAGGCCAACAACTCAATTGTCTTCATAGTAATGACTTGGCAAAGATTTGGACTTAAGGAGGGGGGAGTTTGAAGATGGAGAAACTGGGAACATGAAATGAAGAAAATATATTACAGATATGAAAACTCTTCACTAGCTGCATAAGGGAACCATCGCAATCCCTTTTGAAGGCAGATATATTTGTATTGCCTGCTCCGAGGTTCCCAGTTTCTCCATCTTCAAACTCCCCCCCCTCCTTAAGTCCAAATCTTTGCCAAGTCATTACTATGAAGACAATTGAGTTGTTGGCCTGCGCTTGTTTTTCCACCACTATTAGATTGTTCGTCTATGTATTTGTCTGACTTTATTCAAGTTTAAAAGGCTGTGCCCGTCTTGAATAAAAGTTGCTCTGTGTTAGGTTTCCTTATGGGAGCAAAAGTTACCCCACTTGTTTACCGTTTATTGTTTACTGTTCCCTGCCTCATTTCATTTCCAATTATTTTGTTAGCAATTGTTAGCAATTGAAAATGTCACGCCTGCATACGGAAACAAAACGTCAGGCCGAGGAAGACCTAAAAACTGATGCAAAACATAGAGAAAGTGAGCTAAAAGTATCAGCCTCTTTAAAATCTTACACAATATATAGTGATCAGGACATCTAAATTAAATGGGAGACAAACTAGTTTTGCTGAAGAATTAGATTTCCATTTATGAATGACATAACTTAGTCTTGAGGAAACGTCCCAAATACAACACTCTAGCCAAATTTATTTTAATATTTTATGATCAAATACACTTAAAATTGTCTGCAGTCAAAGGACAGACAAGAGAATTAAAAGCATACTATAACCCAAAGAACCTACGCTTACGAAAGGTATGTCCATGCAGAAAACAAACAAACAAAGACAGAAAAAAAGATGTTTGTCATTGATAAAATATAAACAAATTTCAGAGAAAGAGGGAAATACTTTGGAGCACTACAGAACTGGAAGATGCTGACCATAAGTAATACCAATAACGCCTATTGAAAACAGCCTTATAGAGCGACTACAGACTGAAATAGTTTTATTCGGATCGCCTGAAGTATACATGGAAATGTTTCAGTGGGCGGTATTCTCCTCAATTTCTTTCTACAATAATTACTAAAAACGACTTGGATATCAGAGCAATTATTATGTTTATAGCATGTTCAAAGTACAGACTCGTCTCGGCCTGCTTCAAATGCATATGCATACTTAACGTAATTTATTTATTTGTTTATTTATCTATTCATTTATTCATTATCTATGTATTTATCTGTCCATCTATTCATTATCTATGTATTTATCTGTCCATCTATTCATTATCTATGTATTTATCTGTCCATCTATTCATTCATTTATTTATTCATTTGTTTGTTTCTTTCTTTCTTTCTTTCTTTGTTTATTCATTTAATTCATTATATATTTCCTTATGTTGGACTTTGCTGGATAACTTCTTTGGAAATTTCTTATCCTAAAGACTCAATTATAACCACATTTGGATGGTTTAATGTTGTCTTCTATACTTATTTTTTAGACAGAGTTTTAGTCCACCTAAAGCAGACTTGGGAACACTGTAAATAACAGTTATCTATAAAGGTATCGGAAATCTATCGCTTTTTTGTATTTTGTTTGTATGCGTCTTTCTTTCAGTCTGAAAATGTAATTGATTATGAATAGCAGCGATTACTCCTATTTGGTTCGCAGAATCTACGTTTACTTCCTGGCGAGCGTTGGCATGGTGGGCAACTTTCTCTGCTTTGTCACTCTTGTCTTCACCAGTCTGCGAAACACTTCAGCTTGTATCTACATGGCTGTCATAGCTGTCCTGGACTCTATTATCCTCACAATTGCTGTTTGTACTGTGATAAACCTACGCATCGGTCATACTGCATTTTTCATGCAAAATGGTTGGAACTGTGGTTTCTACTTTCTCCTGTTCTATTCTTCCATCCATTCTGCTGTTCTCATTCTTCTGGCCATGACAGTTGATCGTTTCATTGTTGTCAAGTTTCCGCTCAAGGCTCAGAGAGTGTGTACTCCTAGGTCTGCCATCAGAGTCATCATTGGGATAGTAATATTTGCAGTAGCCCTCAACTTCCATATCCTTTTTAACAGGCGTTTAGTCCATGCTGGCCGACTTGATGATCCACTGAGATGCTGGTATCCAAAAGGGGCTATTGAAAATTTCATGGAGAAAGTATACACGATAATTGACGCCACAATCTATAGTTTTATTCCTTTAATTTCTCTCATCTCTTTTAACCTCTTGATCATTCGCGAACTGAGACGTGCTCGCAAATTCTCTAAGCAGTTCACAGAACGCCAGGGTGGAGACTTTTCTTCCAACGCAAAGAAGAGTAGAGGTGGTTCCAACAATGCTGATGTAGACACGTCCACCAGGGAAACAAAGACTGCTAATAGTGTAACTGCATCCACAGTGAAAACCAAGGCCAACTCTAACATCACTCTCATGTTGTTGTTGGTGTCCTTCTGCTTTCTGGCACTGTCGTCACCACTGATGATCGTGCTGTTATATCAGAGGTACTACGGACCGGCCAAAACCCTTGAGATGCGAGCACAGCTTTTTACGATTCTCACATACGCAAGAATTACAATGTTCAGCAACCATGGTATGAACGTCTTCCTGTATAGCATCAGTGGCCGCCGTTTTAGACAAGAGTTGAAACAACTTCTGAAACGTTTGTGGCAGCTCTGTTGAAGTGGAACATTTGGGACTGTCTAAACCGGAAGAAAATAAAAGTGATGACAGTTTTAGGAATAGTAACTGAGTTAACAGCAACGTGATGACAGTTTTAGGAATAGTAACTGAGTTAACAGCAGAAGAAGGAGAAAACAAACAAAGAAATAAACAAACAGAGACACAAATAACAGTGGCAT
>CM031596.1:89716615-89734115 GCA_018398815.1 Conus ventricosus
TGGGTAACGGTCGAGGATAAATATTGTTTTTCCACAACCAGTTTGTCCAAAAATTAAGAAAATGAGGGGTTTTTTCTTTAAATTTTAAACTGCTCCATAGTTTTATAACAGAACTTAATTAATCCGTTATTGTTTTTTTCATGCTTTTCTTTTTAAAACTTGTTCTTTATAATAAAATCCTATAAGGTCAAAATGTTTTTAAATTAACCCCAAAATTTAGTTCGGTAAGATTTTTTTCTATTTAGACTAATATGTTTTTGGGGTTGCTTGTTGTTTTGCCCTTTAAAAATTTCCTCCCATTTTTAAGAACGACGACGGTAACTTTAAGTTTTTCAACTTTCTAAGTTTTGCCGCTAATTAAAATTTCCTTTTTAGAAGGACGTCACTGACGCCCCCCAGCCCCATTCCTTTTCCCCTTTCTTTTAAGACAAAAATTTTCAAATTCATTGTAAACGTGTCTCCTAATTTCTTTTGGGGAAAGGGAATTGTAATTTTTTTAAAAGCATTTTTTAAAAAACCGTTTCTCTTCTGTCGGGATGTATTTTTATTCCCATAGGGTTTATTTAAAATTTTTTCCGCTATTGTCTTTCGGGGCAAAAGGGACTTAATTTTAAAGGGCCAGAGTTGAAGGCTTTTCTGAAACTTTTTTGGCGGCAAAAAAAATGTAAAGGGGCTTATGAATTCAAATTTTTTTTCCCCCCTTTTTCAAAATTTTTGGTTTTAAAAATCCCTTTTTGAGGTGGGTTTTTCGAACTATTTTATATTCTATTGGCCAACTTTTTTTGTTTTTGATTGCGCGTTTTTTAGTTTAGGAAACTTTTTGCTGTCCCCAAACCCTTTCTTTGCGTTTTTTAACCCCATCTTTAGGTACTCAAAAAATTAAAAAAGTGCTATTTAACCATTTTTTAAAAGGGTCCAAAAACGTCGGGCAAGGTCTTTTAATTTAAATTTTATACCCCTTTTAAGGCGAAATTTGTAACTCTGTTCTTTTTTTTTTGGCCCCACGCGCTTTTTTAGTACAATTTAAATTATTTTATTTCCAAAACAAGGGTGCGGGTTTATCACTTTTTACGATTTTCCCTGTTTTGTCTGTGATCTTTATTTAATTTGATCCGCCCCTCCACAAAAAATTTTTTAAACTGTAAATTGGGGAAAATTGTATAATTTCATAATCGAAATTTTGAATTTTCCCCTGATGGAAGAGCTCAAAAAACGTGGGGGCCCTTTCCCTTTCATAAAAGGTTTTTTTCAGGTTTAGTCACCCAAAAATTAAAACAAGGAGAAATGAAGGGTACTGCAAGATCGAGGGGTTTTTCCCCCCCCACAAAAAGTAGTTTTTTTTTTGTGAAAACACAAAAACTTGGGGTGGGCCCAAATTTGGGTTTGTTGAAAAGCCTAACTTTTTAGTTTGCTCCTTTTAAAAATAGAAACCTATTTTTTTTTTTCGGGTTTATGAATTTTTTAACTTTTGTTTTTAGATTTGCATTGTTAAGTTTAAAGAGTAATTTTCAAAAGTAGCTCTTGCTTTTTTTTAGTGGAAAAACCCGTAAAAACCATCGGTATTATTAAGGGCCTTTTTAAGTTTCCTTTTATTATAAAAATTTTTGAATTTATTTTTCCCCCTTGCTTCAGTTTTTTTTAAAACCATACGCCTTTGTAGAATTTTTCATGGAGTGCGACCATTTTGGTTCCGAAATCTTTTTTCAATAGATTTTCCCCCAAAAACCCGGGGGGGACTGTCTTGATTTGTTTTTGTTACAAACTTTTTTTTAAAACCCAAATTTAAAAATGTGTGCGTTAAAAATAATACAAAAGATCCCAAAATTTTTTTGGGCCGCATTTCCAATTTAAAAAATAACCCAAATGATATTTTGTCTTTGCTGGGGACCAGACTGTAAATTTTCAAAAAAAGGGGATCTTAACCCTCCTAAAAAAAAGACTACACCCCGAAAGTGTGGTTCAGTACCCGAGGGCAGTTTTTCAGAACCATTTTAAAACTTTGCTGTGTTTGTGCATAAAACGGGGTGGGGAGTGTCGTATGTGTAAATTTAAAAATACCCTGACCCTTTTGGTGAGGTCGGGGTTTTAAGATTTAATTTTATTTTAGCCCTTCAGGTATTTTGAGGGAACTGCGGGCCATTGCCAAATGACAAACGTTTAACCCCTTTCAGAAAAAGAATAGACATAAAAGGTTTTTAAAAAGGATCTGTAACGTTTTAAATTTTTAAATTTTTAAAGAAGACTTTAGACAAAAGTCGGTTTTAAATAAAGGTTTAGGCACCCTTTAATTTGGGGGGCGTGCCAAAAAGTAAAAAATTTAGGGAGGGGAATTTTTTCCTTACACTTTTCTTTTTTTTCGGGCCCAAAAAGGCTGTTCCCCTGGGGGTCCTTTGAGAAAAAGAGAAAAAAAAACAGCATGGGACAACTTTTAAATTTTTGACATATTGGGGGCCCTAACAAAAGGGGAAATTTAAAAAACGAATAAAGGGACTCTATTCCCTACTTACTTTTGGTTTTTGCTAGGGGGGCCCAAGCAAAAGCGAGTTCGGCAAAACTGATTCTTCTACGGGTTTATTAAATGCACAAAAACTTTACTTAGAAAATTTAGAGGACGCCTTTTAATTTTCTACGTTGATTTACCTTCAATTTTAAAAAAAGGTTTCCCAAAAATTTTTTAAAAATACGAAAGTCGAAAGTAGATTTTGTGTTGGCACGGGTTTTTTAAATGTCCCTTTCTGCCCTCAGCCCAGATATTTTACAATAAAAAACTACAATAAGGGAAAATTTTTTATAGCGGAAATTAAACCCAAAAAGGTTTGGGGGAAAAAGGGACATAAATTCTGGGCCGGAAAAATACTACAAACAATAAAAAAAAACTATGCCCCCCCAATTTTTAAAATTATCCAACCCCCAAGGCCCAAAAACCCCAAAGCCCTTTTTGAAGTAAAAAAAAAAAAACCATGAATATAAAAAGACAGGTTTTGTTGGGATTAATCTTTAGGTTTACTTGGTCTTTTTTATAAATAGAAAACCCAAAAACTATTAAGAAAAAATAATGCCCATAAGGTCGGCCAAAAAGGCCAACAAATTTGCTTGCGTAGAAAAAAACCCACCCTAACGATACCCCCTAAATACCTGGTAAAGAGTCTATAGCTTTACCAGCAAATTTTTTTTTAATAAACTCGAAAGATGACAAGCGTTTTTTCCCCAGGGATTTATCAGGCGTTTGGTGATGGAGGCACTAATTTTTGGCCCTCACCACCGCCTTTTTAATACCCTTTCACCAGTTTACTTTTTGCAAATCCAAAGGGCGTTTTTTCGCTTGCTAATGTGACACCTTGCTCTCTAAACAGGTTTCGTATTCGTTCTGCTAGCGTGTGTCTTCAAAAAAAAAATTTTTGGGAAAGTTTTCTTTTTTCCTATTCACTTGAGTTTCGAAATTTGGTAAAGGGTTAGTATTTAATCGCTTTAGTTTTGCTGATCTTTCTTGTTCAAGTTTTTTTTAGTTTTTGGGGCTATTTTTTCTTTAATTCACCCCCCTACGATGCGGTCGTCATTTCTCAGGGGATTTTTTTTCTTTTTTTTCTTTTTTTGCTCATTTTTGTTTCCCCTATTTTTGCTACTTGTTTTTTTAATTCGCCTTTAAAGGGTTTGTTAAAGTACAAATTAAGGGCTAAAAATTTCTCTCTCAGTAAATACTGTTTCTTTTCTTCAGGAGTTCTGCTACTGTTTTTCTTACTTCGTCCACTGTTTGAATTAAATCTTCATGGGGCGTGGTTTGTATTTGGTTATCTTTTGGGGAAATTTTTTGTTTTTGTGTTTTGAACTTTAGAACTTCACCCGGGGGCCCAAATTTTTGGGAAAAGAAAACCCAAGGCGATTCTGCTCGCTTACACGGGCCTTTTTTTTAATTTTTGTCATGCCTAAAAACTTTGATGCGTCTCTTTTATCCGAAAGCGGAACAGTTTTTTTCCTTTTGGGGGCGTTTCTAAAATACAAATGGTTTTTTTTTTAGAAAAAAATTCATCGGGGGTATTAGTTTCGGGAGGTTCTAGTTCAAAATTTTGGGTTTTTAAAATTAAATCTGCCCTTTATCTTCTGTTAATTCACGCCTTTGCGCCCCCCTAATTATCCGAAATGGGAGCCGGGAGGGGTTGCTGGGTCAAAGGAGTCCTTTCACCCCATGTGGCGTCCCCAAAGAATCATAATATTTAATTTTTTCCCTCCAATTCCCCCCATGTTTTTAAAAAAAATTAATTTTTATTTTGTTTTATAAAAATTTCCCCAAGTTTTAAGGCTCGTTTCTTAAACCCGCATAGAAGACTGAAAAAACCCCCGTGGCGTAAAAGGGAAAAAACGGATATTACTTTTCCCAAATAATCCCATTCTTTAAAGCAGATAAAAATTTCTTACGGGTTAGTTTTTAAAGACCTAGGAGCGGATATTTGATTGTCCCGGGCCCTCGGCCGGTTTTACTTTCAAAATAGAACTCGCTTCAAAAAAAGGCCCAAAAACCAAAAACATTTGGGCCAAAATTTGGGAGGGCAATCTTTTAAAAAAAATTTCGGGTTAAAATTTGGGGGGGGAAAGAAGTTTTTCTTTAAACAAGGGCAGACATTTTTTTAACCCCTATTCTGATCTAGGGCTAACCCCCGAATAAAAGGGGGAAGATCTTGCGTTTAAGGAATGGGCAATAAAAGAAGCGCAAAAAACCCTGGGAATGGCGCCGAACTCGCCTCAGGTGCAAAAAGAGCAAAAAGGTTTTTGCTTTAAGTTAGGCGTTTGGAAATCGCTTTTCCTTTCCCCCTAAAAATTTTGAGTTGTTAAAGGCATGGCCAACTTTCAAGGAGCATTAGAAGACAAAATTGTCATAAAAAACTTTTTTTAAGGGAATACAAACGTGTTATCAAAACCCAACAGAAAACCGAAAAAAAGGGTACACCCTTTTCTGAAATCTCGTTAGGGTTTGAGGTTGGTAGAAAATTTAGTTTAGAAAGAGTGATTGGGAAAACAATATGATTTCCCCAATTTTAAATATTTTTCCCCGAAAAACGTGGTCATCTTTCAACTACCCAAAAAGCGGGGCAGACGTATAGGGAAATTTTTAATTTTATTTGTCGCAGTAAAATCGCTTAAAGGTATTTTTTTTTTGCTGTGTGAAGATGAAGAACCATTCGCAAGGCAAGTAAAAAGTTTTTTAAATCCAAAAAATAACGAAAGTGCAATTTTCAATTGAGGGTTTTGCCCAAACCCAAATCTCGTTAGCGGGCTTAGCCCTTATAATATTTTGACGAAATAAAAAAATTTTTTGGGGGTGGGAGGGGTAGAAGCCCAACAGCAGACTTGCGTCTAAAGACTACCCCTTTCCAGTGTTGGTTTTGATGTTTAAATTTAACTTTAAAAATAGGGTTTTAAAGGTTTGGCCTAAGGTCAACGGGAGGATAATCAGTTGCAGGGAAGTGGGAGAAGGGTTTTTAAAGCCCGTAAAAAAATTAAAAAATTGGAAAAAAAAAGAAGCCGAAAAAAACCGCTTAATGTACTTTTGTTTTTTTTTAATTGATGCCCAGCTAAATTTTGGGAAAGGGAAAAAAATTAAAAGGGTTTACATTTTTAAAAATTTAAATTTTTTTCTTTTTAAAAAAGGATGTCTTTTCAAGTTTTTTCCAAAATGTGCCTACAGCGCCAGGGGGTCGAAAGGGAGAAAGATAGTAGAAACCCCGTCAAAAAAACCCTTTAAA
Source organism: Conus ventricosus (assembly GCA_018398815.1). Classification (NCBI taxonomy): domain Eukaryota; kingdom Metazoa; phylum Mollusca; class Gastropoda; order Neogastropoda; family Conidae; genus Conus; species Conus ventricosus. The sequence continues at coordinate 89,722,354 of CM031596.1, forward strand.
ATTAAAACCCAAAATTTAAAACCAAAGGGCTAAAAAAAACTAGGGCAGGCCCTTTAAAAAATCACCCAACCAAAGAAGGTATTCTGTTTCCTTTAATGCTGTTACCTATGTTAATACTGGACCCTAAAACTTAAGTGCTCTTTTAAAAGCGGGGGAAAAGGTTTTTGGTTTTAGCAACAGGTGTTGGTCCCCCCCGGGAGTTTTTCCTCTAGGGGGGGTTTGTCTTTAGCTCTCGGCCTGTGTTCATTACCCTTTAGGTGCTGCTAGCAAAAAAATAAAAACTAAACCCCAAAAAGCACACGGGCTATAGTTAAATGAAAAACAGTTAAACTTAGTTCCCTTCAAGTTGATTTAAATAAAGCACTAGTGATCTAAAAACATCGGGGGATAAAAGAATTTAATCGTTTAAGGCTGATTTTGATGACTAAAAAAGACAAAATTTGATCTTAAAAGGGAAAGGGCCCGAGGACAAGTTTTCTAACACCCGACCCTGAGCGAAAATAAAAGGAATGTTTAAAAAAAATTAAACGAAAACTTTAAAAACTCCTTTTAAACAGCTAAAAATTAAAAAAACCCAAAAGGGTGTTTTACTTTATTTTAGGGAGTCAAAACAAAAAAAGGATATCGATATTGTTTAAAATTATTTTTTGTTTTAAATTTTTTTTTGGTTAGAAAAAAATCGCTGGTTTAAAATTTATATGAAGGTCCAGACAAATTTGTTTGAACCCAATGCAAGAAGATTTATCAAGAGCACTGAATGATTTTGATTTAAAAAGGTTTTTGACCCAGAAGCTTTAACGGGAAAGTGTTTTTTCTGCTATTTCAAAAATTTCAGGAAAACTAACAATAGACCCGCCAGTTAAAGTAATTTTGCTTTTTTAATCGACTATTGTAAAAATTTAAATGAAAAAAATCTAAAAGTCTGGTCTCAATAAACAACGGGATATTCTTTCTAAATGATTTAAAACCCGGTTGGGCGGGACCAAACTGTTTTCACAGTTTGATGTGGCCGGGGAAGAACCCAAAAATGAGGGGCTTGGTTGGTCAGAGGGCAAAAAGTCTTAGAGATCAGATTAAAAAGGCTAATTTATGCGCCGATTGTGGAATTTTTTTTCATTCGGGGCCTCCAGCATTAGTTGCAAAAAGAGCATTTTCAAAACATAAAAATCCCAAAAAACAAATGTTTAGGGGGGTGTTCTGAAAGGCGGCATTACGCCCGCAAAAAAAGCGGAGAGTTTTTTAAATATTGGGATTACCCTCCCAAAGATCTTTTAAATTCGATAGAAAAATCCTTTCCCGTTGGTATAGACCCAAAAATTTATCAGTTTGAAAAACAAAACAAAAAAAAAAAAAGTTAAATCTACACATGGGATGAGGAAAAAATTACAAACCCATGAAGTGTTTCCCGAAAAAGTCCAACAATAGGCGAAAAGGGCAAAAATCATGTTTTTACTTACTGCCCCGTTTTAACCGCAAGGGGGTACCCCATTACACATGATACGCACGATGAGTAGGAAATAATGAAGCATACTTCAAAAAAAACATGGCAAACAAGGGAAATTTTGCAGAAAATGTTTAACCCAAGGGAAATTTCCTCCCCTCAAGCCGCAAGCGAACATAAGGGGAAACCCTTGTATTTGGGCCCCGTTGACTGTAAAACCGAATAATTACGCCCCGAAAGGGAGTAAAAATTAGTTTTAAGAAGGGGAAAAGGGCTGCAAAATTCTCCCTTAAATTTTTTACGCAAAAACTTTTGAGCGCTTATTGGGTCCCTTTTGAAGGGCCGCGCCAAAAATTCGAAAAAACCCGTTCAATTTAGTAATCATCCCGATTTGTTCTTTTTCCTTCATTATTGTTAGGTCGGATTTGGGGCTCATTCAACGCCAGATTTTACAGGGACCCAAAAGGGCTTTGAAGATTTTATACAGCGCATGCAGCAAGTGCGTTTAAAGTTTTTTTAAAAAATCTGAATTTTTCTGAAAACAAGATGGGCCCGAAGTTTAACAAAGTATGACTCAGCCCCCACATTTTTGGATTTTTGGTTTTGAACTCAGTGAGGAAAAACCCGTTTCCCAAAAGGTTGGCCTTGGGGCCGGGGTTTTAAAAGCCATGATCACATTAGTAGGAAAAATTCAGAAAAGGGGCAGGGGCACAACAAAATGCAAACTTCAACTAAAGTTTTAACCAAAAAAAATGGAAAACTGCCTGTATTCTTTATAACTTGCGGGGTTACGACCTCATCTTATAATGAAAGCAGTGGGCGTGCCTTCAGGGTGTCTTTCATTGGGACAGTCATCAGAAAAGTAATTTTGTTTCACTTTAAATAACATGTCTTTTTATGACTTTTTTTTCAACCATGATGGGGTCTTTTGAGTCATAGCAGTCCTTAAAATCCTGCCCAATTAAAGGAAAAATATTTTGACCCAAAATCTTTTTAGAAAGGGGGTTTAAACCCTTTTGAGTACTTGGGAAAAGTTGGGAAAAAATTTTACGAAGACACATTCCCCTTTTGGGGGCGTTTTTTTTCTAGGGCTCAGAGGAAAAAAAAACCCTCAGTGATTCTGTTTCCAGCATGTCCCTGAAGCATTTGCAGAAGTTTAGATTGTAAAAGTGGGAAGGGCTTCATTTAAATCCTAAATTGATGGCAGAAAGTATGTTTTTGGCGGTTTTTTTTGGAAAAAATTTTAGGAAAACCTGCATGAAACATTATAGCCTGGATCCTGGCTTTATATTTTTGCGCCCGGGGTGAGCTGGGCCCCTTTCTTAAAATTTAATGGAGTACAGTTGATTTATTGTTGAACCTACCAATGTTTTAGAGGGTTTTTTAAAAGGATTGCGTGGGGGAATTTGTAGGCGTCGATCATTATTGGGAAAGCAAACCCAAAAAATACTAGATGATTATTTATCCCGTTTAAAAGGTTAACCCATCTCATGTATTTAGAAGCAAAAAAATCGTATGGTTGGGTATGGCGCAATCATTCCATTACGCAAATTTTAAAAAAGACACAGGGGCAATCCAAAAAAAATGTCAAAAGGCAATTTTTTTTTTTAAAAAGGGTTTTGGGGAGTTTTGCGCCGAGCCCAAAAAGCGTGGATAATTTAGAAGTTGACTTAGAAAAATCCTATTGAAAAAACCCTGACCTGTAATTGGGGCTATCCCTTTTTAGCGAAAACCTAAAAAATGGCGGGAAAAAGAGCCACCTAAATTTTGCCTAATCTTCGAGACCCAAAAAAAAAAAAGATTTGTCATTTCAGACTTCTTCAATTTTATTTAAGGGCCCTGGTTTTAAATTGAAGCAGTTCATCGTTTTAATTGCTTTTGATCAAGAAAAAAGTTTTATGAAACCATACATCTTTAAAGGGAAACTGATCTCAGAATAAATCCACAGATTTCTTCAGAAAAAGACTTTTTTAACTGATGAACAACCGCTGTTTTGGAAAGACTTGGAGAATGCAAAAACGTAAAGGGTGTCAGATTTGGGCCAAAAGAGAACGAAGCAATTAAATGACTTCAAAAAAAACCCAATTATCAGGACTTGGATTTCCTGATCAGCTTTTTGGCATAATGGGGTGAAAAAAAAGAAAGTCCAAAATTTGGGAAAACCCGTATTTATTGGGGGTTTTTGTTTTAGAAATTTCAAAGCTTTTTTTAAAGTTGAATTTTTTTTATGACTATTCAAAAACCCCTGTATCCCGAGTTTCCCAAAATAAAATTTACACAAAATACAGACAGTTTTGTTATGATATCCCCACTGAAGAATCTATAAAAAACATGGAAATCGAAGTAGCTAAAAAGGAGCGAGTGGATGGAAAGGGCACGTCCGATTATCCCTAAAGGGTTCGCCTTTTCATTCAATTTCTAAAAGGAAGGTTTTAGGAAAGATGAAGGATGAATTTTTCTTTGGGAAAAGGGGATTAAGGAGTTTATTGGTTTAAGATCGAAAAGTTCAGATTTTTGAAACCCGGGAGAAAAAATTAAGAAAACAAAAAAAAAATATCTGCCGGGTTTTGCAGTTTAAACATATCACTTTAAAAACTCAAGAGGCTTGTTTGACAATAAGACTTTTAAACTTTACAACGTAAAATGCGATCTAATCTAAAGAGTTTAACACAACTGTTTTAACGATGTCATTAGATGGGAAAAAAACAAAAACGGTTTTGTTTGTTAATCCGAGTTTTCTATGCATATGGAATTATAGAACCGTTAAAAAAAATTAAAGCGGAACTGTGTTGGTGGGATTATTGCAGTTCTTCCTTTTCAAAAAAATCTTTTTAGGGGGTGGTTTTTTTGTGGTCAGGGTTTTTGAAAAAAATACACGGGCGGATTTTATTTTTTCAATTTTTTTTATTTATATGGGATCCCCGCTCAAAGGTTTGGTTGCCCTGTTTCGGTGTCCCCCTTTTTTCCCCCGGTAAAAAAAGGTTTCCTTACTTTTAAAACCCCAAAAGGTTTAAAAGTTTGTGGGTTTTTATGGAGTCTTCAGCAACAAATTTTTGTTTGTTTTTTTTTATTGCTTGTTCTGGTTTTAGCCCTTTTAAAATTTTTCCCTTATTCATTTTCGCGCAAAAATGAGGGCAGTCTTCTTAAAACCCTTTGTTTGCGAGAATTGTCAATAAACTCTCTTTTGATTCTGGTAAGGAAAAAATCTTTCAGATAAAAAGTTTGTTAAAAATTTTCAACTAAAGCCTTTGATCTGTGAACCTGGAATGCCTCTTTTTTAAAGGTAAACCCCTATGTTTTTTAAAAATAAATTTATTTACTTGACCCTTTTTTTTTCTTTCCCCCATCGAAATTGGAAACATACCCGGGTTTTTAGGGCCCTCGTTGGGGATATCAGGGTTTTTTGGAACAGCAAAAACAGAAAAACTCTTTTGTGTTAAAGGTTCCGCATTTTTTGGGATCTTTAAGTACGTCAAAAGACTGTGAGTGAAATTACAATTTTTTCGTCTAATCGTATCATGGGGTAAATTTTTGAAGTTTCCCTTTTATGGGTGCGTTCGGGGATTGTATTCACAAAGTGTGGTCTCTGTATTCGGCCCGGCGCAGGTAAAAAATTTGCCAGATCGCTTGTTTAGTAACCATTCTTTCGCCCGTTTGTTCAAAGATCCGTGCTTTGGGTTAGCTTTTTTATTTTCTGTTATTCCCTTCCAAATATCCCCTTTTGGGTGAATTTAAAAGATTTTGTTCATTTTTTATTAAGGGCCAAAAATTTTGGGGCGCAAAATAGACAACAGTCATACCCAAAGACAATAAAAAACCCAAATTTTTTTTCATCTTTTGTTTTTTTGATGGTTGTTAAAAATTGTGGGAAATTTTTGGGGGGGGGAAAGTTTTCGATTGGTTTGCCTGTTACCAAAAATAATTTTCTTTTATTTCTTGTTTAAATCTTTTAAAAGTGTAAATGATGTCCCTGTTTTTTCGTGTTTTTAATAAAATTAAAATGTCAAAATTTTTTGCTTTTCATAGCGATCTTGTGCTGCAACTTGTTGCTCCACAGGGTTTGTTTGTCTTTTTCCCCTTTGCCGTCATCCCCTAGTTTTTCCCAAACGCGTTAAAATTCCCTTTCCCCTTTAAAAAAAAGCGCCCTTTAATACTGCACCGCCCATCATTTATTACGAAATGAAGCATTTTTTATTAAAGGGATTTTTTTTTCATTTTTTATTTTCTGGAATTATTTCCCTTTCTTAACTGAAAATCTTTTTGTAGGGGAAGGGAAACTGTTTAAAAATAGGATTTTTTCTTTGCTAATCTTCAAAGGGTAGTTTGCCAAAAATCTGCCGGTTTAATTTTTAAAGGCTTTTTTCCAAGCATCGTTTTTATCCCACACTTAGGCCCCCCCAAAAACAGCGAATGGTATCCCAAAGGGTTTGGGGACAGTTTTTTTGGTGGGCCAAATTTTTTAAAAAAAAAATAAATTTTAAAATTTAAAAAAAAACATGAAAAAAGCGATGATCTGTTTGAGTTTCCAGGGGCCTACCCGTCTTGGACTTACAAAAAAGAAGAAAATTTAGGGCCCAAATATTATTTTCCCAAAAAGGAGGGTTGTATTCTTTGGAAACATGTGGGAAAACAAAAAAAGTTTCCCCGGAATGAATTTTAGCCTAGAACAAAAAAACCCGAAAGCTCCACAAGGGCATTATAAAATTTCATAACAGGGAAAGAAGCGCAGTGGGGGCGAGAATGGTGAAAAGCGTTGGGGAAACGGTTCTTAGTTTGTACACTTAAAATAGTAGTAGATTTGCTCCCATTGATTTGAAAAAAGATCTTAAAGTATGATTTAACGCCGGATCCAGTTTTAACAAAATTTATTGGTCTCTAAAACTTTCGGTCTGTTTTTCCCGATTTGGAAAAATTGTTTTGCGCTAAACCTTTGGGTTTTAAAAATTTTAAAAATTTTAGTTTTTTTTTTCCCCTTTTTAAAAAAACGAGTCGGAAAAAACAGGGGGAATCAGGGAAAAAACCCGGGAAACAGGTAGAGTAGTGGGCGAGTGAAAAAGCTAATGCATCCTGGGCTTTTTGCAGCAGGAAAAAGAGTAGCCGAGTTTTTAAAAAGACCAAAAAAAATTTAAAGGGTTTCAATCCCCAGAATTTTAAAATCATAATGAAAAAAATAACACCCCCCAACGCCAAAACAAGTTGATTCAAAGCCAGCTCCCAAAAAAAGAACAAGTTAAAATTTAAGGTTTACAGCACCCAAAATTTTTCATGGAATATTGAACTTAAAAAAGTTTCCCTTTTTTGGGGGCCTTGTGCTTTGGGGGCGGTTTTTTACCCGGGTTTTAAAATATATAAAGAATGGGACAAAAAAAAAAGCAGTAAAAAAAAACGAACCCCCTAAATACAGAAGAAGAAACAGCACGCCCGACCCAACAACAAAAAAATTCCCTTTTCATCCAAATTTCAAATGGGAAAAATTTTTTAATAAAAATAGATAAGGCGGATTATTTTTGTTTTTTAAATGATGAAGGCAAAAAATAAAGGGCAGGGGTCTAAAAAAACATTTCCAAAAGACCAGAATTGTAAAACAATGCGGTTGGGTTGGATGTTTAAAAACTTCTTTAAAATCTATGCTGGGCCCATTCACACCCGGGCGTTTTGCAAGCTTTTCAACGTTTCGCGTTTTTTGAGGCGTTGTGGGACTTTTAAAAAAACATCTACTATTTAAAAAAAAAAAAACATAGATTGTAAATTTTTTTTTGATAATTATAAGATTTAAATTGGGAAAAAGAACTTTGGTTTTTTACTTAAAGGACGACTTTAAATTTCATCTTTTAGGTTTAAATTTAAATTTAAAAAACTTAATTAAGAAAATTAATCAAAAACTTATTTAAAAAACTTGGGAAATAACTTAATTAAAAAATTAATTAAAAAAACTTTTAAATTTGAACTTGAGGATGACTTAAGTAAAAACTTTTGAAAATGACTTGAGTGTGGCATGCGTGGGGGGGGGGGGTGGGTGGGGGGTGGGGGGGTGGGGGGGCGTGCGTTTTCTGGGGGGGGGGTGCGCAGGAGTTACCTCCCCTTTGTGTCTGCCATGGGAAATACAGGCAACCGTTTTTCCCCCTTTTCGCTATAAAAAGGCGTTTTCCCGGGATGAACGGTTATTTAAAAGCAAGGCGGATTTTTCCGTAGCCCTCTTGTGCTATAAATAGACGTTCACCGCTTTTAACGGTTATTTATAGGGAAAGGGGGGATTTTACCGTAGCCCTCTTGCTGCTAAAAATAGGCATTACCGCTTTAACGGTTATTTTTTTAGCAAGGCGGATTTTAGTAGGCCCCCTTTTTACTATAAATAGGCGTTCACCGAAAGAACCCGGGTTTTTTATAGTAGCCCGGGGGGGGGCAGCAAGGTAATTTTACCGCAGCCCTTTGTAATTTAAAATTTTTCGTTCACCCCCTTTTAACGGTTTTTTTATTGTAGCAGTCAGCAAAGGGTAAATTTTTCCCCAGGTTGCCTCCCCCAACAAAGAGTTTCATTTACTTTCTTCTGCACAAAAAAAATTTTTTACAAAAACCCTCCTCTTTTTTCATGGGGGTTGGGACCTGTTTTTGGCAAATGTTTTCACAGTTTCATTTTTTTCTGATTTTCCCAGCTTTGTGAAATTTTGGATAGGTTTTAAAAAAAAACCAAAAAAATTTAATGAGTTTTCTAGCATACGGGAAAAAGCCATGTTTACCTGCGTCTTGAGAAAAGAACGCCATGTTTTTTTGCCCTTTTTTTTTTTTAAACATTTACTTGAGCTGTTTCAAGCGGCCCAAAAAATTAAAAGCGTGATGGATTGTTTTGCTTTGGCCGATTTCCCAAAATTTCAGCGCCCTTTAAATTTTAGTCAAAACGTATTGAAAAAAGGTAAACTTGGGTTTAGCAAAATTTCTTTTATTTTTTTGAACCAACAAAAAATTTAAGGGGAAATCGTTCATTTCCCAAAACGTCGGTTCACTTTTTTCGTTTTTTTTGAAAAGCCCAAAGCTTTTTTCCCGGGGTTTTATGGTTTGAGCAGGGTTCCCCCAATTTTTTCGACAAAAACTTAACATTCTTTTAAGTAAAACTTGTGGTCTTGAATAGCAAACCTGTTTTCAGTAACGTTTTTTGCCATTTTAAAATAAAAACACCCAAGCACAGTAGAGAGCACAGTAAACGGTCCCGCTCGTTCGGCAGCCCGTTGGGGAGAATGATGAAACCGGTGTTTGGGTTTAAAACCCGGTCTTGTGAGCGCCGTTTAAACCCCTTTTCCCTTTTTTTTTAACCCCTCGCTGGGTTTGGGGGGTGTGACATCGGGGGCCCTTTGGGTGTTCACGGGCAGCCTCAATGTAGTAATTTTCTTTCGTGGCAGCCTTTGAAACATTTGTGATTTCATTTGTTTTCCCAAAGCTCCGCAAGGCCCGCTCACGAGGGGGTGTTTTATTAATTTTTTTGGCCCCCATGGGGAGGGCACACAGTTTGTAAAAAGGGGGTCGTCAGCCTGCTGACCCCTTTCTGCGTCGTTTTTTTTTGTGTTGTCTTGGTCTTGCAAAAAAAAGGTTTACAGAAAAACCCAAAAAGGGAGTTCAGAATGTTTGAGGGAACGCAGACCTATTTTTTTAAAAGAGGGCTGTTCAGAGAAGAGACATAGTTAAAAAAAAGAAAAACTTTGTCGGAACTTGCTTTCAGTGGAAGGATTTCTGGGATAAGTGTGTGGATTTTTGCCCAAAAAAATAAAATCAGTTTAAAAGGGCTTTAGAGAACATTTTAAAGGGCTGTTTGTTTTATTTCACCCTGAAAAACCGAGACTCATTTGAAGAATGTTTGCGGGGGAAAAAAGTGTTATTGAAAAGATCAGGAAAAAAAATTTGGATTAAGCAAAAACTGAAAAAGAAAAGTTTAGTAAATTGTATTGAAAAAGGATAACCCTACAAGAGTTTGTTTTTGAAAAATCGTTTTTTTTGGTTTTTGAAGGGCTTCCTTGTCAGAAAAAATTAAAATGCCGGGTTTTAGGCCCCTTTCGCCCCCCAAAAATTTGGGTTTAAGGGGCAAAGTGAGCCAGAATGAATATTTTTTAGTTTTTCTCGAAATTATTATTATTTTTTTTAAACATTTCGTCCCCGGGCGTTTGTAATTGTGGTTTGGGAGTAAATAGTAGTAGTAGTAGTAAATAGTAGTAGTAGTAGTAGGGGTAGTAGGGAAATGTAGTAGTTTGTAATTTGAAAGCTTGAAACACTATTTTGTCCTGAGGTAGTTAATCCTATCTACTTAATTGCACACATCTAGAAGTATCTAAGCATTTCAGGATCAGTTTATATGCTCATTATGAAAATGGTACCGATATCAAGTGAAAAAATTACCACAACTATTCTCGTATAGCGTAATTTTCGAACCCCGTTAATGTTTGTCATGAAAGTAATAGTTTTTGGAGTATTTTAAATACATGTATATTACATAACTAGAAGATCTTTATATTCTGCCATTTGAACAATGAAAGAGATCGTATGTGTACTCCATCATATAAGTTTCCTCACAATATGCCCTGTTTAAAAATTATACAGAATGTATTAGTATATTAACGGCTTCCATAAGAGTGGTCCCACAGGTAAAATAACTTAGCATTTATGATTATGAAACACCATTAATCTTTGTTTTGAAAGTTCTAAGGTCTGGAATCTATTTTAAGGTTTTATTACATACCAACAGGGGATCTTTTTTTACAGTTGTCTGTTTACTGACAGCAAGTTTGTGTCATCAGCATACAACAATATTTACCATCAAGTGAAACCCCAGTGCTACATGAAGAAAATGATAGGACAGACGGAAAAATTCACAAAAATACGAGATGGAAGCATTTTTCTTTTAAACCCCAACGCTAAAACGAAGATAAAAATACTATATTCAATATAGCGAGTACCACCAGCCATTGAAGAAATGAAAACATTTGAAGATAAAATGAGAAGAATGTTAGCCAACATAGAATTTAAAAAATCAAATAATAAATTCCAAACAGCATTAGAAAAGGAAATTAAACAAATTCAAAATGATAAAAAAATATTTGTGAAGGCGGATAAACCAAACAACTTTACAAAATAGAACCTGAAGAGTACTCAAAACGTCTTGACGAAAATATTCAAACAAATTACAGAAAGGCTGACAAGGCTACATATGATCACATCAGAAAGAAAGAAAAAGAACTTGTACACCAAATGGACCTAGGTGACAGAGTAGAGACCACAGCAGCTAGAGAAGACTTCATTACACTTAGAGACCACAAACCTAATTTCTTGAATAATCCTACATGTAGATTGATAAACCCTTCCAAATCTGAACTAGGGAAAACTAGTTAAAAAAATCTTAGAGAAAACAATAAAAAAAAAACATAAAAGAAAACACTGAACTCAATCTCTGGAAAAACACATATGAAGTCATACAATGGTTACAAAAACCAATAAACAAGAAAATACAGTTTTTATAACATTCGACATAGTAGATTTCTACCCATCTATAGATGAGAAGCTACTAACTAAAGCTATAACATTTGCCAACAAGTACACAGAAATATCAGGGTCAGAAATGGAAATCATTCTCCATACAAAGAAAACTCTACTGCACAGTAAAAATGAAACCTGGATTAAGAACACAAGCAGGAACTCAACTTTTGATGTTACAATGGGATCATATGATGGTGCCGAAACTTGCGAACTTGTCGGACTATTCATGTTATCCAATATTAAAAAAACAACTTGGAAAACAAACTGGACTGTACAGAGATGACGGCCTTGCCGCTCTGAATGACAACCCCAGGAATATTGAAAATAAGAAAAAAGAATTGTGTAAAATTTTCCACAACCAAAACTTAAAAAGGACCATAGAAGCAAACAAAAAGATAGTGAACTATTTAGACATAACGTTAGACCCTCAGCCAACATACATATAAACCATACAAGAAACCAAATGATAACGCCTGTTTATGTAAACATCAAAAGCAATCACCCACCCTCCATACTGAAAACAATACCCAGAAGCATAAATAAAAGACTATCCAATTTGTCATGTAACGAAACAGTATTCAACAATGCTACAGCTGAATACCAAGAGGCGTTACATAAAAGTGGCTACAATTATGAACTACGATACGATCCACACAATGAACAAAAAGATGCAGAAAGAACAGGAAAAGGAAAACCATATGGAAATCACCCTCATGCCTTGCTTAAGGCTGTGTCAGGCTAATTGACATAGGCTAGAACACCAAAGGCTACATCAAATGTTGTTATGCTCGCATAGTTATCGGTT